>VRYO01002326.1:1958253-1986281 GCA_009812075.1 Sialia sialis
CCTGCTTGAAATGATGGGAGATCTACATTCCATGGGCTCTCCATAAATCACAGCCAGCCATGTGCTGGGCTGATGGGCTCTTCCCCCCCGCCCACTGGCAGAGCTGCTGACAGCCCCAAAGAAGGGAGTGCTGAAAAATAACCTGCATCACTCCAAGTGGGTGAAAAAAAAAAAGTCTATTTTAGGTGTCCAAGTGTTGAATACTGATTTTCTATTTGGTGGCACCATAGTTTCTGGTGAAGAAAATTTATGTTCTCCTAGCACCTGAAAACCTGACTTTTCCAGGAGGAAATCTTCCCAAAATGTGAACTTCTGCACTTTGGGTAGGAGAAAAGCAAGAATACAATTTCCAAATGCCCAATAGTTGTGTCCAACAAAGGAAATCCAAGTTCATCTGCCCAGGAGATCCAAGAAAGTCAAATTTGGGAACATCTTCAGCCCTTTCTGTGAAAATGTTCTGCAATAAATCTGAGCTGGGTGCCAGGGAAGGAAAGCCAACATCTCATCAATCACCAATTTAAACAATTAGTGAAATGCCCACCTGGGCACACAGTCCTTTTCCCCCTTTCCTGGCTTCCAAGGCTGCTCCTGTGTAAATCCACAGAGCAAACATCTCACATGGCCACCCACTTGCTCACTGCATAGTGTCCCTGTGTCTGGACATCCATCCAGGTGCCTCCATCTCCCCATCAGGCCCAAAAATTCATGGCAGTTCACCTCCTGGCTCTGCTCACTGTAGTCCAATGTTTTTCTTGGAAGAGGGAAGCACATCTGTGACACCTGCAGGCAGCACACACCAGTGGATCAAAGACATCAGGTCAAGGGGAAAGGGTTTCAAACTGCACCAAGGAGGTTCAGGTTGGGTATCAGGAGAAATTCCTTCACTGAAAGAGTGGCTGGGCATTGCACCTGCCCAGGGAAGTGGTGAAGTCACCATTCCTGGAAGTGTCCGAGCAACTGAGTAGACATGGCACTTAGTGGGAAGGTTTAGTGGGAATGGCGGTGTTTGGTCGAAGGCTAAAGGCTGGATATGATATCTTGAAGGTCTTTTCCAACCTCTGTGATTCACTGGGACATTTTGTAGGTGGAAACCTCTGGCACAGGGGGGCTCCCATGCCTTCCCCAAGGCAGGACAAGTTTGGAGAGTGGTCACAGCCTTTGTCCTATAGTAAAAATTGCCCTGACAGCCCCAGGACATCCAGGGAAATGCCTGGAGCCAAGGTGGGAGGGCCTGGCATGTGCACCCCATCTCTCTTCTTTGCCAGGGCATGGCATTCCCAAAATTGGAGCTGCCTGACATCAGGGTGGCCATGGTGGGCTCATGTCTCCTTCCTTGTGCTGCTGATGAGACAGCCTCAGATAAAATCCCCCTGCTTCAAAGCCTCAGGGCTTTTTGTTTTTTGACACTGCATGTGGAAGGCAGCTGTCAATTAGCAGCTGAAAAAACAGTCTTCGGTGCAAGGCTAACAGAGATCTTTTCCAAATCGTTCCCATCCATTTCTCAGGGCTTTTAATTGCTGTCATATTACGAGGAGGATGGCAGATGGAAAATACAGGGGGAAAAACCCCATTCGGAGGTAGATTTCTTTCTGCCAGGGCTGACTCGGTGGCAGCCTTCTTCCTAGGATTTTATTTACAGGAGTTTCTCAGGTTGTTTCTGAAGTTACTGGCCCTGGCCAGTTCCGGTAACCGCTTTCCTCCCAGGACTGGAATGTCCAGCTGCCACAGCTGGATCGAGGACTGGGGACAGATGTTTTCTCCCATCCCTCCTCAGTGCTAGATTCTGACTTTTTAAAATATAAAATATAATATAGTCAATAATGTAGGAATGTAGTCCAAAAACAAATATTATGTACTAAAACAGCAGCGGCAAAATGTTTAAATTTCTAAATTCTTATCAAGGAAAAGCTTCCTGATTATTGTGCTGGTATGGGCAGTGCTGGAGCCTCATCATGTGAAGCAGCAGGAAGTGAGAGGAAAACAAGAGAATGAATGAACAGGTTGGATAGGACTTGGAGCAACTTGAGATTGTGGAAAGTGTCCCTGCCCACGGCAGGGAGTGGGAATGAGATGGGCTTTGAGATACTTTCCAACACAAACCATTCTGGGGTTTTGTGAAATACAACAAAATCTTGGAGAGAGGGTCAAGGGTGAGCCAGTCCTGCATTCCCCAGAGCACATTCCAAAAGACCTGGAAGGGTTGGGATGGCAGCCCTGGCACCAGGAGCTTCCTGCTGCCTGCGGCTGATAAGGAAACCCCAAACAAACAAATGGATGTCCTTGCCAGTGTCAGGAGAGCACTGGCCCTGCAAGGTCTCAGCTGCTGGGATGCAGGTGATGAGTGTGGGTGATGCAGCATCCCTCGGGGCAATGGGGCAGCACATCTTTTTTGATCATCACTAACCAAAAAACTCCATTTCCTCCCTGATTTGCTGGGCTTCTTGGCCCATCCTGAGTTCCACCAGTACGGTGCCTTCCTTAACCTTGGGACAGTAGCAGCTTAGCAAAGTAAATCTTCCCCAGCTGCACCGGTCTGGAAACAATCCCTCTCAGCTGCTTCTTGGGCCTGCCTTTGGAATCTGGGACAAACTAGGGATGGCCCTGGCCCAGGGAACATGCTGTTCAGGGAATGTCAGCTCCTGCCTCCCAGGGCCTGGGGGTGAGCCACAAGGAGAGCTGGGTCAGTGGCTCTGTCCCAGCACACCTGCCCTGGACATCTGGCCTGGGGATGGATCTGTTCCTGGCTGCACTGGGATTGCTGCAGGACAACAAGCTCAACAGTGAAGGGAGAACGGAGGAGAAAACCAGAGGGGTTCCCCATCCATGAACTTGATGCCTTCAGGCACCACCACAATCCCTCCACCTCCTCTGCCATTTCTGGAGACACAGTGCTTGGAAACTGACGACTTTTAGTGCAGGGCAAAATATCTTGCCTGAAGCTTTTACTTTCACTTAAAGATGCAGCAAGGTGGTGGCTGAATGCTTCACCTGGTAACATGAAACACTTTTACCTCTTCAGATTCTCAGGTTTCCAAGTGCTCAGCCACACACGTGAGGCATTTACTGCATCCATCCCTCTGTATATCCATCCATCCATCCATGCCATCCATCCATCCCTCCTGTTTTCCCCGGACCATGTTTACCCAGACCATCTGTGAGGTCAAGAACCACAAGCCCACGTGCTGGGGGGACAGAGTGGTCCAAGCTTGGAGCCAGCCATCTGTCTCAAGGAATGCCCCGTGTGCTCCCTGTTTGGAAAAGGGAATGAGGCAAAACAACCCCTTGTGAGGCAAAGGCTTGCAGAGTGCTGAGGAGTCAGATCCTTCTCTTCTGCCTATCTGGTTGGGGCTGCAGGTCAGCTCTGCATGAGAAAGGAGAGCTGGGCAGACAGAAAGGGGCTCTGTTTGCCTTTCCAAGTACAGGATGAGTAGGGAAACAGCAGGAGAGAACTCCAGGCTTTATTTATGCTCATTAAGTGCCAAGGAGAAGCAGGGAAAAGAAACCCAGGGATGGGGTCAGTTCAGGCAGACAGCACTCAGGGACAGGAGGGGACACTCAGAGGAAGCTTAGGAGGCAGCTAGGAGTGGAGAAAGGTTTTTGGGTTTAATTTGCTTATGGTTACAGAGATTTTTTTTCCAACTGTTTCAGCAGTTTGCCTTTGTCAGAGGTCAGAGTTTAAGGTGAGGCAGAGAAAGAGGAGCCTTGATGCCAATATGGAGCAGGACAGATTTGGGGACAGCAGGAACACTCCCTGGTGCAATGAGGATGCTGGGGACAGGTCATCCCAAAGGGCATTCTCCACCAGGACTCAAGCACACAGTTTGCATGGAGATCCAACACTATAGCAGGAGGTTTTGGGTCTGTCCCTCCATCTTCCAAAGGAGCTGGTGTGCCAGCCCTGTTAAGGACTCACCACTGGACTATATTTCCTCCCTCTCCCCTGGTGGAGAAGGTGTTGGGTTTAGGGGTGAGGTGAGGGCACCTCACTCCTGTGAACACCGAGTCTAAATCCCTGGATTTCTCAAACTGCGATGGAACATTTTCTTCTGCCGAGCTCTTGGCAGCTTTCCTGAGGGCAGCTGGTCAGAGGCATCAGTGTCAGCCCTGCCTTTACAGCAGAGACTGACATCAGGGTCAAAACATGCCGTGGTTGGTGCAATCTGGGACATTCCTGCAATGCTCAGAGCCTGACGAAGCCTGGAGGCAAGGGAGAGGCAGCACCACCAGGGATTTTTCACTGATGCCTAAACAAATCCTCATCTTCTTCCTTTCCCTCCTAGGGATTTCTGACCTGTGTCTAAATCAGCCTTGGACTGAGCCTAACCCAGCCCTTGTCTGCAGGCTCCTGAGGGTTTAATAAACCTGGATAAGCTTTGGTGGTAAACACAGAGGAATGGACAGCTTCCTCATGGAGGGGTCAGCTGAGGCTCTGCTAGTCCCTGAAAAATCAAGGACCTCGTTTCAGGCAAATGAGGTTTGGGAGTGTGAGGAACCCCAGCTGGGTGAGCTGTCTCTCAGATTTGTACCAGGGCTGGTTTTGGTCCCACTGGAGCAGCCCTGTTGTCATCACCTCACTGTGTCTGCCCATGGGGGTTGGAACTGGTCCCTTCCAAACCAAACTGTTCCAGGATTCTATGTTATTTCAGGAGACATGTGGGACTCATCTCTCCTTTCCTGCTGGAAAGAAATGTAAAAGTTTGGAAATGTTAATTTTAAGCTCACTGTATTCCACCTCCTCACCTCCCTTTAAGTTTAGTTTTAAGAATTTATCTGGAAATTATTTTCAAGGTCACCGTGCCTGTGAGTAATCCATCCTGGATGGCTGGAAAACTTTGGGTGTCATTTATCATTTCATCTCTTTTTTCAAACTAAAGAACAGGTTATGAAAGTTGCATCCAGAGCTGAGGGCTCCCTCAAAATCAACAAGTTTGTATCAGTTTATACCCACGGAGAAGGCGAGGGAGATGATGCTGATAGTGGAAAGTTTAGATTTAATACTGGGAAGAAATTGTTCCCTGTGAGGGTGGGCAGGCCCTGACACAGGGTGCCCAGAGAATGTGTCTGCCCCTGGATCCCTGGAAGTGTTCAAGGCCAGGCTGGATGGGGCTTGGAGCAACCTGGGACAGTGGAAGGGTCGCTGCCCATGGCAGGGGTGGAACTGGATGGGCTTTAAGGCCCTTCCAACCCCAAACCATTCTCTGATTTTGTGATCTCCCATCATCTCAGAGACTTTCCTGTGCCTTTTAAGACTATTCTCCAAAGAGCTCTTCTCCATGTCAGCCTCAGGTAGTTTCAGAGGCTGACAGGGAGCAGATGGTAAAAGGACCTGCCCATGCCTTAAGCCCCTGGCTGAAATTATGATGTGCTGGAGAGACACCTGCACAGGGAGCATGACTTGTTGGGAGATGGCTGTGCTGGAATCTCAGGCACACTCCATCCTCTCTCCACCTGGGAATGACACAAGGTGTCTGTGCCCTGACCTGGCCTCCAGGCTGAAGCCTCTGCAGGTGTTAAAGACATCAACTGCCCACCCTCCTCCTGGTGTTTTTCCATCTGCCTGTGTTTAGCAGCTCATATTTTTTGAGCTGCAGGATGGGTGTGAAGAGTAATGGGGCATTGCTGGGGCACCCAGGGACCTCAAAAACCCAGCACTGGGGTGGAGCTGGCTCTGGGGCTGGGCAGTGCTGGAATCTTCCAAGGTACAGGCTTGGAAGTGACAACTGCAATGGAATTCAGGGGGAAATACACAACAAACCCTCCTCCTCAGTGGAGCAGCAGGAGAAAGAGTGATTTCTTCCAAGAAGCCTTCAGTCCAAAATGTTTTCTGTGCCTTTTTGCTCAAGTGCAGATTGGCATTCTCCAGGGAAAATGTTTTTTCCTCCCAAAACCCACAGAGGTTTCACAGGGAAGGGGGAGGGGTGGGGGACAGCCAGGTTTTGGGGGTGTTTGTAAAGGGGCAAACATCCTGTTGTGCTTCATGAAGGGTTGGGCATGTGCCTAAATCCAGGTGATTTCCATCTCCAGCTGTGCCCTTTCGCAGCAGGTGAAGGCTCATTGTGCCAATGAGTCCTTTGGAAAACCTGTTGGGATTGTGTGATAGAATCCCAGAATGGTTTGGGTTGGAAGGGACAAGCTCCTCTTGTTCCATGGGCAGAGACACTTTGTACCAGACCAGGTTGCTCCCAGCCCTGTCCAACCTGGAACACTTCTAGAGGTGGAGAAAAAAGCAGGATGAAATGGCAATAATCAATATGCATTCCCTACTAGGGCTTCCAAAAGCCATCAGTGCACTCCAACTTTCCAAGCGTGTTTTCTAGCCGTTCGGAGCAGGGGCTGTGAAAACCCAGCTCTGGAAATGTGCTTCATCCAGACAAAGCGAAACTTAATTAGGGCAGGCTGGAAGAACTTTTTTCTCTGCAAAAGCTCCTCTCGTGCAAAACAGATCTTTCATCAGAATGGGAAGATCATCAGGAATTTTAGAAACGAGGGGGATGCTGTCATCTGAAATGTGTTCTTCAAAAAAAAATAAAAAAATATACTCCTTTGGGGGCTTTGAAGTGATGCAGTCATTTATTCATTTGGATGTCAACAGAACACTTTTTTCCAGAAAACTGCGCTAAGAATGGAGCCTTTCCAGGCATGGTGGGGGTGATGGATGGATGTTTTGTATGAAAATCACTGAAAATTTGGAGATAAATTTAAATTGGAGACTTCAAGTGCTGGCGCAGCAGTTGATCAATTCACCCTTGTGCTTTCAACCCCACAACCTCCAGTAACCTAATCAAGATAAATTTTAGGCATATATTGGATATATTTTACATGTATATTGCTGGTTCTATGTAATTTAACAAATATATTCCTCCTGCTCCTTTGCCTTCCTTCCCACAGACGACGTTTTAACAGCTTGAGTGATGTTGCTTTTATGATGCACAAGTCATTTTCCTAAGCAGCAGGATAAAAGTTTGTTCAGGCAGGAATTTCATTAACTTTGGGGTCCTTGTTACGCTTAGCGGCATCGGGCTTGGCATGTGGGAATAATGGGTTCCAGGGCCTGGAATTTCCATTATTTTCCATCCAGTTTATTTAAAAATCGTTGGATGGATTATAAAAGGCTGCAAAACAATGAAAGTACTGTTGTTTCATATTGTTTGCTGCTGCATCCATATGTTTGGTGTTCCAGGGTTCCCTAGCAGACCTTTGGGGTGCCACAGAGGGAAATGCATCTCGTAAAACAATTCCTAAATCTTGCTTTGTCCTCATAAAAGAAAATTACGAGTCTTGGTGGATGGGATGAAGCAGTGGGAAGTTTCTGATGGAGCTGATGGTGCTGGAGTTCTGTCTGCAGAGCTCTGTGCAAACAAGGAGCATTTTCAGAGGGGGAAACTGAGGCACAGCACATCTGGTATCCTGCAGTGCCAAACCAACCCAAACATGGGATCAGCCCTTTTTTCCCCAACCTCAAACCAATGTTTTCCGTGTGCCTTCACCCAGATCCCTCCTGAGGGATGCCCATTTCTGAGAGATACCTGAACCTTTTTGCCCCCAGCTCTGCACACCCATGGGAGGAAGGTGATGGGGACTGATGGTTGGCTCTGTGCCTCCCAGCTGGCTCCCACCCATGGGATGTTCCCTAAAAAACAGACACCCTAGATCAGATTTGCTCCCAGCCCATGTTTATAGGGAGGGAAACACAGGGCCTTACAAAAGCTGTGCTGCCAGAGCCCTCTTGCCGGCCCCGCTCTGCTCTCCAGCCTTTTTAGGGATCCCTCCTCCGTGGTTAGTGTAAATTGGACCAGGCTCCAAAAGAAATAGCCTTGTCCTACACTCTCCAGCATTCCTGAGGTGGGGAATGCCTCGTACTGTAAATAACTGGCTAATAAAAGCACAGTGTTCTTACAGAATAAACAGCTCTGCTGCTTAAATTAAATAGGGATGTGAAATATGGAGGTGCTGGGTGCATCCCAAAATATCCCCCTAGAGAGGAGCTCCCAGAGGGGACCCTCTAAGCAGTGGGGCTGCTGTGTAGCCCTCTAGGAAGGATGGAAGCACTTGCAAGGCAGTTTCAGCTCAGCTTTTGATGAAAAAAATCCCCGTTCAGAGCACTGAAGGGCTGGTAACTGTGAAGGAGAGGGTGTGGAGAGGGAGGAGAGTGGGATGGGGATTCATCTTTAAATGTGGACAGTGTGTACGAGCGATCCTAATTGCCTGGCAAGCTTTTACTCAGTGTTCCAGGGATCCTTTTCCAGCTGGCTCTGTCAGTGTTGTCCTTCCTGAGCCACAGGCAGATGTACAAGGGGAATTACACACAGTGCCCCTTGCCCAGCTGTCTGCAAAGGTGTCCTGCACCCACAGCAGGTTCACATCTGTCTAGTGATGAGAAACTCACCCTTGGGCCTTTATTTCATCTCCTTATGAATCCTTTTTCTCCTCATCCTCATCTTAGTCCATCAATGCATCTGATGATGCTCAGTCCCTATAGGAACTGTGCAGAATGGAGGTTATTAAATTGGTTATTGATTATTAAAATTATGTCACATTCAATGCCATGAAATCCTGCAAAAAACTAAAATCTGGAGAAGATGTCAGAAAGAAGTGGAGGGATGGCCGTGCATTGTCAGCATCAAGGATGCTCCTGCACCAAGGAGTGTTCCCACAATCCCAGCAACTTCAGAGAATCCCAGACTGGTTTAGATTGGAAGGGACCTTAATGATCACCTAGTGTCACCCCTGTCATGTGCAGGGACACCTTCCACCATCCCAGGCAGCTCCAAGCCCTGTCCAGCCTGGCTCTGGACACTGCCAGGGATCCAGGGGCAGCCACAGCTTCTCTGGGAATTCCATTCCACCCTCACAGGGAAGAATTCCTTCCCAATATCCCACCCAACCCTGCTTTCAGGCAGTGGGAAGACATTCTCCCTTGCCCTGGCACTCCGTGCTTCTAGAACCACATCCTAGTTCTGCCAGCTCATGGACTCTGTGTCTCTACCTTTTCCTTTTGTTCTCCTTCATCTTTTCTTTCCTGAGAAAAAAATCGTGGTCTCACCCAGGGCCAACTGGCCATCCCATCCTTCCCAGGAGAAATAACTAAGGAATGAAACCTGATTGTGCCAGAGATAAAGGTGCATTCAAATATTTTCAGTTTCGAGGTGCAGATTTGCACTTGCCTAAGATATTGTAAAATATATTGCAGAAAACAAGGAAAAACTCCCAGCTCAGCACACAAAAAACAGCCCTGAAGAGCTGAGCAGGTCAGGAAGATTTTTGTCTCACACCCCATCCCTCTTAACAGGCAAAGATCTGCTGTGGTTGATGGAAAAGTCGCTTTTCAGCTAAACAAAACCTCTTCCAGAGTGAGTTTTCACTCCCTGAGATACAAAATACTTATAAAAATGTATGAAGTTTATTATGAATCCGAACCTTCTCTAATGAAAAACTTTTGCTCTCCTCTCACAGCCAGAAAGGACCATTGCCCCAGGCAAGGGAGGATGGCTGGGATGTGTCAGGAAGAGATCCCACCCTTCTGCACCCAGGAGCCCAGTGAAAATCCTGCTGGATCATGGTGAAAAACATTTTTTTCCTATTATGGAAGGTGTCTTTGCCTTTCTTTCTTGGGCTTCCTTTCTTCTGGGTTTTTCCATGGAGATAATAGGGGTGGGGAGGAGAATGGATTTGGGAGTTTTACCTGGGAAATGAGGGCTGGAGCAAATTTTGGAGAGCAGAGAGGGTGAGAGGGGAGCTTCCAGATCCTGGTGGCCACAACCCTTCCCCTGCCACTTGTTTGAACCCCATCCCAACTTTCCCCTGGAGGTGCCAGACCCTCACCAGCAAGGGAACAGAGTAGGACCCTCTCCTGACCAGCACAGTCTGGAATAGCAGGAATAACAGGACTTCTCACCAAGCACAACCAGGCTGGAAGAAAAGATCCTGCAAAATTACCATGGGGTGTGGGCTCCTTGACATTCCTTGGGGAGTGGGGCACTGGAAACATCCTCTCCTCCCAACTTAGGAAGCCACCAAGCCATGGGAAGTGACCTCTCCATCCCAAGGGCTTGGATAGCCTGGGGTGTGTGCCTGCCTGTGCCATGAAATATTTATTCTGTGTGGCATCCTTGATTGCTTTCCCAACTTGGTTTTTTTCCCCTCCTCTTGTTTGACATCCACCTCTCTTCCTTTTCAGACCTGCCTTATTCCGGGAATTATGGGAAAAGTGTGCCAAAAATCCAGAAGGGGTTTTTAACTTTGTTTTAAGTACTTCCCCTCTCACCATCCTGCTGACAAAGACCCTTTTAGGAATCTGTGATTCTATGAAAATTTACAGCAAACCGTGGGGTGCAGCATCACACCGACTCCTTCCAAATCCAGAGAGATTCAGCATCTGGTCTAAAGATTCTTACAGCCCCTGGGAGTTATTCTGGAATTTTCTGGTTTCCACCATGCAGATTTGAGCTGATCCTTGGAAATCAAAGAGCAAATAAGCAACACATTTCCTCTTCTAGTCTCACCAAGTATCTCCTCAGAAGGAGGTTCACAGAATCATTAAGGCGGGAAAAGTCCATCCTGTGAGCAATACCCACCTTGTCACTGAGTGCCACATCCAGGCCTTCCTTGGACACCTCCAGGGATGGGCACTCCAACACCTCCATGGGCAGTCACTGACCACCCTTTCCACGAAAATATTCCTCCTGATGTCCAACCTGAACTTCCTCTGGAACAGCTTGAGGACATTCCCTGTTGTCACTGGTTACCTGGAGAAGACCCAGCCCCACCTGGCCACAATCCTCAGCCTCTTCTGGGCCAGGATCCTTGTGTGGGATGCAGACAGGATGGTGCAGGGATTCCCCACCTCACACAGAGCTGGAAGTGTCCCCTCTTTGGAGTCCCCAGCGTCCCGTGCTGCATCCCGGCTCCTTCTCCTGCATCCCGGCACAGCTGGATGGAGACCCCAGCTGTTGGCAGGCAGGCCAGGCGGAACAAAGAGGCCATTGCGGTGGGGACTCGGAGAGATGGGGAGCAAAGCCCGTGAAATCCGATTCGTGCCCCTGGGCGCAGCGCTGGGGAAGGCACCGGGAGGGGATCCCGGGAGCAGGGACGGGACGGGAGCGTGCTGGGGCGGCGGGGAGGGACAGCGAGGGACAGGTGGCCGCGGGCTGGGAAGAAGGAGCGTAACGAGGAGCCGCGGACACAAGATCCTCTTTGTTCGGATGTTACTGAAGTAGAAGAGTGGCTGCGGGAGAGGTCTCGGCGCAGCTGCCTGAACTCCTTCCCTCCCGGAGATCAAAGCCCGCCTTTCTAATTGCGGCTTTTATTGCGCTCGCCCGAACACTCGCCCGCTGTCCCGGTGGCTTCGGCGGGGGACAGGTGTCTTTTAACACGCGTGCCATCACGGGAGATTAGCGGATTTAAAAGCGTGCCCCGGGAGACATGGCGATGCGACGCGCTCCTGTTGAAAGGAGGGATGCTGAGCCGCGCAGGGAGGTTTCTGCAGGAGCCTCTGCCTCCCTGGAAAATTAGGAGGCCAAAGGAGGTTCACAACGTGAGCCCTGTGCTTCCCATCCTGCTGAGAAGGGCATTGGCTGGAGAGGGGCTCCTGCTCAGGGATGCTCCATCCTGCCCCAGCTGGACCAGGGATCACTCACTCCATCCCCCAAATGCTCCCTTGCTGCACCAGAAACCCTCCCCAGTTCACATCCTCCGACATCCCTGTTGGAGCAGGGACCCACCTGCTCCATTCCTCAAATGCCTCAGCTGAAGCAGGAGCCCTCCATCCCGCAATCAGCCCCTGCTTGACCCGGGATTGTCCACTCCAGATCCGAAAATATCCCACGCTGGGTGCGTGATCCCCCGCAAACACCCTACAGTGGATCAGGAATCCCCACGCTCTCTTTATCCCCCGGGATTTGGGGCTTTTCAGAGATTTCCAAGTGAGGGAACTGCATGTTAAGAGAAGAGCTGTTACATTTCTCAAAGGTACCAAAGCTCTTTGCCATCGAGGATTAAAATATGTGGAGAGCAAGAACTGCTGGCCCAGAAGCCAGGGAGGGGACAAAATCTTGGCTGAGCATCCCGGAGAACAAAGCAAAAACAGGAAAATGCACAGACAAGCCTGGAAAGTCATAA
The DNA here is from genome assembly GCA_009812075.1 of Sialia sialis. Classification (NCBI taxonomy): domain Eukaryota; kingdom Metazoa; phylum Chordata; class Aves; order Passeriformes; family Turdidae; genus Sialia; species Sialia sialis. The sequence continues at coordinate 1,970,371 of VRYO01002326.1, forward strand.
AAACAAAGTTTGGGTTAAATACACAGAAGGTCTCTTATCCCCTTGGCAAGTTAAGAAAGAGCAACCTTTGCCTCTAGAGCTTCTGGCAGAAGGCATTGCTCCTGATTACTCACAGGGAAGACAAGAGGAGAGGGATGGAGGTGTCCAGGACAGAAAGGAGCTTGGCCACTGCCAAATCTCAGCTCTGGGAGAGATTTGCTCTGGAGCAGCAGGGTGGACAACGCTCATCACTTCCTGTTCCTCTGGTCACGTTTTGGTCGCCTACACATCCTCCAAGCTCCTCAGCCTCTCTGATTTTTGGGGTGTTTTCTATCTTTATTTCAGAATCACAGAATTCTAGGGTGGTTTGGAAAGGACCTTAAAGCCCATCCATTCCCACCCCTGCCATGGGTAGGGACACCTTCCACTGGTTGCTCCAAGCCCCATCCAGATTTGGCCTTGGACATTTCCAGGGATCCAGGGGCAGCCACAGCTTCTGTGGGCACCTGTGCCAGGTATTTATACCACTGTGCTGGAGTATAAACCTGTAGAAGTGAGACCTCGGGTTTGAGCTGAAAAATCCAGGATGAGAACAAGGGAAAAAAAAAAAAAAGAAAGAAAACGTAATATGCCAAATATCCCAGATAGTTTATCGGAGTTTAAACCAACGCCCCTATGGAAATGGATATGCAATAGATTACAAAGGTCGTTGTTTGGGGGAGAAGCAATGATAATTTCCCATCGGCCGCTCACCATTTCCTTTCACGGGCACAGCTCCTAAAAACGAGGCGTTTTCCCTTTGATGTCATGGAAGGAAATAACGTGTTTGGATCCAGCTTTTCCTCAGATCAGCCCAGCCAGTGCCAGTCAGGCTGTTGAGGGAATGGGAAGGGTGTGGAGAGGTTCAGCGTGACCCTTTAGCACCGTTTTCTTTAACTTTCACATCAAATTACTCTCCTATTGTTCCATATCGCCCTGTTGCATCTTAATTTCCCCATCACGAGTCTTTTGTTCCCCTACAAAGCTTTGGAAGCAGATGAGAAAGGGAAACCACTTGCAATCATCTTTCCGGAGGGTACCTCCAGATCACAGGCAGCAGCACATGGAAACGACTGGGAAAATAAACCCCTATCACGAAATCTCTGCTAATTTTTCTCGGAAATGCCTTGGTATTGCTTTGAAAGCTACTTGGAAAGTCCAGGAAGGCAGAACTGGGATCCATTTTCCCCTCCCTGCTTTAAAATTCATGCAAGGCACAACTGAGTTGCTGAGATTTTCCTGCCATCATCACCAGGAGCTGAATAAAAATCTCATTAAATTTACTTTACTCTTCTGCAGCAGCTGGTGGCCATGTCTTTAAGTGCTTTTCGAGCCTCTGGGCCAAAGGAAAATCGGGATGCTGTCAAGTCGAGGAGCCCTCCCGTTAATTTAACGTGGTTAGCTTTGCCAGTGGGGTAGATTTTCCAACGTGCTCAGATGTTTTATGATCTGGCCTCTTCTTTCAGTGTCTGAATTCAGGAGAAACTCCTGAGTGAAAAAAATGACCCTGTGGTTTTCTGGGATGCTCTTTCTGGCAGTCTCCATCACAGTCCAGAGGTCCTGGATGATGCCACCGTACTGAGGCCAGGCTCCAAACAACCCCCAGGAAGATCTTCCAAACCTCCTGGATTTATAACAACCCTGAAAATACAAAAATTTTGCTGTGTTTTATCTTGGTGAAAAGAAATGCCCTTCTGGCATGTTTTCTCCCCGGAAATGTTACCACAGCTTAAATGGCTTTGGGAAAAGGGGGAAAAGAGAGAGGGGAGGACGCAGCACATGCTTGCTAAAGGGTAAGTTCTGGCTAATTCCATGCCAAGGAATTGCTTCCAGAAGGTTTGGTGGATTTGGGAGGCTCAGCTCAGTACAGCGGGAAGCAAAACTTCTGTTGTTGCAAAAGAAAATGAAAAGTAAAACGAAATGGTTTTCTAAAAGCCGAATTTCCCCCAAATAGGAAGAATCTCTCGGGTGGAAAGGAGCAGTGGGATGTTCGGATGCCCAGTTTCCTTGGATTTTTAGGCAGTTTCTCTTGCAGCCAGTGCCCCCTTGAGGAAACCTCTCCTCTATTCCATCTTTACAGGTTTTTCTCCTCCCCGGCAGGGAGCAGGAGCATGATCAGGAGCTGCGATTCTGCCCAAGCCCAACACAGCCTTCCCACCTGGACCCACCGGGAAGGAGGATGGCACCGGGATGTGGGATTGCCACCCCCCAGGAGACGAATCCTTCCCAAACCAGCGCGTTCCCGGTGGCAACCCGGGATGCTCTGACCCCTGCCCTAAGCGCAGCTCCCCCACCGGCACCATCACAAGCTTTGCTCCCCTCCTCGCCTCCCGAAAACACGAGATAATTGGGAATGGGAGCAAAAGGTGAGCACGGCGCTCCTCTCAGATGTCCGAATGTCAAAGCCACGCTGGCACAGAGCTGGCTGCAACAAAGGACGCTGGGGATCGATGCGGCTGCCGGGGACGGCAGCGGGATGAGAGGTTGTTTCCTGGGAAAAGGGATGCCCCAGCCGGCGGAGCAGCAGTGCCACCGCCTGGAGCCCTCCTCCAAGATGCTGTGCCCCGGGAGAATCCCAAAGCGAGCACGGACACACCTCAGTTTAGTTTTTCCACAGCCAAAACCTCCCTCAGAGCACGGGGAACCCGTGGCAAAAGGATCAGGATTTACACCACTCTTCCTTTTTTTTCGCCCCGAAAATGTGGAGGACACGGGAATTTTTGCACTGAGGCGGTGCAGCTCTTGAGCACGGCTGGGGAAAACTCCTGGGAAAGCAGGGAAACTCCTGGGAAAACTCCGAAAATGGTTTGGGGGATGATTTTTTAGGGCAGTGCTGGAGGTGGAAGATGGTGTGAAGCGCTTTGTTCAAAGAATACGGGGCAGAGGATGATGGTGGAAAGCCAATCGGTTGTACCAGAAAGCAAAGTTTTGCAGAAAATGAGCCCCTCGGGTTGATTTTACCCTAAAAATTAGAATTTACACCTGCGGCCCCTGTGATTTAGATTTGGAGAAAATATTGCAATTTCCCATCACTTCCAATGCCTCAAACTGGGCTGAAAACACTTCCAACCCCACTCCAAGCCATAAATAAAGTTCCTGAGCCTAATTCTAGGGAAATTCTGGGCAGGGCTTGGAGTTCTGAAGCTGGTTGGGATCTCACTAGGGATGAGGAGCCACAAAAATGCCACGGGAGAGGGGTAGTTCCACCTCCAAAACAGCAGAGAATGAACACAAAGAAACCCAGCTAAAGCGGGTAAAATTACTTTTACAACCCACCAGAAACAGGAACAGAGCTGGAAAAGCACTTCCTATCCCTTAAGAATATCCATTATGGTCGTGTACTGCGCAGTAAGAGATGGAGGGCGCCTCTCTCACGCATCCCGTAACATGCGACAAATACGGAGAGAAAAACCGAACGTATATCTCCGCACTGCACGCCAGGCACACTCAGTTCTTTTTATGACGCGGAAACTTTGCTTATTACGCAGAAAATAGAGGGATTTAATGAGGATTTTATCACCGCCCTCAGCCTCTCACAGGCCATGGCCACGCCCCCTGGCGCTGACCACGCCCCCGGGCACTCCAGGGGCATAGAGACGCGGCCTTGGCCACGCCCCCGCGGTCCTCCAGGAGCACAGACAGGCGGCCTTGGCCACGCCCTTCAAGGTCCTCCAAGAATACAGAGAGGCAGGCGGAAAGTGCTGGAGAGGGGCGGGGTGGCGGCGGAAGTGGCGTCAGAGCGCGGGCGCCTGATGCGCGCGGGCGGCGCCGTGAGGGGAAGATGCCGGTGGCGGTGATGGCCGAGAGCTCCGTGAGCTTCAGGCGGCTCCTGGAGCAGTGCGAGACGCAGGAGCTGGAGGTGCCGCGGGGCGGGAGGGCTGTGTGTGTGCGCGCCTGTGAGGTGGGGAAGGTGCGTGGGCCTGTGTGTGAGCGGGGGAGGGGTCAGTGTTTAACTTGCCCCTTGGGCTCGCTGGAGGCCGCTTCAGGAACACGCATCCTGCAGATAAATGGGTTTTTCCGAAAAATTATTCGCGTCGTCTCAGAGGGAGTGTAAGGCGAGTAGTTTGTGTGCTTCTTCTCGTGGCTGAGAAAATGAAAATATTGGTCAGGGAAGTGGGGCCCTGAGTAATTCCCTTGGGGAATTACCCTTAAATCGCCTTTTATTGTGGCAGCTTTCACTGGAAGCTTCCTCCATGCTGTTTTACGTTCTGTTGTTCCTTGATAAAAGGCCCTGAAGCCTTAATGGAAAACTTTGTAGCTTTCAAGTTACTGCAGGCTTTCAAAATTTTACAGCTTTTTTTTATCACTCGTTTGTTTCCTCCTTGTGAGATTTTGGGGCTCTGCTCAAGTGTGGCAGGGGCCGAAGCTGAGCTTGGGGTTTTTGGGAGGGGCAGAGAAGCTTTGCTGTGGAGGCCTGAGCTGAAGTTCATCTGAAGGTAGAAAGTAAAAAAGGTAAAAAAAGTCAGGAGTGATTTAATTTTGCTTTCAACAGACACCACTCTCATGAGCATAAGAAAAGATTAATGGAGGATGTAGCCTTATGGTATTCCCCCCAAAGAAATTGCACAGGCCTGTTATGTGATGTGAAAAAAAATTAAATCTGTCGTCTTGGAGTGTTCAATTAGCATGAAACTTGGTTTCCTGCTGCATTTTGTGTTACACCCCTCTTTAAAATCTGTGACCCGAGAATCTGTGTTTGTTTTCAGGCCCCTGGAGGAATTGCCACACCCCTCGTTTATGGCCAGCTGCTGGCTCTGTACCTGTTGCACAATGACATGTGAGTGGCTTGTCCCAGCCTGTGACAGCCTGTTGGGAATGGGCTGTGTGATTAATAAAAGTGTTGCGTTTACAAAGAAATGATAATAATATTCCTGGGGATTGAGTCTCTTTCATCCCTTGATCTGACAGGAAAACTATTCTTTCCTTACTTTTCCCTACCCTTTTGAACTGGGGGAAAATTTGGGAATAAAGTTCCTTAAGTGGTGAAACTGGCTCCTCTGGGAAGTGTCAAACATTTCAGTGGTTTGTTTTGCAGCTGTTCAGGGCTGCATTTGTTTTGGGCTGGATTTGGGGCTGTTCCATGTGTTTAAATTCCAGCAGGATAACTCTGTACTGTCCATGTTAAAAGTGAGGGATACTGTTGGCTTGAAGGAGCTAAATCTGCAGGAAGCAGAGATCCCAGGAATTTGGTCTGAGGGGTTATTCCTTGTCCCTGTGTGGACTTGATGCACTGAACTTGGGGTTTTAGGGAGGGGTTGCTTTCCCAAACTGGTGTTAAATGAGGCAATAAATGAACTGTTTGTTGTGTTACAACAGTCCAGTTGTCTACTGGAGAGCAGCTCTCTTTTCCCACTTCAGTATCCAATATTCCTTCCTAGAAAAAACATTTTTAAAGCACTGAGAAAGTTCATTACAGCATCTGAACAAACCTTGTGGTGTCTCTTTGCAGCATTTGGTGACTGCGAAGTATTTTTAACTTTTTTGTTTGTTTTTTTTAAGGAATAATGCACGTTATCTCTGGAAAAGAATCCCTCCTGCTATCAAATCTGTAAGTAACTCAGAAACTTGTTTTTGTTGTGTTCAGCAATGTTCTCTGAAAATGCTGGGGGGGGAAATGGATTTACGCATCTGGTCAATGTAGACGATTTTCTTCTGGATTAACACTGGGGGGATCTTTTTGGTCACAACAGGCAAATGCTGAACTTGGTGCAGTTTGGGCAGTGGGACAAAGAATCTGGCAGAGGGACTTCCCAGGAATCTACACAGCAATCAGTGGACACCAGTGGTCTGAGACTATCCAGCCAATCATGGAAGCACTCAGAGGTACAAGCTGAGCTTGTGTGGGGAGCAGGGAATTGCCTGGAATTATTTATGTCTGTTCTGAGACAAACAGAAAAATTGCTAATTATAAAAAATCAGAAGTGGTCAGGAAAACTGTTGGCAAGTTTTTGTAGGTGTTATTAAAAGGATTTTAGTTTCTGTATATTCTTTGACACTGGAATTGCATAAACCACCTCCATGTGGTTTGTTCTGTAATAGCAAAGCAGGCCATTAATTACCTAGTTTTATCAGACTTCTAACCAATGATTCAGGCAACTTGGCTTGGCATTTCAGAACCTTGTAGGACTTACAAGGCTTTTCTGTGAAATGTTTTCTATCCTGTGTAATGGTAACATGCAAATTCTTACTCCTAGAGAGCAGTGCAGACTGCAAAAGAGAGGTGTTTTTCAATAACAAATTCTCCATAGCTTGAGAAACAACTGCTTTTTGGATGCTATTAATTGTGAACTCATTGCTGGGATATTGCAAACAGAGAATGCCATCAGGTGCAGAGTTCCCTGAAGTGTTTCATGTGCTGGTGCTAGAGCCCAGGATGCTTCAAGCTGCATTTGGAGTTCAGTGTGGGCTCTGAGGGGTTTGTCCTGGCTGCTGACTGAACTGTAGGAAGGGAGGGGGAATCCTGAAGTGCTCATGTGAAGGCTGATAGTGATTTTCCAAAGGTGACAGAATGGAGGAAATGTTCTCAGATTTCCCAGCTCTGGAGATGAGTCTCTTTTATGTCCTGTGTTCCTCTCTCCCTAGATGCAACCAGGAGACGAGCCTTTGGACTGGTCTCCCAGGCTTACACATCAATAGTTGCAGATGATTTTGCAGCCTTTGTTGGCCTTCCTGTAGAAGAAGCTGTGAAAGGTACTTGGCATTATTCCCTGAGTAGTTTTTATACTGACAATGAGCTCAGAGAGCTCCATGTGATGATCAATAAAAATATATCTACAAACGCTGAGACTGTTAAGTGATTGGGTACTGATTAGAGAAGAAAATAATTCTGCTTCTGGATAATGGTTTTATTTTTTAAAAAGTTATTTGCTGTTAATTATCGCTGTTAATTCTCCCTCTGTGTATCTTACAAATGCTCAAATGCCTTTCCAGGTGTGCTAGAACAAGGCTGGCAAGCAGACTTTGCAACTCGCATGGTGATGCCGAAAAAGCCAGGTAGGTGGAGCTGTTACTTCAGGATCCACTCGGCACTTTCTAGGAATTAGGTGCTAAGTTTTTAATTACAGCTTCACACAGGATTCTGTTAGATAGTTTTTGGATACTCATGCTCCTCATAAACATGGGACATGTGTAAAATGTGAGGAAGTACAAAGTAGGGGGTTTGGTTTGGACTTAGAAGTAGTTTGGATTAAGCTACATCCTCACATAGACTTGCTTAAACAAAAGTAGGCAGGGTGTGCTGTGATTGCTCCCTCTCCTCTGCTGCTGGCTCTGCCTCTGTGGAACATAAACTGGATGACCTCAAATGACATTTCTTAACCTTAGAAAGATGAATAAAAAGAAGACCATCTTAAACCTGAGTTTTTTTTGGTTTTTTTTCCTTCAGGAGAATTAGAACTTCTTTAGGCAGGGATTTAGCATACTTTGTGTTCTGAGGAGCTGCAGTAGTTGGTATAATTTCCTTTGCTTTAAATTTAAAATCAAAATTTAAATCTTACCTTATTTTCTTTACTTCCATGATGTTGATGACAGAATCTGTTCCTGCAAAGCTCTGTCTGCAGAAATACTTGGCTTTTTTCTTTTTTTAAACTGTCTCTGTGGCTGGCTGAGGCAAAAATAAATATTGAGCTATAAAAGCAGGATGAAACAACTGCTCTTAAACTGCTTTGTGCTGGTCTGCCAGACAGAGCCAAATTACAACAAATCCAAAAGGCCAAGATCTGTTAAACTAAGAAAATGACACTGGATGGGCAGAGGTTTTGGGTGTTCAGAGCCCATAATAAACAGGTGCCAGGTGTTGAAATTTACTCCTAAGGGCCACAAAGCCAACCAGAGCCCTGAGATTTTACAGATGATCAGGTGGGGGTTTTATGAACTGGTTGCAAAATGTGCAGAGCTTAAAAAAAATGGGAATTACTTACATGTAATTTTTTTTTTTTTCAAAAATGAGTGCAAGAACCTCTAGTCAGGCAAAAGAAAGAGGCTCTTTTGAAGCAGCTAAGCCTTGGGCATTTTGCTTTTTAGTTATTAAGTCAAGTTTAAGGTTTAATTTTAATTAGCTTTTGATCCATGTTTTGTGGCACAGCACTGTTTAAAACTGTTCCACTGAGCTAATTTTGTATGTTTTTCTCCAGGTGTGCTGGAAGCTTCCTTCAACAGATTTATTCCTTCGTCAGGTATTTTTCTTTCTGTATAATGGGTTTAGCTGAACTTGTATAAACAGTGTCACCAGCACCACTGAGTGAGAATTGAGTCCTAGAGAAGTGAGTGTTCTCACCGGCCCCTCCAAAGTAAAAACCAGCAGCCCACCCCAATCAGGTGCTATGTAAATGTGCTTCTCCCTCTGTCTTCTCACTCCCTGCTGTTTGAAGCAATGCCTGAGATTTCTGGGGCACTTCCATAGCAGGCTGCTCTGTTCTCTGTTGGTCTGATCACCCACTAGGTCTATTTGTTTGTTTGCCGTTCTTCAGAACAGCAGCTTGCAAGGAAAGGAGCAACCAGAGAGCTCCAGGAGCTTTTTTCTCAAGGCAGAATACTGTCAGCCCTCATTACTCAGACTCCAGTGTGTGCAAAGAAACTCTGGAAGCTGCTGACAAGTGGAACTTGTTGCAGTAGTTTTTGTGGTTAGTAACTCTTGGCATTGTGCAGATAACAGGAGTTACATCAGCTGGAGCTGTGTAGGGAGGAGATACAGTTAAGATCTGCCCCTAGAAGGGGGTTGAAAGTCAGATGCATTTAATCTGTTTTCCCTTGTGATGGATGGTACTGCTGATGGATTTGCTTTCCAAATTTCATTTATGATCCATTTGTTTTGTCTTTATAGAACCTGCTCTGGTCCCACCAATTCCCAACGAACAGCAGTTGGCCAGATTGACTGACTATGTGGCTTTCCTGGAAAACTGATTACACTGCTCCTGTGTTCAGAACAACTTGGGAATCCTGTGTACTGACAGTTTTAGATCTAAGATTTATTTCAGTATCTATTAAATGTTGCAGCATTCCCCACTCAAAAGTGTGAAGCATCAGCCCCACTCCTGTTTTGCCAAAGCCCAGCTAGCAGTGAAACAATCCTTTAACTCCTGCAATATTTATTCAGTAGGTACACAAGCATACACAGCAGTATTACATAGTACATTTTTTTTAATTGACTCAAAGCAGAACCTTTTTCAGGTGTGTTAGAAATGGAGAAGAAACAATTCTCTGAGTACTGCAGTGCTTAGCACAGATCTATTGCATGTTGAACTAGAGGATGAAGAGTGGAAGACTGCCCAGCCTGTATGTGCAGAGAGAAAACCTTTTGATTAAAGAAAACAATTCTGCAGTAACTCTCTTGCAAATATTTTTGTGGTCTATTTATAATTGATTTCTTTTTTCTTGATCTTTCTGGATTGTTTAATCTTTTTGTTCTGATGTGAGAAATTTCACATCAGCCATATTTTTAGGAGAATAATTGATTAACAAAGACAAATCTATGATTTGAGGAAGCATTTTGTATTTTGACTTTCGGAAGGTTTTATTTGAGTGACATAAGATGCCAGATGTTTTCCTGGGCAACCCTATGCCTTGAGACCTGTCACATCTTGCTCCATTTCAGTACACTGGGCCAGGATCTGCAAGAAATAACAATTCTTAACTGTCTTTAAGCTTTCTGGGTTACTTTTGCAGTGATTGGAGAGGAAAGTCAAGGTTAGTGTAGGAGCAGAGCCCAGTTGGGAGGGGGCTGATGCATTGTGCTGGAGTGTCAGTTTGAAGAATAATTCTCTGTCAGAGCAGCGCTCTGTTAATCTTTGAGCTGAGAGTGGGTTTTGGAAGCAAACATGAATTCTCTTGCCATTTGGTTGGTGAAAAGGCTGTGTAGAAAGAGTGGTGCTTTAAAGGGCAGTGCATGTCTCCATTTACTTCTCCCCACTTTCTGAAATCCTGTGCAGAGGTTCCATGGAAGCTGGCGAGTGTGCCCTTGTGATTGTTTTTCCAGTGTGCACTGCCTACTGTACATTCTCTTGGTGAGGGGGTGTTAGCAGGGAGGAATTACAAACTGTGCTCTGCCTTGAGAGCTCCCTTGATATGTAAACACTTTTTCAAAATGATTATTTATTTGATACCCACCTAAGACTTGGATTGCTAAATTTTTCTTCAGTGATATTAAAGAACATGTTTACACTGACTTTGTGCACTTGACTTCTTAAATTTTCTGCAGAATAAAGGTCTGGTTTGGTTAGTTTTTTAATTAATTCTTACTCGCCTAATTTGGGTAGGGCTAGTTAAGGATTACTGCAATATTTTATGCCTCAACAGCTTAGTGTGCAGCAGTTGTATGGTGTATTAAAAAAAACAAAACAACACTGGTATGTCTCAGATACCTTAAAATATTCTTTGGTGTAAGGTATTTGAACAGCTGAGTGAAGATTCCCCTCCTGTGTTTGTATTGTGCATGTCTGCACTTGTTGGTAGCACACAATCCTGCTTGGAGAAATGAAACCAAGACATAATTAAAGAATTATTGTGTACTTAATGAATGGTAATAGGAGCTATGTGGACACTGGCAGTCTGTCTGTCTCAAATCTAGTATCAAATCTATGTCAAATACAGTTGAGCCTGTCCTAACAAGTCGATAACTTTGTGATTTGTGGTCTGCTGTAAAATTTAAGCTGTCTTTTAGCTTTGGTTGAGGCATTAACTCATAACTTGCCTCTAGTGCTGTGTTCCCAGCCAGACTTTTTGCCTTGTGCTACTTTGGAATCCAAGCTATTTCACATGGATTTCATCCTCATTGCCCTTATCCTGGTTTTTGGGTCACTAAAACTGTCTTCAGCTGAGCAGCTTTGTGCTTCCCATCCAGAGCCCTGCCTTGGGAAACATTGTGTGAAATATTTCCTGGAGTGGCATCTTCAGGCATTTGAATCCTTACCTGGCTTGCGCTAACCCTGTGCTTTCAGCTGAACAAAGAGGAAGTATTTTTTGCTGTTTTAATTGAAACAATTGGTGTGGGTTTTGGAGTTCTTCCAAGTACAGTGCTGAGTGGCAGGACCTTTGAATTAACATTAAGAATTCAGTGGGGAACAGAGGTTCCTGAAGGGTTTGGAAAAAAGGAAGCAGATTTCCAAATACTTTATGTTCTTGGGTCATGATACTTGACCTGGGAAGTTTATAACTTTATTTTTAATGACTTGTGTTGAGCAATGGGAAGTAACGTGCATTCCTGGTTTCCTGAATTTAGAGATATTAAATCCCAGATTCTTCTGTGCCTTCACAGCAAAGAACCTCAGGTTTGGGATGCCCAGGCAGTGTGGCACAACGGGGTGTAAGTAAAATCAGAGAACAGGTTAAGCTTTAAGAATCAAGATGCTCCCAATCAATTCCAAGGCAAGAAATGTGGATACCTCGCTCTTAAATGTGTTCTCATCTAATTAAAGTAGAAGGATGGAAGGGTTTTAGCAGTAGGAGACTAATTTGGTTTTGCCATGTGAGTTTCATTGCTTTGTCTTTTCAAGTAACATTGAGCCTGTCAGGTAGCACATACCAGCTCTGAGAGCTGTCCTGAGCTTTGCAAAGTGAGGGTGATGATCACAACACACTGTGCTTTCCTATGCAAATTAGCATCTGTGTTGAGACTGAGTTTATGAATTAACATCAAGTACCACACACAAGGAAAGTCTCACTCCATAAGTCAAACCTGCTGCAAAACAAAGGGAACTGTACGTCAGCATTTTACTGTGTTCCAACTTGTATGTGTTGCACCGCAGCTGATACAAGGTAAATGAAGTACCCAGTTTGCCTTGCCCTTTAAAGAGTTAATACTTAGAAACAACGGACTCCTTTAGTATTTGTACTTTTAAAAATTAGTTGGCTGCGTAAGTATTAATTGGTCCCAGGTCTTTAATGCTTAATGCTCTTTCTGTGGTAAATCACTGCCACAGAATGGTAGCCCTTCAAACCCACAAAATGGGTCAGCAGTGCTGAAGAAGTAACAGATGCTGAGTAAAAGTAGGGACTCATGTGGCTGAGGGTCAGGGGTGGAGGGAAGCTCTTTGGTGTGAGGAGATGCCCCAGTTCACAAGCTCAGGCTTTGCTGCTAGAAGATCCTGCTTTGCTCTTGCTGGAGGCCATTCTCTACCTATGCATGGCCCTCCATTGTTCCTGGATCAAATCTGATGGACCTGTGACCACAAGTGTGTCCTATGTCCAATCTGACTGCAGAAAAGAGCACCGCATGTCTGCTGCCAGCACTTGTCTTGGCTGTTCCTTCACATTGCTGCACTACAATCAGAGATATAGAACAACTGCTTCTCCCAGAGTTACCGCTATCCTCTGCACTTCCCCACATGTCTGCCTTGATGTTCACTGGGAAAATCCCTGTTTGTGGCCATCCATTGCTGAGCTCAGCAGGGACACAGTTGTGTTTGGACATGAGCTGCCACTGCCAGACACACAGCAACAGGAGCACAGAATGTCAGGCTGATCAGAGTCTTTATTTCCATAATTCAAGAGTGTCAGAAAAGCACAAGGAAACACACCAGTGTCTCTGTACAATCTGATCATCCTGTGAAACTCAGCAGCTGATGGTGTTCTAGTGTTCCTGCTAATCCTTTCCATTAGAAATAGCATTCCAGGAAGGAGCAACATCATCTGACAGAGACCAAGAGTTGCCAGCAGTGGCTCCAGGTGCTCCTGCCAACAGCCCCTGTAGGAAGGAGCACAGCCCCCAGTGCACGTGGGCTTTGGCTCCCTCTGGCACAGAAGCCCCCGGGGCACAGGTCTCTGGGACAGGAGCTGGGCACCAGCGCTGCCAGGGCTTGGGGGTGTCAGCTCTGCTTGGGCAGGGACTCTGCCACACCTGCTGATTTCAGTGCTCACTGGGCACCAGGGCTCAGAGCAGCATTCATGCCCTGGCCCACACGTTCCTTGTCTGTGTCACAGCCGTGGGTTTAGGATGGCCACCAGCCGGGACATGTCCCAAGGAGGCCGAGCCAGCTTCTGTGCCAGGCCCTGTGCCCTTCCCACTGCGGCTGCGTCGGCAGCCCTGGGGGCTCCTTCTGCTGCCCTGAGCCCACAGAGCAGGGCAGAGTTTGCTGATGGTTTGAGCTGTTCCTAAAGATCCTGTCAGGCTGTCTGAGACATTTGGGTGAGGGATTCCTTCCAAGCAGGGGCAGGGTGTCCCCAGGGCAGGTGGCAGTGTGTGCAAGGGCCCTTTGTGACACAGTGCAGCATGGTCACCATGGCATGGAACAGGACAGGATGTCAAAGGACCCTTTGTGATGTGTGGTTACATAGAAGCTGGCGGTGACACAGCCATGCCACAGTGCTCAGAGCACGCGACGGGACAGGACGCGCCAGAGCGGTGCTGTGAGGAGCCCCCGCACAGCGCACTCGTTCGTCTCTGACCCGGAGCTTTTCCAAGGCGTTATTCCTGCAGGTGACCTCGAGGCCAGACCACAGGGCTTGGAGACCTGTGGCCTACCCGAGGCTTCTCTTTTGCAGGTACCCTTGAGGACTAGCTGACGTGGACCTTTGCTGAAGCATCTATCTGAGGTGCCCTCAAAGCCAGCCTTTGGAATGGCAGGAAAATTCCTTAACCTTTTCAAGTTCTTCAGAAAGAAAAAAAAGAAAGGGTTTGAAGCTGACCCAGCACAACAGCTTGAAGAGCCACAGGCACACCAGCCATTGCAGGGTGGTGAGTGCCAGAGCTGGGCCACGGGGCTGATGGCTGCTGCCAGCTTGGCCCCTGCCCTCCCATCACATGGGGATGTAGCCCAGGACAGGATGGAAGAGGGGCTGGGCCAATGCCCCATGGCCCTGTGCTCCATCCCCTGGGGTATTCCAAGGCTGTCCCTGCCTGGAAATGCAGGGCTGGGCTGTGCTCTCTGGCCTCTCCTGCACCCCTCAGCTCTGGCTGTGCTTGCTCTTTGCCAGGTGCAGCCATGGACTCGACACAAGAGCAGGAACCCACTGGTGGCCGCTTCCGCAGAACACTGAAGGTACCTGCAGCCATCCCCACCTGGGCTGGGCCTGCTGTCACTGCTCAGCCCAGCACAGCGCTTGCAGCACTCCATGGAACATCCCTCTCTTCCCTGTCCTTTGTTCTCCTGCAGATGTTCCGGAAGTTTGTGCCCATTCGACGTAGAAAGACCAGCATGACAGAAACAGAGAGCAGAGCTGAGCCTGACTCCAGGCTGAGCGAGCTCCAGGCAGAGCCTGATGTCAGCCCAGATTCGCCTGAGCGCTCAGAAGACTCTGGCACTGCAGGGAATGATGACCAGGCAAAGGATGATACGGCAGTGACTGAGCTTTCAGAAGACTCTGAGACTGCAATGGATTATGACAGAGTGAAGGCTGTTCTCTTGGAACTGACTGAGGACATGGCCATCACGAACACTGACACCAGGATGTCTCCAGACACCACAAATACTGACACTACACCCACTCCCACTGGGATTGATGCTTCCAGTACCGATTTATTCGAGGACAGTGGTTTTATTTCTGACCAGCAGGTAAGCAGCCTGGGGCCTAGGCTGCAGGGCTCCAGGATCGTGTGGTCCCTGAAGCCTCAGCCACTGGGCCCCCTCAGACTTTGAAGCCATTACAGTACAGTGGGAAGGGAAGCTGGGAAGTTTCCCCCTTGGACAGTGCTTTAAGTCTTCCCCATATGCCTCCCCCAGGTACCCGCCATGGTGAAAAGCATTCACCAGAGGCTGATGTCCCACATCACTGTGGATACCAGGCTGCAAATTGTAATTCTGAGACTGGCTGGAAAGCACCCTGCTGACGTGGTGCTGACCCTCCTGCGCTGTGCCCCAACGTGTGACAGGTACAGGGCCCATGTGCCTTGAGAGCTCAGGGCTCAGCAGCCTTTAGGGCCCATTGCCCTGTACAGCCTGTCCAATGGGGTCTGCCAGACAGGCCCAGAGGTCCAGGACCCTCAGGCCCCTCTGTTTCCTGAGCCTGCTGCCATGCTCCCTCCCTGCCCCTCAGGGCACCGGGGCTCTGTCCCCTGGGCCCCAGAGCTGCACAGGGCATGGTACTGTGACTGAGACCCCCCTGAGCCAGAGCTCTGATCCCACAGAGCTGCTGCAATGATGTGGAGAGCCATAGGCTCATCGAAATCAACAGTGCAGAAGGTGCTGCCAATACTGCTCTGTGTGATGGAGGATTGGCCTCTGCACAGCCCATGATGCACCTCTGATGGGGATGACACAGATGTTTTTTCCCTGGCTGTGAGTTTCTGGAACTGGCCTCTGCTCACTCCCTGGTCACCTCTCCAGCAGCTCTCCATCCTCTCCGTGCCTCAGGCACTGGGCTGAACCGTGGGCTAAGGACAGGCTCAGGGGGCACCAGGCCCTGTGCTCCCCCTGCGTCTCTCCTCGGGCCCTGCCCCATGGACACCTTGGCACTGAGCGCTGTCTCGGGCTGCTTCTTTTGCAGGCAACTGTGGTGCTGTGGGTGATTGTCCAGGTGCCGGAGTGCCATGAGGCAATGGTCCTTTATTCCTCCCGCTTGCTTGTGGCTCTGCTCTTCCATGCTGTCATCACCACAGAGCTGATGCCACCAGAGGAAGTCAATAACTTCTGGAGAGCGTGCCAGCAGGAACATCGCCTTCCCAGCAAGCCCAACAGGTGCCAGTCCTCCAGTCCTTCCCATGCTCTTGTGACCAGCACCAGTGCTCCAGTGTGACCTGGACTTTGCTCTGCACCCAGGTTTGCAGTGCAGACCATGAAGGCTCTGCTCTACAGTCTGGAGTATGAGCCTGTGGTGATGGCCATCGAGCGCAAGCGTGGATGGGACACGCTGCTCTGTGCTGGCACCCAGCACTATGCCACAGCTCTGCTGGCCAGGTGAGACATCCATTTCCCCTCTGCCCCCAACACTGGTGCTCTGTGCCCGGGGTGCCCCACACAGCC
>VRYO01002326.1:2033130-2063751 GCA_009812075.1 Sialia sialis
TTGCCCATGGAGATCAGGATCACTGCCCCCACCCTCAACAGATGGTGATAGCATAGATACATTTTATCACATCCTGTATTGAAACCCAAGTCACTTTTACATGAGGGAGAAGGCAGTTCTGCTCTTGTCTCTACCTCTAAGCTTTACACTCTCTCTAGACATGTAATTCAGAACTCAGATTCTAGTAAATGAATAAATTTACTTATGGCACCAAAATTATTAAATGGGAGGCTGAACTCCAGAAATACCAGCAGATCTGGTCTGATCAACTTCACAGCACACCACAGGAGCACTTTCTTCTGGTTATGTTGTATCTCACACAAAGAAGTCATGCAGTAGGAGGGCAGACGCAAAAACCATAGTTTTGACTCCAAAAGAGGTCTTATTCAGAATTACTGAAGAATTTTTTCTTGTGTATCACAGATGCAGCTCAGCTGGAAAACTCAAAACAACTCTCAGCTTCTTGTCCCTGTAGAATTTGTTACAGAATTTGGCATCCTTCAACATTCATGTGTGAAACCTATTTGATTTAGCTGTTTGTGTAGGTGGAGCTGGTACCAGCCCTTGCCTTCACAGTGTGAGGGGTCAGCAGCAAAAACCAGTCAGCAGGAGGAATAATCTGGGGAAATCCAAGTTTTTGTACTGAAAGCATTTTTTTTTAATGTTTTGGCCTACCAAATTGCTTATTCATGCAGTCCACATTAGCTAAAACTGAGAAAACATAATAATAGTTGCAAATAAAGGTAAAGAGATTGGGATTTTGAGGGGGAACTATGATATTTAGTAATGTATTCACAACATAAATGTGGTTGAGGGACAAAGCCAGAAAAGGAAGTGATAACAATTCCCATAATTTGGAGCACTTCTCCCACATGTAATATGTGATGGTTTTGTGTGCTTAAGCACTCTGGACCCTCTGAGATGGTTGAGGAGATGGATTTATCTCAAAGACCCTGGGAAAGAAGCTAAGAATTAGAAGGAAGATAAGACGCTGTGTACTCAGAGATCTCTTGGCAAGTTCATTAACTCACAAAGGCTTGTCCTAAATTTGAGACTGGGTTTAGAGCTGGTTTAGGGCTGATTCTGTTTTTTTTTAATTTGAAAATTAAATAAGGTCTTGAGCATTTTGGCAGTGTTGCAGCCTTCCCAGAGAAACCCAGAGGGTTTCTGTGGCCAAAACAGAAACCCTCCGAGTGTTGCAACTCAGGGATCTGTCAAACACTTTGCTGTATTTGTGACACTGAAGGACCGTGACAGGCAATGTCCTGTTGAAACCCCTGTGTCTTGCAGGAATACCTGTGGCATCCTTGTGTCTTTCAGCCCAGCGGCATTCTGAGGAGTGAGTCAGCAGGGAGAAAAGCTGTCAGAGGTTCTGCTGGACAATTTGTCCCCATGGCAAGTCAGAAGAACTGTTTTGGAGCTTGACTCATGCCAGGAGGCGACCTTTCTCTCAGCAGTTTCCCGACTGCCTTCTGGGCTCATTTGTTTTCCTTGCAGGGGTGGTTTTTGCTGCAGGGACTGCAAGGAGAGTGCATTCATCCTTCCTGTGACACATCCCTGCCTTGCCCCACTCCTGCTCCTGGAGAGCACAGCTGGCACAAGCCTCTCCTTGAAGAGGTTAACCAAATGCATTGGATTCATTGTGGGATGGGGCTGGTAGGAAATGCAGAGGTGTGCAGTGCCAAAGCCACCATGTGTGTGCTCTTTCCATTGGGAGCACTGACTCATAAAAGGGAATAAAAAGCTGTTACATTTCTGCATGATGAAAAAAATGGGCCCCAGTCTTGTCTGTCTCATGCATTCACACGGTCCCTGTCCAGTAAACGCTTTCCCTGTTAGAACTTCTGAAACCTGCCCTCCCTTGGTAGAAATTAAATTTATTTCAGCTGAAAAGAATTGGGTGTCACCTTGGATGGGCCTTCTCCTCATCCCTAGCCAGGGCCAAGCACTGATCTTGTGACTTTCCAAATACAATCCAGATCATTTATTTGCTGTTATTTTAATTCTGCTGAGGATTGTTTGGCCATGTCTCCCTTGGGTTGTGTTGTCAGCTGGCTGCTGATCAGTTATCCAAGGTATGCTTGGTAGGAAATAGAGAGAAAAGCCCTTTCCATAGCCATGGCTCCCACTTCTAATTCCTGTTTCAAACACAGTGTGAGAAACCAGCAGAAGTAGATCAGATAATCAGAGGCAAGGAGGCTTTGGAGAGGGTGGGAATATTCTCACAATGTCCATCATGAGGTGTAACAGTTAAACACTGAATTTTATTGCTTGATGTATTGCAAAGTGATTGCGATGTGGAGTTATACCTGGTGCAGTCTTCTTTATAAGTAGATAAAGTTTAGGCAAAAAACCCTTGAGCCTCTAATTATTGCAACTATGAACTGAGATACACAGCTAAGTTGCAGTTTATTGCTGTGACTATTGAACTATGGTCTCAAACCATCTGATATTTCTGCACATGCCTCTTTATATTACCTAAAATAGGAACAAATGCAATATAATTCAAATTGAGTGACAGATCTTGAACTGCCTTTGGTAGCAGCAGCATAATAAATGTGGAAGTTAGATAGACTCTGTCAAGTCTGGAGTTGGATCAATGATCCTTGTGAGTCTCTTCCAACTCAAGATGTTCTATGATTAAGAAAAGAAAATAAGTATTTTGCTTTGCACTGCGGCACAGACACAGATCAAGGATCACTGCTGCTCATCCACACCCTCACAGTCGATAACTGTGTGAGTTGTGCCTTAGCCAAAACCTGTTCCTCATTTTTTATGCACCCCAGGCTTGGATGCTCAGTGGTTTTGCTGGGGGGTGAGGGAGAAGGTGGGTTGTTGGGAGAGTGAAACCTGCCTTCTGCCAGGTTGAACCCATTCCTCTTTGTTCTGTCACCCCAGGCCCTTGGAAATAGTCTCTCTCCATCTTTCCTGCCGGTTGGATTGTTGCTTGGATTGGACTTGGCTTTCTTTTCCATGTGCTCTGGGAATGCATCCTTGCTATTCAGTTCAGTGTTCTGGCTAGATGAAGTTATCAGTGCGTGTGAATTTCTGGAGGCAGGGTGGTTTCCTGCTCACAGTGAGAACAAAGCTAAAGGCCAGGAGCTCTGCTTAAATCCTCTTGTTATTAGCAGAATGTACTGTGGCCTTTGGCATCCCCTACTTCTGCTTCTCTGCAAACAGATAGATGATTATGGTGATTATGGTAATTAGAGTACCTGCCATTTGTGGGAGTGTGGAGGATCTTGGAAAAGAATGCAGCCTTTTTAAAATTGCAAACAATACATCTGTTGAGTATTAATGGTTTGTTAAATTTATTGAGTGCTTTGGGACCCGCTGAATGAAAGACCTTATATAAATGGCACTTAATTATTGTTATTGCTAGAGAAGGGCTTGCACAAAAGCAGCAGTTATCTGGCAATCTGGGAAACAAAGGTCTGGAGCTCACTGCCAACATCTGCTACCACTTAGAACGTACAACATGAGGCACTAATTTGGAGAGAGAGATTCTGCAGCCTCTGAATGTGGCAATGCTTTGGTGAGACTCTTCACATCCTGAATGTCTTCTGCCCACCTTTACTCCTTGGGAAGGGACTCTGCCCTGGGCTGTCACTGGGATCGTGGGACACTCTGGTTACAAATCTGCTTTAGACAGTGTTTCCTTCCTCACAGAATCGAACAGAAACAGGCAGTGATGTTTTTTACTCACGACCTCAGGTGTCCTCACAAACATGGGCAGGACTGTGCTGTAGAGTACCAAGCAAAGTTTTCCACGGCAGGTAGGGAAGATTTCTATTTCTAGGAGCTCCTTCAAGCTCTTGAGTCCCAGCATGTGGAAAAATCCATTAATGTGTGGCTTTTGGTTTTGGCTGCTTTGCTTCTGGAGCAGTGGGGAGCTTCACCCCTCCATTTGAAGAGAAACTGGGAACCTTGCAACACCATTTTACTGTCAGTCACCTATCCAGTGGCTTTGGAGGAGAGAGGAATAAAACCTTCTATCCCCCTTGGCTGATTGCCAAGGAATGCTGCCATGTCCTAGCAATTCCATGGATACTATGATGAATTCACTGACAAGCTTCCTGGAGCCTTTCTGTGCTGCAACAACAGCAACAACAGCAGAGGGAACAGGGCAGGGCAAAGACATTTATTTAATGCTTCTATTTCTGTTCCTGTTCTGGACCAATAAACTGTGAACTGGCTTTTGACCAGCAGGTTTGCTCACAGTCATGAGGAGCAGGTAGTGGTGACTGGTGGAGTTTGGTGTGTTGACTGAACTGAACTAAATTCTTCCCATAACAGCTGAAATGGATCACTTAGCCATTCTGGGAGCATATTCGGCCAAAAACAAAGCCCATGATTCAGTAAAACACTGCCTTATTTATCCTATTTTTAAAATATAATCCAGAGAGCTTACAAATCTTGTTTTGATGGCTATTTTTAGCTTTTTATATTGTCTGTGATCAGAAGCTGTAGGAAGAGGCAAGAACAGCATCTCAGATGTGTGAGTAGCCCGTCTATAGGGCACACAAGATCCAACCTGAGGCTGAGTTTTCTGTCAGGTTGAGGAAGAGTTTGTTTTTTGGAGATGTCCCATGTCATCACTAGGGGAAGAGAAGAGAGGGCTCTACCTCCACCGCCTCTCTTGTCTCTCAGCTGGCCTTAAGTTCCATCTGCTGCATTTATGCCACCCATGGTCATAATACTATTTAAACTCCATTTTATACATAAATACTTCATTATCCAGCAAACCCTTTTGTTAGTGGTTGGGAGTAAAGAAAAGGTTCTTTTTCTGAGATCCTTTTTCTCCAGCAGCTCAACTAGAAATGGAGGCAAAAAAAAAAAGAGGGAAGCGGTAAATGAGAACTTTTACTCCTGTTTGATCTTCCCTGCTCTCAGGACATTTCTGTTGCTCTTTCCACCTCACAGAGATGAATGTTTCCTTCGGCATCTGCCCTCCCATGAATCCATCCCCACAAAGGTCTGTGGTTGCTCAGTGCACTCACATTAATAATAATTTGGCTGAGAGCAGTGCCCTGTGCTCAGGACAGCTGGGGTTGCTCTTGCACTTGCAATTTTCCCAGAGTACTAGGAAGGAAGATTGCCTCCACAGCAGCCCTGCATAGCTCAGGAGAGAGTGGGGAATGGAATGCCACGGATCAGTTGGTTCCTAGATAATTTAATGGTGGCAGGAGCTGTAATTTCCACAGTGGTTCTGGTTTTTACCATGAGTCCACAGCCTTCCTGCTTGCGTGCTGGACTGGGAGAGTGGAAATATTAATTTGAGCATGGAAGGTTCATCCCTTTGCCAGTGGCTCAGGAGAATGGAGAAGTGGTGTTTGTGCATGGATGCGAACTCTGGTTGTGCAGGGATCTTGTTTCTTTATAAAGCAGCAGATACATATTTCCTTCCAAAGGCATGCAAGACCTTTTCACTCAGGATTTGCCTGTGTTTTCATGGATTTTAAGATCTGATTACATCTCAGATCATGCTCAGTAATTCATATTCAAAATCCAGACTGTTTGGTTTCACTGCTTCGTGTTCTGCTCTGCAAAGTTATTGATGCTTAATGGGTTAACCCCCTTAGTTAATAAGGAAACTGTTTTTTTTTTCTTCCTAGTCTTGAAGGATTTTTTTTTCTTCCTAGTCTTGAAGTTTCCCCTTAGGAGCAATTCAAGCTGACTCCTTCATACTTTTGACAGTGCCTTTGATACTTTCCTAACAAGGTTTTAAGTAAGTATTGCTGATCCCTAGTGGTTTAGAAACAGTAAGTCATAACCTCAAAGACTGAAAAATTAAATCAAAATTGCTTTTTTCCACATCTTCTGTTCCTAAATCTTTTAAGGCTTGTTAGTTCCTATTCCCCAGCCCTTCCTATGAACTGTCGTTGCTGAAGTGCTTTTTCTCACAAAATTACTTGTAGACCAGCATTTTAAACAAGATATTGGGTAATCCAAGAATTGACAGCATTGATTGTGCAGAGTGTTATTGCCTTGTTTCCTGTGCTGATTTCAATGGTGTTTGATATTGCTGAGAGTCTGATTAAAATTTTGATGTGCTCATCCTCATGTTGTCTGTGCAAGAGGGAAGTACCTGGGCTGGATTTGAGGCAGAAGGATTAAAATCTAGGCTGTGCGTGGAGCACACGGTGCATCTTCCTTGCATTCCCTAGCAGAGGAAGCGAGGTCAGGACAAGCACCAGTGTGGTTGGAAAAGGTCATTCCCAGTGTTGGACTGAGGGCATGGACATATACAAGAGTTCCTTATGACAGGGAGAGAGAAATCCTGTGCTGCTGCAGCTCAGTTGGCACTCCAGTTTTTTTGGTTGTGATCTCTCAGGCCCGGCTACTGCTGAATTTGCTCCTTGGGACATTCAACATATCCATATTGGGGATTTTATTTGGAGCTAGAGAGAAAACCCAATTCTTTTATGCCCTCTTGGCTCAAGAGCTGGATGATTTTTCTGTCTTCCCCTGTAGAATTTCAGGAAATGATATTTTGTTCCTGGTGATGCTCCATCAGAGCTGCTCTGAGGAGATGCTCTGGCTGACACGCAGCTCCAGCCTTGGAGCCTGCTCCAGAAACATTCCTGCCAAATGCCTGGCCACTGAGTCCCTGCTTCCCAGCACCAGCAACTGGCTCCTTGCAAGGTGGGAAACTGCTGGGGGAGGGAAGCATTTCATGAATCACAACTCCCACGCCTTTGCATACCCACGAGTTCCCAGCCAAAATACTTCCACCCTTATTCACACCAGATCCCACCTTTACTCCAGAATCTTTTCCATCTGTCCTGCAGGCTGCTGTGCAAAAGACAGATGAGACAATCCAGGGTTTCTGTGAAAAGACAGAGACTTGAAGCAATAAATGTCTGTGCCTGCAACCACAGGCCCCTGTTCTCCCCTATTCCTGCTGCCACTGCCATCACCAGCATGGGTGGCAGCAGGAAGCGGATGGATTTACCAGTGTATATGCTGTAGGAATATTTTGCAGCTGGACAAGAAGCAGCCTCAGTTTCTAAATGTGTACCTTTAGAGCTCTGAGAGCTTCCAGAGGGAGTCTGCTCATTTTTCATGGGATGTGTATTTGATAGTAGGCAGAGAGGATATTTCCTCTGGGTTTTCAGCTACTGCCAGGGATTTCCTGCAGTGTGGACTGTTTTAAGCACCTTAAAGCGTGTGCTGACTGGTGTAGGACACTCTAAAATGGCTTGGTTTAGAGGACCAAGGACTCTCACCTTGGTTTGGGTGGGAATCTCTGGCAACACTCAAAGCTTTTGTGCTGTTGGGAAATTAGTAGTACCAGAAGGGAAAAAGATAGCAATTTTCTTGATGGTGAAAGCAAACCAAAAGTGTTGCTGGAACATTAATCAATGAAGGTACATTAATCATGAATGGCATAGATTGCCATTTCTACCATGTGTTGGGGGTGGTAAGAATGATGTTCTTTTCTTCCTCTTTCTTTCCCCACATCCATGAAATATGGATTACCTGTTTATGGATTGCCTGTTTATCTTCCTAGATATAATGCAAGGATATCTATCCCATACTCTTTGAGTAGGTGTTTGGATTCCCAGTGAAATGGATAGGCATTAAGAGGCCAAATCCCACTGGGCTCATTTTGTCCTCAAAGAGATTCCCAGGGACTGGATCTGCTCCACAAAATAAGTATTTCTGTAGGGGCAGAGCCCCTTGAGCAGGCTGAGGGTGCTGAAGGTTGGCAGGAGTGGCTACAGTTGGCTCAGGGTTTGAGGAGGAAATGCCAGGCAGGAGTTTGTCACTGTGTAACTGATATTCTTAGCTCCACCCTGCTCCCCATCCTGCTGCTAAAGCTTGCCATGGAAAAATTAACTGCCATTGGCTCTGGTTGAGGCTCCAGGCATTGAGGCAGCTTTCATTTGTTCAGGTCTTTAAAAAAACACAGCAGGGACTAAACCCCAGTGAGGTCATAGTCTGGGTAGCGACTGATGGATGAAAAGTTGGCCTTGTCCCCCAAAATGGTGATTATTACAGTCTTTATAGTCATGTCTGGGGTGTTCAGGTTACAGAGAGGGGGTGACTCAGCTCTATCAACATCTGAGCTGCCTTACAACGTTGTGTGTCTTCATTAACCACCTGAGGACCTTGGGCAGACTGGGAGTGGAGCTCAGGGCCTCCCTGAGCTGGGCTCAATCTTGGCCATGGTGGGAGGCAGGTTCTCCCCAGCTCAGTGACAAACCACTCTCCAGTTAGGCTGGCACTAAAGGTTGGGACCACTTTTTCGGAAATAAATTTGCCATTAGACAACAAAGAGTCAAGATACTTTTTTTTTTTTTTTTCCCCCACACAACTGAGCTGCAGAGAATTTCAGGATGGTTCTGACTTTTTCTTGAGGAGTTTGCTTTCCTCACTGCTTGTCTATGTGATAAGATTTCAAAGAGTTGGTTCAGCCAGAGGTGGCTCTTCAACATGTGCAGGTTCACACCAAGTATCTGTGTCAGAGCTAGAAATAAACTCCATGTCTCCAAAACTTGATCTCATCACTGCAAGGGAGTTAGAGGTGCTTTTTCCTTGTGTTATATGAAAAGAAGGTTAGGCTGGAGTGTCTGCCTTGGCAGACACTGTTTTTCCAGGCAATGAGGGGAAGGGATTCACTCCTTCCAGTGGCAGTGAGAATTGCCTTTGTGTTCAAGCCCATAAAATGCAAGAGATGAAGCTGAACATTATGTACAGATTAGAAATGTAGCTTTGCCCAGGAGCTAAATTTGCAGGAAGAAGAGTCAGTGCTTCGGCAGCAGCCTGGAACATACACCAAGTTCTTATGTTGGGTGTGGGATTAAAGCTTCTTATAATGGCCATTGCAGGGAAATCTTTGAGACTGCCTTCCAGTGATTGTTGGAGTTTTCCTGGGAAATGGGGAATGGGTGCCATGGGGGAATGCTGCAGCATTTCTGTAAGCCAAACCAGCTGCTTATTAGCCTTAAAACTCTTCTCCCCAAGCTGAATGTGCTCTACTGCTCCAGGAAAAGTCATGCACTTGAATTAGAAAGCCTGAAGCACTCTGTCGTTCTTTGGTTTTTTATATCTAGGAGAAGGTGCCACAAATTTCATTTTTTTTTTCTCTTCATTATGTTAGGGTGGGGAAGAGTTTTTTTTAACAAGAATGAAAAAGATGAGCTGTAACTTTTTCGGTTTGGAATCTGAAGGGGTAAAAATCACACCTCAAAAAAAAAAAGAGAGAAGAATTTTATTGGACCTGTTGAGGACACAAAAAAGGTCTTATATTTCAGTTCAGTTTCAACAGCTGAGCTTGGAAAAGAAAATTAGTAGAAGAAAGAAACATTGTTTTAAATAAAACCACTTTGAGTTCTAAACTTGGAATTTTTCCCTTGAAAAATATTGCAGTAAAACAGTTTGTGAAATTTGAAACATAAAACTCATATGGAGTCACTCTTTCCTATGAGTATTTTCATTTTCAATGAGGTCTCTATTTGCTCCAGTGCTATAGTGAAATATTCCTAAATAACCTAAAAAAGTGTATTTTCCCTACATTGAAACCAACTGTTATTCAAAGAACCTTTTCTGTGAAGGCAGAAGATGTGTCAAGGTGTATTTGCAGATGGGAGAACCTGAAGTTCAAAGATACATTCAGTCATTCTGATCAGCTTGGTGGTGCTGGAAGATGGAGAGAGAATAAAACTCAGAGAGAATGTTTAGATCAGATATTGGAAAGAAATTCTTCCCTGTGAGGGTGAGGAGGCCCTGGCACAGGTTGCCCAGAGAAGCTGGGATGCATGCTCCATCCCTGGAAGTGTCAAAGGCCAGGTTGGATGGGGACTGGGACAACCTGGGACAGTGGAAGGTGCACGGAGTGGAATGAGATGTGCTTTGAGGTCACTTCCAACCCAAACTATTCTGGGGTTCTGTGACACACATGCACCCAGGGCTTCCCCTGCACATCACATTTTGCATCCATGCAGGTTTTTTGGTGTCTCTGTCTGTTGGCAGCACAGCCACGAGGAGGATGCGTGATGCTGTGCCTCCTGCTGGGCTGTGATTCCTGGATGGCTGCTACGTGCACAGGGAAGAATCTGATCCTGTACAAACAGCACAGCCACGTGCAGTTAAAGGCAATTCCATGTTCCCTTTCCCAGGGAATATGCTGCTCAGCTGACATACATCCCTCCTGCTTTGGCTTGCCAGCACTTTCCAGCTGACATGTTTGCACAAAAGCTGCACCAAGTATGAACTGTATTAATCATTCTGGTTTTTACCCCCTTCTGATACTCCTGCTTTATCCTTTTCTGTCCTGTCTACTATTTTATCTAAAACACTTGGAGTAGAAGTGGGAAGGGGGCTTGTTTTCACTTGCCATGGGTTGAGGGTAGTGTAAAGTTATAAAAATGCAGGCAGAGAGAAAGAGGCTCTGAAAGGGAGTGATAGGAATAGTGGGACTTTGGTTCTTGAAGTTTTAGATGAACCAGGCTGCTGCCAGCTGTCTGATTTCTCCCAGCTCTTACACTGCTCAGTGAGGTAACTGTCTATCACTGGAATTGAAAATTCTGCAGAGGCTGGATGATCTCTTGAGTTAGGAAACCCAGTTTGCTGCCACGAGCAGCTGTGTGTGTGCTGAATTCACCTTGGATGCCCTGGCTTTCCACATCCTTAAAATGGAGCGTGACAAGGCTTTTGCTTCCACCAGGGCGGTCACATCTCTGTCACTTTTACTGGCACTTTGCAGCTCAGACCAAGTCTAATTTGCATCAGGCAGCACGGACTGATGTGCTCGAACACATGCAGAGACAATGCCAAGCAGCAACTCTTGCCATATCCCTGGACTGCACTAGAAGTCACTCTTGTTCTGTACTGAGGCTCTTCCAGTAACTAACTGGCAGTTCATAAAGAAATGTGTCACCATGAAAGATGCCATTAAACCTAGCCCATTTGTCTCCTGATGGAGACATTCCTTGTCTGACTTCCTCATGAATCATGGGGAGAGGGAAAACTTGCCAGGCCTCCTACTCATTTTTATCCTGAGAATATTAATTCAGGGTTCTTCTCCAGAAGCCAAGAGAGAGCAGGAGGAGCAGCAGGAGATGATCCAAAATCCTACAGCTTCCATCCTTGTTTGCCCCACGAAGTGTGCACAGTGGCTTTGGAAGACCAGAGTCACACCACCAAACTGAGCAGTGTGTAAATGCAGTTATTGAGTTTCAGTGCATCAAACTGAAAAAGGCTGGGTTTAAATCACATACTGGGGGGAAAATCCTTCCCTGTGAGGGTGGGGAGCCCTGGCACAGGTTGCCCAGAGAAGATGTGGCTGCCCCCGGATCCCTGGAAGTGTCCAAGGCCAGGCTGGATGGGGCCAGAGTTTGAATCCAGTTCTCAGGAGGGTGATAAATTTTGCAGGATTTTTCTGTGTCTTAGGCTGATGTGCTTATAGCAAGACTGTTACTTTAAATGCTGATGCTTTCCTCTCCCTTTTGTGCTCTATAGCCTCAACCACAAGCCTTGCTTTAATTTAAATGTTAAACAGCAGACAGACACACATGCAATGAAGAATTATGGGCTGTTGCTGCCAAGGATGCCATCAGATGGCTGAGTGAAAGGGAACATTTACAAACTAATAAAAGTTGTTATTAAGGGGATTATTAATGAAAGGCCTTCGAGCAAAATAACTTCCTCTCCATCCAAAAGCCTGAGGTTAATTTTTTTGCAGCCTCCTCTTTATTTTTCTTTTTACTAAGCTTCTTGGGAAGCTAAATACCAAAAGAAATGATTGAAGAAGCTATCACCATCATATGGGTCATTTTTTTTGGGACCTGGTTTCGCAAGAGCTCATGCCATGTGTCTGTCCACCCCTGCTCTTATGCACAGATGTAGTGAACTTCACAGCCTGTTCTAATTAACATCAGGTCTAATGAGGAGCTGTGAGTGGGAATTTGGGAGGGGGAGGTGGAGGGAAGAGGAAAATAATTCATACTTGGTTTTGGTTAGTTAGAGACAAATGGTTGTAGGGCTGGAAAATATGACTTGGCACTTAAGGTTTCTGTGGCAGATGGGGTGAAAGCTGGGACTCAGGGGAACTGGTGTGTTTTCCTGGATCATGTAGAAAAAGGTTTGTCTGCCATGTGGTAGGCATTCAGGTATTCCTGTCCTGAGCACTGACCTGACATGGTGACAGCAGAAGTTACTTTGCTTTGCTGCTGGGATGTCACTGATTCCTGGCACTGAGTCCCTGCAGCAGCTCCAGCTCCTACTCCAAAGTAAGTAGTGCTCCAAAGTGTGTCCTGGTGAGTGTGACATCAGCAGGTTGGGAACACCTGGGCTGTGCCAGAGCAGGTTCTCTGCAGGCTAGATATTTCCTAGGCTGGATATTTCAGTGCCTGAGGAGCAGATATCCCCTCTCCTATGCCACCTTTCCTTGGAAAGAGGTGGGAGCAGAGCTCTCCTAACTCACTGTATGTCTGCATCCCCAGCAGTGTGGGCAGCAGGCACAGGGAGGAGATTCTCCTGCTTTGCTCTCCTAAGACCTCACCTGGAATATAGTGTCCAGTTCTGGTGGCTCCAAGGCTGAAGGACATGGAACTGTTGCAGTAAGTCCAGAGGAGGCTGGAGTTTATAAGGGAACCCCTCCCCTATGGAGACAGGCTGAGGAAGTTGGGGCTGTTTAGTCTGGAGAAGGTTGATGTATGGAAGAATAGAAGCTGTGGCTGCCCATCCCTGGAAGTGTCCAAGGCCAGGTTGGACGGGGCTTGGAGAAACCAGATCTGGTGGAAGTTGTCCTTGCCCACAGCAGAGGAAGCGCTGGTCTGAGATATTGCTCCCTCATGCAAGGAAAGTGAATTCTAAGCTGGATACAGGCTTTTCAGAGAAACCAGGGCTTTTCTGGGAAGCTCAAAGCAGTTTGGCAGATGTTTGTGATGGAAGTACCCACAAGAGCAATGAAGGGATTGACCAGTGTGGAGAAGAGGGAAGCAAGTCACAGTGCCTGGGACAGAGGAGGCAGCCTGTGCTCCATCTCTGGAATGGACCAGGCTTGCTCCTGCAGCTCTGCTCTGACTTGGGCCATGAGCTCAGACAGCTGGTAGAAAATGGATGATGCAGAAGAAGCATCTTCGGAGTTGGAAGCAGTAAAAGGCTTGGCTTCTTCCACAGCAAATGTTTCCATGAATCAGGATGGAAAAAAACTTCAGCTGGATTAGTTGTGTGTGCAGCTGGGAGAGGGGATTCTGCCAGTTCTTCCCTCTTTGCTGTCACTGTGAAGGAAAATTGGGAATGTCTTTAAAGGGATTTTGCATGATGCAAGTGTATCTTTCCGGGGGTTTGGGAGGCAGAGGCCTTGCTGGTGTCTGTCTTGGTTCCATCTGATGTAGATTGTCCTCAAGGGCCACATGTCCCTTGCTCTCAGCCTTTGCAATCCAGCTGCAATTAAAATCCTCTGGCCTAAGGGAATCAAAGAGCTGAGCTGCTGCTCTGCTGAATGAAGCACCTATATCATGTGTGGTACGGGACAGCTCAGTGGGAGCCTGGGAAAGGGAATTAATGGGATTTGCTCTCTGTTAGTGCTCACCACTCTCTTCCTGCCATCTCTGCGACAATGCATAGTCCTCTCAGCACTTCTGAGTGTCCTGTGATACTCAGAAGTGCAGCTCCCACAAATTCCTGGAAAACACACCTCTGTGGGAAGACAGATTGTAAGAAAACAGAGGTAATGCTGAAAGCAATCTCACCCCTGATTTATTGCAGCTGTACTAATTACCAAAGGCTGGAAGCAGCCTTGCCTTTAATAGGGCACAGCTATCTGCAATGAGGATGGGTGTGATAAAAGAGTGGGTTAGAGCCAATCTTTTGGATCCCAGAAACCTGGGGTTTTTGAGCTTTATGGTACTGACTACTTGGAGAACACTGCTTTTGACCTGGGGTCTTGGAGAAGCTTCCAAATTTGAGTGATGGAGTTAAAATCACAGGTGTGTGGTTGAATAGAAGTGTGTGATTTCACATGGTGAAGGGTTTTAAGTTTGAGGTTTTTATAATATAATAATATGTATGGGACAAGATGGAGGATTTTGGGTGGTGTCTCTTTTCTGTCTTCTTTCTTCTCATGATTTTAGGCCCCATGAGAACCTACCAAAAAAAAAATTAAACACTTGGACCTTAGCAGGTACACACAAAATCACCTTCTGACCAATAAATGAAGTAGTAAGAAAGCTAATAGCCAGCTGGAGTCAAACATGAGGTCTGTAAGAACTGTAAAAATGCATTATGTGAATAAAAAATTGGCTTTTCCCATATGAAGAAAATGGTTGTGATTTATTACAACAGAGCTTTCCATGCTGTTATAACTCCTGCATCTGGAGGAACTGGGAGGCAGCCTAGAGGTTCCTTCTAGGCAGTGTTAAAGGATTTGGATGCAACTGCAGCAGAATAAGGTGGGCTTTAAGGCCCCTCCCAACCCAAACCAGTCCATGACATTATTATCTTCATCTCACATGGCCAGGAACTATCCATGGATTTATTCTGTGTAAGGGCAGCAATATCACAGGATCCCAGAATCATCTGGGTTGGAAGGAGACTTTAATCTCATCTCAATCCACCTCCTGCCATGGGCAGAGACACCTCCACTAGACCAGATTACTTCAAGCTGTGTCCAACCAGGCTGTGAACAATTTGGGGAAAAATCAATCTTAGTGTGAAAATCTCTGTTTTGGTGAGAATACACTATACAGAACACAGAATTTTCCACTAGAGCCAAGGCAGATGGAACACTTTGCCCGTTCGTGCGGCAGTGTCTCACTCCTGGCTGCGTGCAGTTGGTTTGGAAGAATGAGCTTATTTAGGGTTCAGGCTATTAAAAACATCTGCTTTCCCATGTATCCTGAAACACTGCAGGATTTTGAAAATGGAGAACATGTATCATGCATAAAACATAGGCTCCACAGTTTAAATTGTGGGGTTTTAATGATGGTGTATCTGTATTATTCAGTCCTGTGTAATGCACTTTTGGTCAGGGTGCTGTGATCTCTTTTCCTGCATTGGACCTGGGCCACCTAACCCTATTTGCAGTGGGTGGTTAACCATCAAATGCATCAGAATAAGCAAAATAATCACTTCCAGACTAAACACATTTCAAATTTGTTTAGAATATTGTACAAGTTTCATTGCCGGGAGATGGCTGTTCTGTGACATCAAGCTGCATGGATGTGTTTCTGCTGATGCCAATTTCTTTTTCCTGTGTTTTTAGACCAAAAGCATAAAATTCTCTGGAAATTCTCCTTTGACTGTGGTAACTCTTGGCTGAGGGTCAGTCTGGGCATCTCTGAGCATTAATATCTATGTCTTCCATGGCCCCTGTGGAGCAAAAAGTTGCAGATAGCAGACAATTATCTTTCTCTTTCATGTGGGAAAACTGGATTGTGAACAGACAGTAATCCTCATCTGTTTACCTTGGAATGAGTTGGGAGAAGTTGGTGACAGCACTGGAGGAAAGCAGAGTTTTGGCATTGGCTGAGTTTGCTACAAGACCCTTTACTTTTTTTAGCAGAACTGTTTTCTGGTGCTCAGGGCAATACAGCCCTCCTGCTTCCATCTATCCTTTATTTTATTTTTGGGTTGATTTGTCTGTCTCCTTGCTGGCTACACTTGTGCAGTTGTGGAAAGAGTTTGTAATGCATCTGTGCTCCTCAAGGATTCTCTGGCTCCCTGTTTTTCTGCAGGAAGTGTGTAATTACATGGAGTCTCCCACCAAATTCCAGTGGGTTAATCACTGGATTTATCTGGTTAATCACTGTCCCAAACCAGCCCTGTCTCAGGCACGAACAACCCTCTGGGTACCACTGCAGGAAGAGCCAACAGGCTCCTTGAAAAACAGTGGGAATGCTGAGTAAGAATGGGATAAACAATAAGGCTGGGTTCTGAGCCAAAAAAAAAACCACCAGAAAAAGGTGCCTGCAGTCAGTAGGTGCTGTCCAGAGTTAATGCTGAGCTTTCACATGGTCACAGTGAACTGAGGATGCTCTGGAACAGTCATTCCCATTGGAAAGCTTTCCTTTAACAAGCTATTTAAGCACATGCTTCAGGGCAGAGAGGAGATTTTGGCCGTAGAAAGGTCAGGCATAAATCTGAGCATCTGACTGGAGTCAGCTTGAGATAAGATTTTAAAAAATGAGTTCCTAATTGAGCTCTTCCCCACCCAGAGAGAGTTTTTATCTTGGACTTCTGAAGTTCTTTATGAATGAACCCTGGCTTCCCTTTATAAAATATTTCATCTTGGATAGCAATGTAGTCAATCACTTCAACCTGCTCTTGCAATGTTAATCGTTGCAGCAATTATTTTTGCACGCTCAATTTTTTTTCTCTTGTACCTCAACAGTAAAAGACAGACTACTATGGATAGCACACAGGGGTTTTTTTTCCAAATCATTGGATTACAGGAGTGAAATGGAGATTTTGTGACAAATTGTTGTGTTGATAAACAAATGGGCTCAAAGGAATTAGTTTCCCAAAGTTCCTGCAGCCATTAAAAACTCCTCCTGCATATGTTTGGCTTTTCTGAACACATTTTTATCAGAATGTTTAGTTACAAAAATACTTTTTTATCTACCAAGAACTGTCTGGGTTTTTGCAGAACATGAAGTTTTGAAACTTTAAAAAAAGCCTCCATTTATATTCTAAGAACAATCAAGATTTTCATTCAGATGCAGCTTTCTCCATAGTTTTAATGTTGTTAAGGACAGGGCATTCAGAGATGAGGCTGGATGAGTTCTGTCATATTTATGAAGTAATGGACGCATCTGGATACAGTATGGAAATCCTCAACCAAAAACTTTTTGAAGTCTCTTTTTAATGTAATTATGCAGGCTTCCTCCACTAAAATATGTGTTTATTGGATTTGGATGGAAGATGAAGCAGGAATCAAACTGATGCTGTGGAATATCAGTTCAGATTGCATAGCTTTGGGGAAATATCCCTACTTGTGAATGTTAATTGTATGCACTTTTCAATATGTAATTGATTCCCACATAGCATCTTTGTCTGTAATGGGATTTAACCCTCTGCATCTATTTCCAAAAGAAGTCCCTGAAGTGATTCAAGAAGTCACTTGAAGTCATTCCATGAAAAGAGAATGGGATAGCCGTAACATTTATTTCTTCCTGTTTGCCAGGCCAAAAGGAGCTGGAAAAGAAAGGAATGCAAACAGGTATTCAGGGAAGTTGGACCATTGACCCACTGTGAGCCATTCCAACCCATCCTGGGATTCTGTGAAACTGAAGGACTGCAGGAGAGTTCCCATTCCCTTGAAATTCTTTTATCTTAGTCCAGGCTTGGGGGATTGCTGGGCTGTGACAAGGAAGGGTTACCAGACCTACCTGCAGAGCTGCTGTGGGATAATGGCTCTTTTTTGAGCTGGAAACTGTTGGATCAGTTCCCAGCAGCAGCCATGGGGATGGCCTGGAGGAAGCAGCTGAAAGCAAACAAACATTGGGTTTTTACTGTTTCTGAGAACTGTCTGGGTTGCCTCCTTATCTGCGATTTGTGTTTCTCAAGAACAGGCTGCTCATCTCCCAGGATGAGAGGACTCACTGCCTTGGAATTACAGCTGGGAAATGCTTCTGGAAAAACAGAAGATGTGCTGGAGGAAGATAGTGTTGTCTCTGGCCTGGCAGGTTTGTGTAGATTTGGGGTTTTCTTTTGGTTTTTTTTCCATTAAGATGAGAAATTTATTATATTATTTGGAGAGAGGTATTCCTTGGAAAACTCGTGCTTTACTCACACGCCATGTCCGTGATGTTCTGTTGCTATGATCTCAAAAGAAACAAACAGCTTCCCTGTCAAAAAGCCTCCAGCTCTCTTGAGCAGGCAGTGCCCCAAGAGGTCTGATGTCTCCTTCCTCCTGGGGGTGTCTCCTGCTCCTTCCTTCAGTATTTCTCCTTAGGTATTTGTTTCCTTTCCTTTGTATAGGTCTATGATGGTCTGTGGATCTCAGAGTCAGTCCACAGTAATTTATAATATTCTGTGAGGAAAAAGATCTAGCTTAGGAGTAGAACAAGATGACATTTCTACTGATTTTTGTATTGTGTTTGACTTTGGACTGTGCACTGCATCTCATGTTTCACCAGGTGTTATTCCTCACCCCTTGTGGACTATAGAATAAGATGGAAAGAGAGATGTGATGGAGCATAACTGGTTTAAAACCTGTATTTGATTGTGGTAATGTGATGCTTCTTTCTGAATTTACAACAGTGCCCAGTGTCAGGGCTGAGTGTGGGGGACAGTGCTGGATCCCAGGAGGGATAGTATCCTCCAGCAGGGTGGGATGATCTGCTCCAGATGGGAGCACAGTCTGACAGCACTGTTATTCCATGCATGATGTTACATTAGAGCGTTGCATGAGTGCATTCTGCTCATTCATCTCAGCTCTGAGGGCTGACAGCAGTGAGGAATTCCGTGCCAGCCACACCTCCCTGTGGATTTCTTGGCTCTGTAATTCCTTCATGCTAGAGCAGATGATCTCCAGCAACGTGGGGCTTCCCCTTCTTGGGGTGGCTACTGGGATTTCCCAGTGCATTCAGGCAGGAATTCATCTGCTTCTTGCATGGAAGGCCCAGGTCTGCTCTGGATGCACAATGTGTGCACAACTCTCTGAGAGCTGGATTTCCCACTCTTCTGATTCATGCAGAAAATCTTATTTGTATTTCAAAATCACCCTGTGGACAGGAGAAAAGCACAAATGCAGAGAAATATGACTTTATCTGACAGGCTCTGAACTGTGGCTGATTTATATTCTGTGGTGCAACATGACCCTGCCCTGAGCTGCAACAGAAGGAAATTTGCCTTGCAATCAGAGAGTTGTTAAAAATATGCCTATTTCTGTCAACCCAAGTGGGGAAACCTTCGGATCCCACTCAACAGGTTGGGATGACTCAACTCCCAGCTGAGTTGGTCACCCTGCCCCAGTACATACAGTGACACAAGGATTGATTCTTCTTGGCTTGCTTACTGGGAATTTTTTTGTGGCATGTTGCAAAATCCTGTACTATTAACCCCCCCACCAGCCTCGTGGTACAAGCTGGACCTTCATTACCCTCAGCAAATCATGAGAAATAGGAAGTTTCTGACCTAATTCCATCATCTCAGCCTCCTCCTTATCATCATTCCCAGGTTCTGTGGGACGTTTCTTTTGATATCTCATCTCTTATGAGCTCATCTCTTATGGCTTGCAACAGAGAAGGAGATTTTCATAACTCTTTAGCAGCTGTGAGATGGAGGATGGGATTTTTTTTTCCAAAGCCCTCACCCTGTGAACTGCCCTTCTGTGGAAATAAGTGGTGAGCAATCTGAATTTCTGTGGGACCAGGGTCAGAGCAACAATAGGATTTTTGCAGAATCACACAGATCAAGCCAGGTTTTAAACACTCACCATCCTGAATTCTCTTTAAGGACAAAAGAGAAATCCCATCAGGAGACCCCAAAGGAACATAAAATTTTCCTCTGTGTGGGAACAGAGACCTCTTGTGAACTTGTCTGAATGCTGCTGACTCTGTTTATTGTGCAAAATATGGAATCTGAACAAGAGATAGACTTTTAAAGATATATACCCGTGTGATCTTGAATTAAATGAGCCTTGAAGTATCAGGACGTTTTGTGAACCACCTTTGCTCTGGAATGCAGACATTGGTCTTAGAGCGAACAGTTTCTCCCAAAATTATCACAGTAACAATCATACTGAAAGGGACCTTAAAGTCGAGCTTATTCTACCCCCTGTCATGGGCAGGGAGACCTTCCACTATCCCAGGTTGCTCCAGTCCTCATCCAACCTGGCCTTGGACACTTGCAGGGATCCCAGGGGCAGCCACAGCTTTTCTGGGCACCCTGTGCCAGGGCCTTACCACCCTCCCAGGGAAGAATTCCTTCTTTTCCTGGCCCTGAAATCCATTAGGCTGTAGACTCACAAGAATAAGAAAATAATAATAAAATTAAGTGGTAAGTTATATTTCTCTATTTTAACCAAGAGATTGGGAAACTTCAACCTCTGATCAGTGTGGGACCGAGAATTGCAGATAAATGAAGTGAGTGACTCCTGTCTGAAATATTTGTAATATAAATAGATCAAGATGGTGCTGAGGGAGGGAGGCATAAAATGATGTGGTTTGTTGAACAGTAAGGCTCCATGTGGTTACTGGATTAGAATTCCTACCAGAATTTAGCCCAGGTTAATTCATCTGCCTAATGTTGTGCTCTCCATTGGCTTGAGGAATGCTGTTTCACTTCCTTGCTGCTGGCTAGCCCAGAGGGCTACAAGTCATGTGTGGCTGAGCCCATTTCTTGGAGAAAGGCTGGACTTCAATTCCACTCCTCCAGGGGCCTCTTCTTGAGTCCCAACTAGAAAATCTTGCATCCTCTCAAGAGGAGTTGATATAGCCTTTTCCTGTAGCTGATGTAAATAAGGCAGTATCCTCAATATCACCTGGCTTGTCAAAAACTCACTGAAACCTGAGTGAAAAGCCCACTTTTGTTGAAGTTCTCCCTGTCCCAGATATGAAGGCTCCAGCTGTGTCAGCAGCAGCACAGAGCTGCCTCTCCCAGTCTGTGCAGCTCCTGGCCCTGCATGTCAGTGTGGTAAAAATAACCCTGCTTGAAATCTATGGAAATATTAAGGGCTTAATTATCATCTGCTTTTATTTATTTATTTTTTTTAATAGCTGAGACTGAGGAGATAGGAACAATTTGGCTGCTGCTCCCTGCTCCTGCACCACCCAGCCACACTGAGAGCTAAAGCAACTCGGTGGCTCCTGTATTTTTAGTGGCCCCTCTGGCAGGAAGGGATTAGAGGGAATTACAGCTACTTCAATACCCCCTTGTTCCAGGCAAGAGTGTGTGCCTGTCCTCAGCAGATCCCTTGTTATGTGGAAGAGGGAAAGTAAAATCTATTTTTAGGCAGTCTGAGTGGCCTGTTATTGGAGGCATGGTTGTTGACTCATGCCCATCTGATATCATTTAAAGGGTTAGATATTGCCAGCTAACAAAAATAAGTGCTGTTACTCCCTCCTAGTCGATAGAATTAACGGTTCTTAGCTGACATTTGCTTTTATGGCAGAAGCTGTGCATCCCCAAGGGCCTGTTAATAATGCATACATGGCTGAGAAGGTGCAAATCTGGATTTTCTTGGTATTGTGATGATGGAAACAGAAATGTGAAGGCAGCACACTTGCCAGGGAGCCTTCAGCTCTGTGTCTGTCCCATATGTTCACCTCTGTTCAAAGAATCTGCAGAAATTATAAGGGAGGGAGACAAAAGGCTGCTCTGTTAACACCAAGGGCTCTTCCCTTTCCATGGTAGAGTCCTGGAAAGGCCCTTCCCTCCTCCTCTTCACCTCAGCCTGCCTCAGAAGCATTCTCTTTGTTAAACAGAAACTCTTCTTCCTGTCTTGTTTTTTGGCTTTGGTTTTGAAGCCCTGAATCTCTCCCTGGGGATGTGCACTGGAAAACTGATGGGAACCAGTTTCCTATCAGCAGCTGAGATGCAATTCCTGCAATTCCACTGTTCTAGGGAATCTCTGTGTGCAGACCTGGACAGCATCATGTGCACAGCCTAGGAGACCAAGCACCTCTTGTGGGCTGAGTGTGTGAAATCCTGAGGCAAATATTTCTTGCTAACTCAGGGCACCAGGGAGATGGGAGGGGAAAACATCAGCTCATGAAGTTTTGCCTACTGGCTCAGGAGCAGGGAAATAAATGCATTAAAAGTGGATTTAGTTCTGTTTCTTTTTTCGGTCACAGCTGGAATTAACCATGAGGTATTTAACACTGGCATGGAAGGGAAGGGATCAAACAGGAGGGAGAGGAGCTGCTTGAAAACTGGTGAGCCCAATGTCCCTTTTGAACAAGGAAGATGAAGAATTTGCTTGGTGTAAGGTTACACTACCTACAAGATCCTTGTCTTTCCTTCCCTCAGTTGGGATAAGGAAAGCCAGGGCTCCGGGTATCCCACCTGAAATGTAAAATTAAGGAGAGATGCAAGAGGCGGGTGGCTGTGAGTGAAACAGGCCTCCCAAATACACCTTCCACTACTTCCACTGAGGCTGCTGTGGCCAGGTTCACTCTGTGAAACCAAAGCAGCCAGAGAATCCCAGAATGGTTTTTGCTGGGAGGGACCTTTAAGCCCATCTCACTCCACCCCCTGCCATGGTAGGAATATCTTCCTGTGTCCCAGGGTGCTCCAGGCCCCATCCAACCTGGTCTTAGACATTTGCAGGGATCCAGGGGCAGCCACAGCTTCTCTGGGCACCCTCACCACCCTCACAGGGAAGGATTTCTTCCTAATACATAACCTTAACCTGCCTCCTGTCAGTTTAAAGAATCGTGGAATCACAGAATCATTGAGGTTGCAAACGGCATCCAAGGCCATCGAGTCCATCCTGTGCCTGATCCCCACCCTGTCACCCAGCCCAGGGCACTGAGTGCCATGTCCAGACCTTCCTTGGGTACCTCCAGGGATGGGGACTCCACCACCTCCCTGAGCAGCCCCTTCCTTATGCCTGACAGCCCTTTCCATGCAGAAATTCCTCCTGGCGCAGCTTGAGGCCATTTCCCCTCATCCTGTTTTGGAGTGAGAAGGTTTCCCCTGAGCCTCCTTTCCTCAGGAGACAGAGCTGAAATCCTCCCCACACCTGCTGTAATGCCTTCAGCTGCCCAATTCCCAGCCTGATGGCCATTTCTCCCATTGAAGGATTGCTGATAGCTGCCCTCTGGGTGCACTCTTTGGCTCACCAGTGACCACAGTGCCTTAATTGCACTGTCAGTATTCAGGCTAATCAACACCAAATGGGGTCTTGCTTTCAGAACAGATTTCTCTGAACCATGATTATGGGAATCATCTCAGGAACATTCCTGGAAAGGGCTTGTTTTCCTCCAAGATGAAAATGGGGGCAGAGAATGGCACTCTAGGCCAATATCTGAGTCAACCCCAACCCTTTTAGGGGATTGGAAGGACTTCTTTAAAGTGTTGCTCACTGGATGGATAAAACAGAATTTATCCTGCTCCCCAGGTTAGCACTGCACATGCTGGGATGTGTTCCCTTTCCCCTGGCTAGAGAATTTATTCCAGACCTGAAAAAAAAACCTCTTCACCAATGTAGATAAATTCCCTTATACTCAAAACACATTTTATTTTTCTGACAAAACAAGATTTTTCATGAGGGGAATGGGAAAGACTACATTTAAAAACACACAGCAAGAAAGCATATCACAAGAATGTAGGCCAAGTAGTCATGAACAATTAGAATAGTTTCTTGGAGAAACAGCGAAAAAACAGCTTCTTTATTTGTAGTATGTTGATTAATGATACTCTAATAGCTGAGGCGTGTCTTTAATAATTAATTGGCTTTTAAAAACCTAAGCAGAGCCAGGATCCTCTTTGGGCTGAAGGGGCATTTGCAGTTTCCCAGCAAGGCAGACACCTTGGGCTGATACCCAGCAGCTGTTGGGGATCACAACAACGCCCAGAAAGCACGTGCCTAACTTCACCCTTCCTCCACAAAATTTGTGATACACAGGGACAAGGCACAGCACAAGAAATGCTGCATAAAGGGGGAGAGGATGGGGTTGGCCAAGTCAGGCAGGAGGCTTGTGTTGGAGCCAGGAGCTGAAATCACCTCTCCTGAGGATGCTCTTCACCATCACTGCCAGAGGCTGAGCTGACCTTCCTGTGGCTCCCTATGCAAGATCCCAGGCTCCACAGGACCTGACTCTTGGTTTCAGCTCCTCACTTTTATCTTTCCTGCTCCTCAGGCTGCTTTCTGAGTGGGCCATGAGCATCACAGTGAATTGCTGTCAGAGGGCTTTTCCAATTAAAAAAGAACAAACAAAACCCAAAACAAAACCAAACAAAAACCCCAAGCCATGACCAAAACCTTCCCTGAGGGCTTTTTGACTCAAGCTCCCAAAAAAGTTTAATGCTCTGGTGTGCAGTGTGGTCTGAAAGGTAGGAAGGAGAAGGGAGATGTTCACCTTGCAGAGAGATGCTTTTCAGCAGCTAGTGGGGATGCAGTCCCTGCCTGATTGTATTTAGCCAATCCCTAACCTTTTACATCAGTGGGAAGAGTCCCAGGCAGTCAGCAGACTTGGGAAGAAGCCCCAAATGACAGAGGGAATTAGACTTTAGGAGTTTTGAACTGTTATTGTTTGACTCATGGCTGTGGGTATTTTCCTCTCTGTGCAGCTGTTGGGAGAACTGGGGGTGGCTACTGGGAGATGATTGAATCCATGTGACATCCCTGAGGTAAAAGAGCTCTGTGGTGAGCCCTTAAAATGTTACAGCAATCCCAACAACCAACAGTCCTGACTGGCAAGACTGAGTCTAGAAGAGCTCTGCTGTGAAATTTGTGGAGTTATTTGGGCAGTGGTAGGGTTATGTGGGAGAGGTCAGAGGGATGTAGCCCCCCAAAAGCTGCTTACAAGAGAAATGAGAAACAGATATAAAGGAGCTGCTGCAAATTTGAAACAGGAAACAGGAAGGTTGGTCAGATGTAGGGGCTGAGGGCTCCTCTGGCTGCTTTTAGATGCCTCCTTGGATGAGCTGACTGTCTAAGAAGGGTTCTAATGAGGTGAAAAGGGGTTCAGCTGCTCCAGAAGCCAGGACCAAGGATCGCTGTATCCTTGTAAATCCTGTATCAATTGTAGAGAGGAATAGAGGCTCAGGAAGCTACAGGGCTGTGCTGCTCACAGCTGCTGCTTCCTCTCTTCCCAGCTCTGCTTCCAAGAGGGGTCAGAGCCAGGGCAGCAGTCAAAGTGCCAGGGAGAAGTTTCAGAGCTGATAGCCATAGTTCCTCATCCATCTGTAAAGCTGAAAATGGAGAGAGACCAAAAAAAAGTCTGAAGAACCATAATGATGATAATAATAATAATCCCCAATTCCCTCGTAGTCAGTCTCGTCTCACCCCACCCTTTAGTTCTTCTCCAGAAATCCTGTTTCCCCAGGATTGCTGGCACCCTGAGGGGCACAGATCCAGTGCAGAAGTTTATGCTGGGGGTCAGAGGGATGGGATGGGGGTTTCTTTCAGGACGGAGAGTTCAGATCATGGTCTGCCAAATGTTTTTCCATGCAACCTTAAGCCTACCTTTTAAACTCCTCTCTGATTCAATTTTCCAGCAATTAAACGGGGTGTTTGGATTGTCAGCTGTCTAAAGCAGAGGCAGTCCTATCTCCCAGCTGTAGCTGCTGCCTTGATATCTCTGTCTTCCTCAGAGCCCCAGGGACAAGGAGCCACAATTTGCCTCTGAATGGCCAGATCCCAGCATGGATTAGCCAGGCACATTTACAAAAAGCCACAGGACAGTCTCTGTTCAGAGAGGGAGCTCCCTGAAGGTTTTGTTCCCAGCCCACACTGTCCCCAGAGCAGCTGGGTCCCTCTGGACTGCGGGGCTCTCTAACCAGGTGTTGCAAATTTTCCTGCTTTTGTGGTTGCTTTTTATTTATTTATTTTTTCAATCAGGGTAAGACCATCTGTGATGCTCTGAGGTCATTAATGGTTTCCAGGATTGCTAGGAAACAGAAGATACTTGTGCAGCCTGCAGGGCAAGATGATATGATGCTCACATATGCAGGAACACAGAGCAGGGTGTAGAGGTT
Organism: Sialia sialis; assembly: GCA_009812075.1. Classification (NCBI taxonomy): domain Eukaryota; kingdom Metazoa; phylum Chordata; class Aves; order Passeriformes; family Turdidae; genus Sialia; species Sialia sialis. The sequence goes on from VRYO01002326.1 coordinate 2,058,730, forward strand.
TGTGAAATATTCCAGCAAAGTGGCTTCCAGCGGTTTTTTGCCTTTAGGAAGATGCACAGCTGTTCCAAGCTGCTGAGCTCTCGGGGAGATGAGCTCTATTTGCATGACAAAGGCAAAAACAATGTGTTCTAAGTCACCTTTTCCTCTGTGTGCCAAGCCAGGATCCCTTCCAACCCTTGCTGGGACTGCTTTCACCTGCAACCAAGGTGTTACCTTAACCCTCAAACCCACCTGGAGAACCTGGGTGTGTTGGGCTGCGGCCCAAAAAATCCAAATGAAAGCTTGCTGGAGCCAGTGGGAATCTTTCCATGAAATGCTCAAGGGTTTGCTTTGGATTTCATTTGCTCTCTGCAAAGCTGAGCTGCAGCCAGTGGAATGACTGTGCTGTGGGATCCTCACGCTATCCTGTGCAGGGGTGTTTCAGAGGTTAGGAAGAGGCTCCAAGCAGGAAGCAAATCCTACCAGGAGCACCTGGATGTGGACACCCCTGAAACCTCTGGGAAGCTCTTTCGTGGGGCAAGGCCACTGCTGTCACCACAAGTCCTTCGTGGTCCATGGGGAGGTGTGGGTGCTTGGAGCACAGCTGGGATGTGCTCGTGCAACTTTGCAACTGCACATCAACATCTGTCTCAGGATCAGTGTTCATGGATCAGTTGTCAGGAATCTGCCTCAAGTGGGAGGCACTGTGAAAAAAATGTCTGGGTGTTTCATTTGCAGCCAGGAAAGGGAGCTGAGTTTTTCTAGGCTGGCTTTGACAACAATTTTTGTTTTGACACTGTCAAAACATCTCCCTTTTTTTCTTTTTTTTCAATTTTTTTTTTTTGTGGTTCTTTGCCTTTTTGATGGAGATGCTTTTATCAAAATCTAACTTCAATATGCTATAGGCTGTGTGATTTTTATAGTGTATTAACTCTGCTCTATTGCTTAGCTGTTAGTGCATCAAACAATTTCTGCTTCTTTGAGAAGAAGGGTTTTTATGCTATCAGAAAAAAAATCAGCTTTACTAAAGCAAACTACATTGATATTTCTCAGTGGGTTTTTTTACAAATTCACTGAATAATTTCCAAAGTTTTCATTTTATTTGCCTTTCTAGGAACTTATAGAAAACCACTGGGGCTTTCCAGGGACCAAAATTTATACCTCCCAGCCCAGATGAGTGTGGCTCTTTTTGCAGAGATAAGGATGCATTTATTTCACTGTTGTGAGAGTCCCTTTATAAACCTGTTTCACCATCCAAGTGGTCTGGCAATAAGAACCTGCAGTAAATAAATGTTGCTGATTTTATATCTGTTATTACATGTACCTGACTTCACCCAGGGGGGTTTCACTGACTGCCATACAGAGTCAGAGGGATATTGTTAATCCTTCTATTACAACCTGGGGAATTTGGGAATGGAGACAGCAATGATTTGCCAGAGTGGTACAGGGAATCAAAGGGAGGTGAAACCTTGAACACTGGTCCCAGAACTCCCACACAGCGTCCAGCAGGTGCTACCTGTGTTTCCCATTTTGTCTTGCCAATGTTTTTCCCAGATCCCAGCCTTCTGTAGAGAGAGGTCTTATAAATCCCTTCCAGGAGCATCCACTCTGTCCTGTTTAAAACTTTGCTCTTTCCTTGAGGAAGCAGAATTTTTCCTCCCTCTATTGAAATTTGTGTTCTCTTCAACTATAGCATTGCAGGAAATTAATTGGCATGATCCTGCATAAAAAACTGTTTTCTCAACAGCTTCACCCTATCCAAAATTCTTACTTTCTGAAGATGAGAGAGATGGATAGTACCTGCATATTTTTTAATTTGTTCACAGCAGCTTTCCAAGATTGTTCCAAACTTTAAAGCCTAGTTTGGGATTAGTAAAGGGCTTAAAACAGTTTGTTTTGGTCCTGCTCAGGTAAACAAGTGCATCTTTGCAGCACATGCATGGCTTCTACCCCAGTTCATCCAGAGGAGAGGCTGATTTCACTGCCAGCAGAGTTTTGACTCCATCTGGGTGAAGCTGGCAAGGACTGGGCAGCCAGATTGCAACAGGAGGGATGGGGCTGGAATATCCCTGGAACCACCCAAGCAGGAATGTGTTGCAGTGGAGTCTGGCTCGGAGAGGAGTCTGCAAGCCCTGTCTGCCCCGGAGAATAAGAGGGAGTTACTGAGTGCTTTAGGACAGATTTACAGAGGGGGATTGGAGACAGTTGCATCTTTCAGAGTGCTCTAATTGCCTATCAAAGATCTTCTTTTATTCAAGGAGACCTGCTTGGGGGCTTCCCATGAAAATCCAGGAGCCTGGGGAGATTTCAGACTGACCCTTGTGCTTGTGGTGTCTTGCCTTTTTTAGGAGCATTAGATACTTCATGCAAAGCAGAACTTCAAGTGAATGATCTTAGGAAAGGGCTTGTCCTTTCCATGTGCTGAGAAATGCACCCCATCCTCCAGTTTTTGCCCATATTCCAGCTACCCAGGCTTAGAATAATCCAGTTTAAGATAGCATTCTAACATTCAGCTTGCCAGGGGCTGCTTACTTCAAGTGTTACCTGCCAAATGTTTGGGCCGAGCTGTTCTATTCCTTGTGTTGTTTGGGATGTTTTTGTTTGGTTTTTTTTCACTATTCCCTGAGCTTTCTAGGGAAAACAGTTTCCTCTGCAACCAAATATATTTCTAACTCCTCCACTAGGAGCACTTTTGATGTGCTGTTCAAAGCAAATCTGTTAATAAAACTCTGGAGAAACAGGAGGTCAAGTGACAAGAGTAAATAGAGCTCTCTGTCTCTTTGGAGCTCCCATTCAAATCCAAGAGGAATTTGTCCTGACAAAAACACCAGTTTTAACTTTGGAGATTGCTCTTTGAGCCATAAAGAAGTAATTTATGCTAGTAGATCTCATAAAGACACTTATCCACATCTTTCCAGTGCTCCCAGATGTACCCAGGGACAACTATTTTATTTTTATAAATATACTTTTCCATCAAAAGACTTAAATCCCAACCCTAAGTCCCAGAATTTTTTTTTGGTGTTTCTTAGGTTCAAATATAATTTCTGACTGGAGCCAGAGGTATTTAATCTGAGGAGGAGGGCCTAAGGGTTTGCACAGAGTATCAGCTAGCCAGGGGAGCTGTCTTTACCCAAGAAACTTCTGAGATCTGCTGGGTTTTGCTGGGATTTTCTCTTTTCCCCAGAGAGAAATCCAAGCTACTGCTTTCTTTTGCACATGGCCCAGTGCTTTTAGCTGACTTTACACCCTCCTCTTCACATCACTGAGGTGCTGCCAGCATGCAAAATACCGCATCTTGCAGAAAATTTGTGCCCCAGACACTTTCTATGGGAGCCACACGCAGGTCCCTGGGTGTGGGAAGCCTTTCCTGATGCTGTCACACCCTTGTTTTCCCCAGGATGAGGACTCAGAGGTAAGGATGCCTGAAAATCTCATTTCAGATGGCCCACCCAGCCCTGTGGTTTGTCTCTCCACCTCTTGCCATTCAATAGCCTTGAGCTGCTTGTCAGGGTGGGGACCACCAGCAGTGATGGAGAGATGTGTTCATCTCCTGGAAAATATCATTCTCCTGTAGCCACAAACCCAGGGCAGTCACTGCTCCCTGCCACTTCCTCCTCCCAGTGTCCAGAAGTGACCTTGTAGAGGCCATTTGCAGGTTTTTCAGGCATCCAGAAACGCAAGAATTTTAGCAAAAAAAAAAAAAAATCTGGCTTTCTCTCCCAAATCTTGTATGCAACTGTGGGTGCTCAGCCTGGCAAAATCTGTATTGTGTGCAAGATTCTGGGTGCCCTGAAACCTCAGTCCCAACGTTCCCATGTAACCTGAACTTGTGATTTCTGTCAGGAAAGCTTGAATTAAGGGCAGCCTGTGGTGTTCTTCAAGGGATGAAAAAGAGTAGGTTGGAAAAACCTTAGCTGGTCCCAGCCTATTAAATATCCACTTGCTGATGGGAAGGGAGTGTGTGGGACAGACTCTGTGGGGACTTTCTTCCTTCTTTCCACTCCTTTGGCTCGGTGCCTTTTGCCAGCAATTTCTGTGGCTGTCATTCTGGTGACTTTCCTGTCAAATTCCCCCCCTTGGCTCACAGATATGGTCATCAGACTCACTGGGCAAAAATCTTGCCCTGGTTTGGCTCAGGACCTAACTGGTCACTGTTCCCAGTCCCTGCATGGATTTCCATGCCCATGGATTTTCCAGATTTCCAAGCAGCCACATCCCCATGTCCAAGGGGCTTCCCTTTCCTCCAAATGACTCATGGATAAGAGGCCCTTTCTTCCAGAAGGCTCCCAAAGACATTGCAGATGTTGCAAAAAAAAAGGGCAAAAGGTTCCTGGAAATTACTGTATTGTTGGCATCAAACATAAAATACTGCAAAGTGGGATTTGTCTTCCCCAGGGAATGGCAGGCTGGCTCAAGTGTGCTTTCCTCCCACCTATCTTTGGAAAGACTGACTCACCCTGCAGGGCTGCTTCTTTCTCTTTCCATTTCAGCTGCACATGTAGCTTAGATGAGCATTTAAATTCCAGGATCTTTGAAGGACTCTGCAATATCTTAATTTGTCTTTTTGGGCTGGTGATGGTCAGCCCAGCTCCTGGGCAGCTTTAATCATGAAACAAATGACAAATTTATAGATGGTTTGGGTTGGAAGGGACCCCAAAGCTCATCTCATCCCACCCCCTGCCATGGGCAGGGACACCTTCCACTATCCCAAGGTGCTCCAAGCCCCATCCAGCCTGGCCTTGGACACTTCTAGGGATCTAGGGGCAACCACAGCTTCTCTATGCAACCAGTGCTAGGGCTTCACCACCCCCACAGAGAAGAATTTCTTCAGTATTGCTGTAAATAGAGCAAAACATGCAAAATTTCTTGTTTGAAGCCAGGCACAATTATCTGGGCACATACAAATGGTGTTTGCAAATTTGGGGTTGATGTATCTGAAGGCAAAGTTTGAATGTAAAGATCAGTTCTTTGTGCTGAGTGAGAGGACGCCGATTTACAGTAGTTTCACGATTATAAACCGCACCTGAATATAAGCCGCACTTC
>VRYO01002326.1:2072777-2146592 GCA_009812075.1 Sialia sialis
CGAGGGAAAAGCAAAGGGATTGTGCCATTCGTAACCATCCCAATCCATTTACAAGTGGCTTTCCAGCATCTCCATAAACTTCCAGCCATGCTCCTTGGAATAAACCTGTGTCTGATTCAAAAATGCAAATATTTATCTCCTCAAACGTGCCCTGCTTGAAATTCAGAGGGGCCAGTTGTGTCTGAGAGCGAAAGTTCCCACTGGGACTCTATTTGGAGGGGCCTGTTGGACCTTCAGGGAAAATCCATGACCTGTGGAGAATGTTTGTGGTTTGTGCTTCCCAGTTCTGAGCTTGCCAGTCAATGGGAAGCTCACTGCCAGCCTGCAAATCCCTGGCAGGAGGCTGGAACCAAGGGAGGATGGGCCTCTTCCTCCAGGGAACAAGGGACAGGACAAGAGGAAATGGCCTCAAGCTGTGCCAGGGGAGGTTCAGGTTGGACATCAGGAAGAATTCCTGCATGGAAAGGGTAGTCAGGCATTAGAAAGGGGGTCCCAGGGAGGATCTCACATCCCTGGAGGTGTCCAAGGAATGCTGGACGTGGCACTCAGTGCTCTGGGCTGGGTGACAAGGTGGGGATCAAGGTTGGACTCGATGATCTTGGAGTTCTCTTCCAACCTTCGTGACTTTTTCCAACCTGAGTGATCCTATGATTTGCTGCTTGGCCACTGCAGCGTTGTCATTCCCAGCTCTTCCAAAGTCAAACATGAGCTGCTAGCAGCATTCCCAGGCCTCTACAGCTGGGAAATAGCAGAGACCTCCTGAGAGCCTGATGTCACAAGACTTTTCAGTCAGATTTCCAGAGCAGTGGTCTGGATGTGCTTCAAACTTCTGACTGCTTTTTCCAAGCAGCGTTGTTGTTCAGGATTTTTGTCTCTCCCTCTTTTTTTCTAGACTCAACCTTCCCCAGCTCTCAGACCTTCTTGTGCAATCGATGTCCCATAGACACGTCTGGGAGAAATGCAGAGATTTCCTGAGAGCACTGCCATGGAAATTCCTGAGATTTCTGCTGCGGGATGGACACGTAGGGAAGGAGGAGACAGCCATTTAGGAGGTGCATTTTCCACAGAAACAAATCCTTTCTGCTTACCTTCTCTACTCTGCACCTGCCAAAGGGTTTTTATCACCCTGTGGTACCCTAGAACCGAGGGAAGGCTCAAACATTCACTGCTGTGCCAACTTTTTGTAGATACTTCGTGCCTCTGGCACTTGCAAATGTGGCTTAGAGCTCTCCCTGCCTGCTGGAAATACCAAGGGAGTGAAGGCATGATGAAAACTCCTGCGCAAGTGGTGGATTTTGGCAGTGGGCTCCTCCCATGCTGCTGCTGAGGCTAGAAAAACTCATCACATCCACTCCTGACATGCCTGGAGGAGTCTGGTGGGATGCACAATTGTGGACATGTAGCAAGGGAAATTAGAATGGAATTAGATGATCCCTAAGGTCCCTTCCAACCCAAACGCTCCTGTGATCCTGTGAGTCAGGAGGAGCAGCCCCTGCACAGGGAAACCCATCTGGGAAAAGATTTGAGCCCACACTGCCTCGTGGGCATCCGGGGAACAGCACAGCCCCCTTGGAAACGCATTCCCTGCCGCAGGCAGTCCAAGGAAATGTGCAAGAGGGATGTTCGCCTCCCCATTCTTACGTGACCACCGGCATCAGATGTTCCTGGGATGGGACACAGCTGGAGGGACAGTGCTGACCGGAGTACAGCCTGCTCTTTTGCAAGGAGCTCTCTGAAGGCTGAAAGCAGAACTGCCTTTTTATTCCCAAAAATAAGATTATAAAAGGGAGGCAGGGCTCCAGCTACTGCCTGTTGCAGCGGCAGGAGAGGAGGGGTGGAAACTGAGTAGTTCTCAGTCTTCCCAAACACCTGGAGCAGAACTGGGGCGCTCAAAGTGGGGGCTTTGAGGAGAGGGGTCAAATGGAAGGGTTTAAAAAGCTATGGAAAAGTGGAAAAAGACTGGAGTGTTAATTGGAGGTGATGGTTTCTGGTTCCCAAAGAGACAGGAAGCTGCAGGCCATTGGGAAGGGTCACCATTCCTTTCCCTATATCCACACCCCATCCTGGAGCTCTGGCAACCTAGGGCCATTCCCTGGGAGCCTGTTCAGTGCCCCACACCCTTTGGGGGAAGAGCCTTTCCCTGATATCCACCCCAACCCTCCCTTGACACAGCTCCAGCCCTTCCCTGGCTCCTGCCCCTGTCACAGCGATGGGAGCTGCCCCCAGGGAGGTCTGACCCCAATCTCCTCATCAGGCTGGTTGATCTGAGATTAACCCCATCCCTGCACAGCCACCACACCTGGCTTCCCTTCTCACCTTCCTCTTCCAGGATGGAGGTGGCTTTAATCCCATACACTTCAGATCTCCTCAAGCTCTTCCAAACCACCAGTGTTTTTCTAGCACTTAACAAAACCTTTACACTTGGGTGTTAAAGTCGTGCTGGGAAGAGGACAAAAAGGGGCTCTTCGGGCTGCTCTGACTTGGCCAGCTTCCAGAAATAGTCCCACAATGGGCAGAGAATTCGAATTCTCCTTGCTTTGTCTATGTCATACTCCTGTGTGACGAGCTGTGGCTGTTCTCCACTGTGTTTTTTTCTGGGTAACATTTCCATTTGTAGGTTTCCCATTGCCCAACTTGCTGCTTTTGATCGCAGATGACACCTACAATCTGCAGACTTTGAAGGTAGGAGGAGGGAGTGCAGCTTCCAGGCTGCTCTGGGGGTGCCTTTCTGCCCTTTCTCCCATGGCTGTTTCCATCCTGGGGGAGAAACAGCATTCCATAATCCATCCTGGGGCAGAAATAGCTTTAAATGGAATGCCCCTGCCAGTCTGGGACCACCTGCATCCATTGCAGAGCTGAGCTGCTTTATAGGAAAAGGGATGGAAGATGAGAAGGCATGGAGAAAAGGAGAATTACAATGCAGGTGGGGATTTTGAGTAGTTGATTTGGGGAAAGCTTCTGGATCTCAAACTTTTTGCTGTGAGTCAAACTATCAGGCGTTTAATCCAAAATCCACCCCTGCATAACTCCAAACACTGGGAATCCAGGGATCTGGATGTTTCACCCAGTGGGCCATGCAGGGACCCCAGCAGCCAGGGCAGGATTTGGGCTTTTCCAAAACAATTTCTCATTTCTAGCACCTTTTTAAAAAACCACATGAACTGGGACAAAATGCAATGCCATGAGATCTGTGGAGCTCTGGGAAAGGTCAGGCTCGCTGCATGTAACCGTCCTGCTGCAAAACTCCCCTTTTAACACTTTTTACCTAGAAAACCATTCCTGCCCCCAAAATCACCAGGATTCCAGGGACAAATATGTGAGCAGTGAGTGAGCATACTGAACTTGCCTTTCCAAATGGCACTAGTTTAAGCTTTCAGCTGCTGGACAGTGAGTGCTGTCACCCCAGATTTACCATCAGTAAAGGGAAGGATGTTCTAAGGGCTGGAGCAGGGAAGTAGCAGGGCAGCCTGGAATCCAAGCACTATAGAGGAGCAGTGCTCCACTAATTTCCAAAGGCTGTGTCATGGCCTCTGCAATATTCCAGTCAATCTAATGCTCATTTTTTTCATTAACCTCCAACGCAACCTCCCCATCTGCCGAATTAATCACTGCTGGAACACCAGAGGAGTATTTTAGAAATAACAAACTACTGATTCTGTCCCTAACAACCTCCTTTTTTTCTTCTTCAGCCCTTTCAGTTCCACTTTATTTCATTAACCATGCTCTTGCAGAGCCCATTTGTAAGGCATAAATATAAAATATATCTATTAACTCATACACAAATAATTTCTGCCTTTTTTCAAGATCAATGGCTTATTTGGCTTTGCCCAAGTCCATCCCAAAGGAGATCCCCTGCAACACATTGGGGTGCTTTTATCCCAGGTTTGAAAGCTAATTTTCTGTGAGAGAGAGCTGTATGTTATTCCTAGAGTGCTTTCCTGGATGCAAGGCATGGAGCTAGGAATTTGGAAATCAGAGAATCACAGAATCATAGAACGGTTCAGGTTGGGAGGGACCTTAAAGTTCATCTTTATTCTACCCCCTGCCATGGGTAGGACAACTCCCACTGTCCCAGGTTGCTCCAAGCCCCATCCAGCATGGCCTTGGACACTTCCAGGGATCCAGGGGCAGCCACAGCTGCTCTGGGCATCCTGTGCCAGGGCCTCAGCACCCTCACAGGGAAGAATTCCTGCACAATATCTAATGTAAATCTAACCTCTTTCAGGCTGAACTCATTCATGTCAATGTGAAGCCATTCCCCTTTTTCCTGTCACACCAGGCTCTTGTAAAAAATTTCTCTCTGTGTTTCCTGTGGGCTCCCTTCAGGTACTGGATGGCCACCATTGGGTCACCCCAAAGCCTTCTGCAGGCTGAACAATCCCAATTCTCCCAGCCTTTCCTCACAGCAGAGCTGCTCCATCCCTCTGATCATCTCCGTGGCCCTCCTCTGGACTGGCTCCAACAGCTCCACGTCCTTCCTGTTCTGGGGACCTCAGAGCTGGACACAGAACTCCGCATTTTGTGAGCTTTTCCTCACAGATGGCCCTGGGATCCCCAGGCAGCACCCATCACTCTCCCTCATCCCTCCCCTTTTCATCTCCCTGCCTGGGTGGGAAAAATCCCAGCAGATGGGTGTCTGTGCTCCCCAAGGAGCACAGCAAAAGGCTCATCCTCAAATACATAAAGATAAAACCTAAAGGGTTGTATCTTTACAATATCAGGTTTTATGGAGCAGCACGCTGAGGTCATCGCAGCACTTTTATTTCAGCGCAGTTGTCCGGGCAACAGAGGCAGAAACAAAACACGGAGTTCAGCACAGCCAAGTTTCCTGGCTGCTGGGGCTCATTTTTCTTCGTGAGCTGGCTTTGGGAGGCAGCAGAGTGGCCACTGCTTATGGAAACTCGAACGTCTTTTCCCTCTCCCCTGTCTGCTCCTCTGTCTCTTCTCTCTCCTCCGCAGCAATGGAGATAAAGGTTACACATCTGGTTCGGATCTGCTCTGTATAGCCAAAAAAAAAAAAAAAAGGAAAAAAAAAGGAAAAAAGCCGTGCTCCTGCTGTGCCATAAATCATCCCGCAGCTGGAGCACACTCCCGGCCTCTCACTGGGGCTGTTTATCCCGCCACGTCCCACTGAGCCCTAGGGTTTGCCTTTGGGAAGGCTGAGCTTCCATTTTGAGTGATCCCTGGCCTCTGGGCCAGGTCTGAGAAGTTTGGAGTTATCATGGATTAAAGTTTTGGGGTTTAAAACCCCACAGGATGCTCAGCTCAACTCACGGGGATGGTGCTTGCTTGCAGTGAGCTCCCAGCCAGGTGCTGCTCCCCCAAGAGCAGCTGTTCTGCCCCCAAAACACTTATGGGGCTGTAAAACATCAGCAGAAAGCAACAGAGCACCTAGAAAATCTAGGATCTTCCAAATCCCCTTCTTTTAGCTTATCATCTCCATCTTACTCCAGTGATTTTGCTGTTGGGAGTTGCAGTATTTCCATCCCAGCAGAAGACCCCTGGCCAAAGAAATGCCCACATTTCTGTCCCAGTGATCCAAAAATCCCTTGCTGCAGGCTCAGCTGCTCCAAGTTTATCTGCATCTCTGCTTGAGTACTTGGAGACAGTCCTAATTTCCAGGAATACCCAGCATCGTTTTCCTTGAACTCCTGGCCTTGCAATGTCAACACTGCCTGTGTAGGGCATTGCTGGAAAACCCAGGAAGGATCTGGGCAGGTACATCTGAGCATCTATAGACTTCTAGACTGGCTTCTTTCACTGCTGTAATAAATTTCATACTGGCTAATAAAATGTGTCAGAGCCACTTTGCCTCTCCTTGTAAAGGTCTCCCTAGAAGGCTGTGATTAAATGTGAAGCTGCAGCATTGAGGGAACCTAACCAAGCATTAAATGCTGATGCTGTCCTAAATTTAAGGGTCTGGCTTCAGTGTTGAACTCTAGGACACATCCTGCCCTTCATATTTATGACACCACTGGTACTCTAAGTGGTTATGTCTGTGCTCTAGGGTTGAACCCTGGAGTTCTCTCCAGCAGGCTCAAAGCTTTTTGGTCTCCAAGGGCAGCAGAGCCATTCAAAACCTTCTGGACTCCAACTGGAGAAAGTGAGATTTGACAGTGACTATTTGTGACAGTTTGTCCCGGAGTCTAACCACTATCACTCTTGAAGGAGGAAGTGTAGGTGTAGGAGGGAGTGTAGGATTTTGTGGCTTCTTCTGGGCAGCCTGACTGTGAAATGCTCCATGAGGAAATTCCCTGGTAAAATGAGGGCTGCTGGCTCTGCTGATTGTACCTCACCCATCTCCCTTCAGGTCCTGAAGGGACAATACAAGAGATGTGTGACAGGATGAAGGGGAATGAATCCAAATTGGAAGAGTAGGTTTGGACTGGATATTAGGAAGAAACTCTTCCCTGTGAGGGTGGTGAGACCCTGGCACAGAGAATCTGTGGCTGCCCCTGGGATCCCTGGAATTGTTCAAGGCCAGGCTGGATGGGCTTAGAGCAATCTGGGACAGTGGAAGGTGTCCCTGCCCATGGCAGGGGATGAGATAAGCTTTAAGGTCCCTTCTAACCCAGACCATTCTGTGGTTCTTTCACGGGACAGAATTAGCACTCACATTTGGAGACACAGCTTTGCATTCAAGGCAAAGGTCCCCGAGGCAGGGTCATCTCAACCTGCACCAGCCCTGTGAAGGTTCCCCTGACCCAATCCTGGGAAACTCCAGAGACCTGGAGCAATTCCAGCGACTCTTTCATCTCACAGCGTGCCCCCAGCTTAAAGGGAAGTTCTAGGCTGGTTTTTTGGCTTGGCTCTCCCCCTCCTGGGCAGTGGCACCGTTGGAAGCCAGGCCAGGTGCATTTTTTGCTGCAGGAGGTGATGTCTCCAGAAGAAATTCTGCCGAAAGCGGGGGTCTGAGGCCACCCCAAAAGCAGCAGGGCGTGATGCCGGGTCTCCTCACCGACAGCCCGGAGTGCACGGCGTGGCTCGGGCCAGGCCGGGCTATTTTTACTGCGGGTCTGGTGCTGCAGCCACGCTGGCAGATGTGCTCCAGCTGCAGATGACTTCCATGTGCAGCCCCTCGTGGCTGCTGGCCGGGGGCCCGGGGCGGAATGCGCTTCCTTTAAAGGCTCGGGAGCGCCTGCAACGCCCCGGGGATGGGATGCGAAGGGATGGGAAGGGATGGGAAGGGATGAGAGGGGGATGAGGGGCCCCTTCCCCACGCCTTCCCGAGCTTCCTTATCCCGGGATGTGCACCCTGGAGGGATGCACGGGCCATGGAAAGCAGCTTTCCCGAGAAACGGGCATTGAGAAAACCTCTCTGCAGAGGGAGGGAAGGATCGCTTTAACCTCAGTGCAGCTTTTAAAGCCAGTAAGAGCAGGAAAGGGGGGCTTGGCCATGCCCCCCATTGGTGCACTGTGAGATGCAGGGCAGGCTCCTGAGCTGCTGCAAGAGCCAGTTACAATAGTAAATAAAGAAATAACATTTACCCATTCCCCTCTTTTTCTAACGGAGCCCTTGTGGTGTGCTCGGGGAAGGTGCCAAATAAACAGCACAGCTTCCCCAGCTCAGCTGCCAGGGCTGGGCTCACCCCCAGCCAAGCTGTCACCTGTCCCCACGCAAGTGGCTTGGTGCTGACGGGAAGTTTTGGGATCTGGGCTGCTCCTCGTGCCAAGAATGAGATGTCTGAGCTGTAAATCTCCACCAGGACAAAGCCCAGAGCAGCTCTACGAGCTCTTTTTGCACCCTGGACAAGTCAGGGTGAGGGCCTTGGAACCCTGTGGATGGTGTGCAGTGCTGAAAAGGGAGCCTGAGCTGTCAGACCAGCTTAATTTAGTCTTGCAAATGGTGTTGGTGTTGTAAATGGTGAAGGGCAAATCCTCCTCCTAGGAGTGATGTGCCTGAAGTGTTTCAGAAAGCACCACCTCCTCCTCATGACATTCCCACCCTGACCCATGGAAGCCCAGAATTGCAAGGGTCTCCTTTCCAAGACTCAACCAATCCGACCCAGTTCTCCAGAATGGGTCAATGCCCTCTCCCAGTTCTCCCTCACCAATGCCCTGGTTTTGGTGTTCCAGCTGCCCTCTCCATGGCAAGGCTCCACTTTTCCTTCCAGGCACCTCCAGCAGGACATGGGAAGTGTTACCAAGACCTGCCTGTGGACAACAGAGGCTCAGGGATACTGAGGACATCAGCCCACAGCCCAGAGCTGCCCTGTGCCCTGGGTGGCCACTTTCATCTGCTTTGTGCTTTCAGGAGGGATTTTTGAAGGGGCAGGGAAATATGCATTGTTTCTGGGAATTTTGTCTCCCTTGGGTGAGCTCAGAGAAAGACAGGAAGGGTAAAAACCATGGCTGTGGAAAGCGAAGGAGACAGATGAAAATACTTAGAGGGTCATTGAGTCACACAGGTTGGAAGGGACACCCAGGACTGGCTGAAGCCAAGTTGCTCCATGCCATGTCCAGCTGAGTTTAAATTCCTTCAGGATGGAGATTTCACAACCAAGACATCTCTATTTCCACCTTTTTTCCAAGCTGGAAATCTCCAGGTTGCCAGCAGCCTCTTAGTGCTGTCCCCCTGAATACCCTTACTACATCCATCCTCCCTTTAAAGCATTTTCCTCCTCCCTCTAAAAAATTGCTTTCCAGACCCTGGAAAATTACTCCATTGATACCCAGACTGGCTTTAACAAAGACAAACTCACGAGTTTCTCAAAACCTCCATTAGACTTTATTTAAAAGTTCTTTGTATAGACTTCCTGACACAGAATCCACAATAAAAATAAAACTCCCCTCCCTCCCACTGCTCCCCCCTCCCCAGACTGCTTTGCTTTGTATTTCATAAAACATACAACATCAGAAGAATGCCAGAGGCACCCTACACCACAATTTAAAGATTTGTTAACTGAGGCCTTGGTCCCAGCAGTGCATTTGCATCCGGAAACTTTGCTTCCATTTCCTTGCTAGTTCGGTTGGCCACATGTGGTACAAATGCATTCAAGAGATCTAGTCTGAGATCGAATCCAGCAAAAGGAGAAAAGCAAAAAATGAAAATAAAAGAGGAAGAGTGAAAATGGAACCACTTGTTTATCAGAATCAGCCACTCTCTTACACAAAGGCTTCCCCTGTAAAGTTATGCTCAGTTATGAGAAGGATAAAAGCAAGCAGGTAACAAGTTGCAGTGAAATTATTATGATTTTTTTTTTACTCATTTTTATGGTGCCTTAGATAGACAGATGGCCAGAATTGGGGGGGGAAAAAGGTTAGTTTCATGTTGAGAGACAATAACAATCTGCACTTGGGTAAATATTTGGCAATGTTGAAGCTATACAATATAACCCGGGCACGTGTAGCACTCAGTCCACAAACAGTTTAGCACCATATTGATAGGTCATGCAGCAAAACCCTTTCCTCAGGGTTTGCTTGGGAGTTAAAAGCATGAAATATTACAGTGCAAGGTTGTCTATACCCTTAGCTTCTATAGGGGCAAGGTGGCAAAGATGATGCTGTCTCAGAGGTAACGTTGGCCGGCCCCTGGCCCTATGTCCCTATCGTCGTCACCACGCCAGGGTTGATGGCACCTGGTGGAGAAAGAAGCCACAAATAAGGTTCTGATGCAGGATATTGAGGGAAGATAAAGGAGGTATTTCATGCCAGGGATTTGGCTGAGCCCCTCTTACCAGGCATGCAGAGTTTTTCACATTCTTTCTGCGTGTTGAACCTGTTCTCATTGCCGCCACAGCCACCGTACCAGAAGCGGGCGCAGCTCTTGGTCTCAGGGTCGTAGTACCACTTCAGCACAAAGCTCCTGCAGGTGCCCTCGTCCTTCTGCAGCCGGCAGATATCCATAACTGTGGGAAAAACAGGAGCAGCAGTGGTCAGTAGCACTCCTGGGTGAAGCACAGTTTGTCTGCAGGGCAGGGCTGGAACGCAAGCTGAGTAAGGGCATCCACAGCACAGACATCTCCTGTGACTAAACCCCATCTCTTTCTTTGCAAAGAGAACCTCTTTCCCTGGAAAAGAGGAACTTGTGCAGCCCTGGTGCACAAGTTAGTTTGTTTTCTGTGTTGCTGCCATGCATCCAGGAGCGATGAAGAAAGAGTGCTTGTCTGCAAATCCCTTGGATCTGTAGGAAATGAGCTGGAGGTCTTAGAACGGGGAGAGGACTGGCTGGGCTGCAAGGGAAGAAGTGCTGGCACCACTAAAATGACTGACTTCCTCTGAAAAGAGGAATCTTCCCTGTGAAGGAGCTGCTGGGTGCACCCCACACTGACCACGGCACCTTGCATCCATTGCTGGGTGAGCAGGGAACAAAAACAACAAAGCGCTTGGATGTGGCAGAATGAAATTGCCAAATAATTTTTTAAAAATAAAATTTAAATAATCTGATATCAGCCACTGATCTGCATCAGGTCACACATCTCCCTTCACACAGGGATGCAGAAGGAGCTTGTGCCACCTCTGCTCAGCACGGCATAAACATCACAGATTAAGAGGTCAGAACTCAGCATTGAACTTCCAGTTCAGCTTTGCTTTTGGCCTCCTACAGCCCAAAGCTTCCCTGTGCCTCAGGCAGGCTCTTTGCCTTTTTTATATCCAGATTTCCTTTTTCCAAAGCCCATCTCCTTTCACCCCCACCTTCCAAAACACTGAATTCTAGCTAATGTGAACACAGGAATGACTCTACCCCAAACTCTGCACAGGAATCAAATCCAAACACTAATCAAAACAGAGGAATTTCTTTTGCATATATAATCTGATTTTCCCCTATTTCAGTCTGAAATTAAACAAAAGCTTACCCAAAAATTTCCAAGAATTTACAGAGAGCAAGAGGTAGGGAGTTAAAATGTGTTCTAAGCTGTAGTAATTGGAAAAGATGGGGACAGACAGGGTTTTAAGTCATCCCATGGAGAAAATGTGCTTGGGCTCCTCAGTTACACTAGAGTTACTTTTGTCGTGGTAAAAAAAGTTAATAACAATTAAAAAAATAAAACCACTGAATCATTAAGGTTGGAAAAGTCCTCTAAGACCCTTGAGCCTAAACCACGCCTCAAGTACCACATCCACCCATGAAAAATTGCACAAAAAGTCCATAATTAAAGGGGATCTCAGCATTTTAAAAACTTCAAAAGGGAAGTGGGTCTGGTGCCTGTTTTTGCACTCTAAGCACCTTGAAGTTTGGGTGCTCATTTCTCACTGTTGCACCTGCTATGGGCTGAGCCCAAAGCCTGAGCCACCACCCAGCACCTTAAAGCTGAGCTGCACTGAACTCCTGTGTCCATTTTCCATGTGGATTTGAGCTCTTTGTAGTAAATGGAAAGGGAATAAAGCGACCTGAACATCCCTCCAGGGCCCCTCAGCTGCGTCTCTTGACTCTGTGCCCAGGGCAGAGCAGTGCCAAGTTGATGAAATATCGCTTTAGCCTGAGAAACAGTTGCTGGAATCATCATCAAGGCATGTGACAATGATCAGAAGGGGCTGGGCAGAAAACCTCATCAGGGAGGTTTCACTGCTCTCCGAGTGGAATCCTGCTCTGCAGTGAAGCTGCAGGTTCCTGCGCAAGCTCTGTGCTGCTTCCTCTGACAGCAAAGTGCTCAAACTGCAGCCAGAGGGTCAGTGATGCCCATTTGCATCCCCAAAGCACCTTGAAATCCCCTTCTGCCACCCCAGGCATCTCTGGCCTCCTCCTCCTTGCCTCCACATCTCTGCAGGGCTGCCAGTGACAAAAATTCCCAAGCGTGATCTAAGGATCCTAAAATAAACCTAAGGAAGTCAAATGAGGTGGAAGAATCTGTAATTTGCCTTTTCAAACTCGGCCGTGCCACTGCAAGGACTAAAGCCCTGCCTTTAGGTACCAGAGCTGTCTTCACTTCTTGGTTTCTCTCCCAGCTCCACAAAGGGCCCTGAAACACCTCTGGGAGAGGGAGACTGTTCTGATAAGGATTTTCTGGGCTCTGTTCCCATCCCAACCCCTTGCTGAACCAACACAGGTGGTTTCAAGCCTCTTCTCCCTTCCCAGGTCCTGCAGAGGTTTGCAAACATAACCCCTGAACCTCAGAAAGTCCTTGAGGAGAGGAGGATATCGCCATTTCACTGCAGGCTCCTCCCTGACTTTTGTCAATCTTTTTTCCATGCTCCATGGAGTCGCTTCCCAGCAAATGTTATGGTTCCAGGCAGTGAAATGTTGGAAATTCTTTGCATTTCAGCAGAGAATTTGGTCACAGAGAGATAACACAAACTGGTTTGAGACAGTGCCACACTCCAGTTCAGCCTCCCCAGGTCCCTCATGAAAGCCAAAATGAGTTTTGCCACTCAGCACATCCTAGTGGGACAACACACATGCAAAGTGACTTGCTCATGCAAAGCAGATGGAAGGGCATGGTTGTGTGAAGGAGTGAGTGAAAACTAAGTCTGTGCTACTTTTGATCTAGGGTTGGGCAGGCTTGGATGCATGCTGTGAAATGGTCAAGGTGAAAGAATGGGTTTGCTTTGTTTGTGATGATGAATTTTTTTTTTTTGGGAGGTGTTACCTGATGATAATCTTTTCTCAAGGGGTGGCTGCTGCATGGCTTTCTCATCTGCTGCTGGAGGAGGAAAAAGTGCATGGGTTTGGATTTTAAACGGTGTTTTCTCTCCGATCCAAGCATCATTTGACAACAGGACAAAATGCAAAAGGGTGAATCCTCATGGGGTACTTACATGGCTTTAAGCATTTGTTATAGCACTCAGCTTCGGTCTCAAATCTATTGGCATTACCTCCACAGCCACCATACCAACCCTGGCTGCAGAACTTGTGTTTGGAGTCAAAGAACCACACAATCTGATAGTCCTTGCACTGCATGCCCATGTCAAAGTCCAGCAAGCAAGGGTCTGGCCAATCTGCATGGCAAAAGGTGCAAAGGTTAAGTGACTCTGGGAGGGTTAAAAGCTGAAAAAGCAAAGAGATTGAAAAGAGAAAAAAAGGGAAAATAAAGCCTGGTTCAGGACTGGTGGTATTTCCCTCTTGTGTGTTTTGCCTTGCTTTGCTGGATGCAAACCTTCCCCCAGCCTCCAGCTTATCTCTTGGTTTTGTCACAGATCCAAACCCCAAATTCTTCAAGCAGCATAGTGGGAACCCCTTACTCCCCACTGGTGCACTCAGGATTGAGACCTCACACAAATCCCCCCTCCCTGTTCTCAAAGTTCTTTGTCTTGGCAGTGACTTCCAGTCCTTAAGTGTGTTTATCTCTAAAAGCAAGTTGCACCTCGTATATGTGAAGGCTCAATGAACATTTAAACATATGTTCCTTTCCTGCCCCAAAAATGATCATTTAGGTCCAAATCCCAGAGTTTTTATTAGCTGTGCTGGGCCATCCATGCTATTTTACCTCTGTAAAGGTCTTCTTCCAAGGTCTCTCAGAAGGTTTACACATGGGTGTCTCCCATGAACTAGAGGAGGTTCAGCTAAAGAGTTCCCTGCCCTCTTTAGAGTCTTTATTGTGTTGAAAACCTTTGGATTAGCATCCTTGGGGAATGCTCCCCCCAGATTGCTCAGGCAGAGAGGATTGGTGAGAAGAACCGAGATGGAGAGGTCTGTATGGAAGTGCAGAGCAAGCACACAGCACATCCATTTTCCCTGGAGCAGGAGCTTTCCCAAGGGCTGCTGCCAAGGGGTTAAACAAGGGGTTAAACAAAGCCATTGAGTGCTGATCACCTTGTCACAAGGTTTCTGATGTCAGTGCCAGGGAGAGAGGCCAAATGAGTGGGAGCACATGGAAAGGGAATTATGGTTCATGCAGGAAGGAGAAATGAGCTGGTTCAGCACAAGCCCTTGGCCCCTCCACTGCACAAAGCTCCAGTGGTGCCACCAGTCAGGATGAATGAGATCCTTGCTCATCCCACTCAATTCCAGCAGTCAGATCTCAACAGCAGCTCCACAACTCCTGGCTGAACACCCTGAGCAGCAGCATTTCCCCATGCTCTCACTTTGTGAAGAAAATGAGCTACAGTGCAAGAAAAGTGCTCAAAGGAAAACATGGGAGCGATGGTTCAGGGACGGGTTTTGGCTGACAGATCCATTGTTGGTGTGCCTGCAGTGGCTGTGCGGCTTGATGAAGGCTGAGAGCCCTTCCAGGTCCTTGGAGGAGGGGTTGTGACACTGATGTGTGACAGCACCGATGTGATGAGCTTGAAGTCACCCAAAGTGATGGAATGAGGCAGAGACCCCAGTGCAGCCAAGGATGTCACCAGTGGCTCTGCCAAGCCAAGAACTTGCAGATCCTTTGGTGTTAGTGGGATGTGAGAGCCCCAGCCCCCCCCATGGCCCACACTCACCACTCTCAGGCCCTTCCAGTGGCTCAGTGTTGAGCATCATGTTGGCCAGGGACACCTGGGGCTGTGCTGGGCTCTCTGTGGAGAAGAGGCAGAGGGTCAGGCAAGGGGGAGAGCAGCAGTGGCAGCACCTTCAGAGCAGCCATAAACACTCCCAGCTCCAGTGCAGGGGCCAGGTCTAGATCTGTTTAGCCCAGCACACACATATGAGAAATGTTTATTGCAGGCAGCTGATGGGACCCAACTGCACCCGGATGGAATCACCTGTTCCCAGCCTGTGGCTCCTCTTGGGCTCATCCTCAGGGCCCCATGGGACTGCTTTTGGATCAGGTTCAGGAGCAGGGTGTGGCCACTCTGGAGCCAGTCCAGCTTTGTTCTCCTGGCCTTAGAGATGGCAGAATACAAATAGCATCCCCCAGGGACTCTTTTGTTCCATCAAAGGCTCTCCTGGACCTCCCATCAGGCCTCACATCCCTCTGGGAGATATGGTGAGGAATTTCACAGGTGAAAAATATCCATGGGGTTGGAGGCAGGAGGAGTCTGCAGCCACAGGAAAGGATGGATTTGCTTTTCTTTAGTGTAGGGTTTGGGGACAATCTTGTTTAGCATCCAGGTCACATCTTGCCATCATTGCCTACTCAGTTTATTCCCATTCAAGAATTATTCTATGGAAAAAACAGTTTCCCTGGCCATTGGGAGCTCCAATTCAGCACATGCAAATGTTACTTCTATTCACTGATGCCTTTTCTCAACATTTTTGTGGGTGTGTTTATTGCTTGCAAAGGGCAAGGGACTGGTCCAAACCCACTGAAGCCAGAGGAAAGGCTCTCCATGGGCACTGGAATTGTCTTGAAAGTGCCAGAGGAAGACAGACACGGCACTGGCAGGACCAGCCACACCACTAAGCCAAGTCACCTCGGTGCCAACTGTACTAAAAAAAAATTGGCTGTGTCTCAGACAGCAACATGTGGCCATGCCAGAGGTTTTGGTGATGTTCACATTGGATCTGCACACATGGAGTTTACATCCCCAAGGGACTAAACCTTCCGTTTCATCTCTTCTTTGTGGGTTTTTCTGGATAGTGTGGGAAGCACATCAGTAGCTGTGGAAATGGCTATCAGGGAAGCAGCTTTTCTTGCATATTTTGAAATCTGGCTGGACTGTGTTTACCAGTTTGACTCATTATTAATTGAAGTAGTGCAGGCTGGACCCCCACCAAGACCTTTTGCACCAATGTACAAACCCTCCAGCATGTAACAAACCCACTCTGCCGTTTAATTATCCCATATTCCATGCAGATTTAACCCCACTGAAGTGTAACTCCCATTTTTCAAAGAAACACATTTGCCACATTTGTCTCATACCCTGCTGATGATGCAGAGGATGGAAGACATGAGGTGACACAACTTAGCACAGCCAGGGCTGGGATTGTTGGTACCAACTGATTCCCAATCCCTTTTTTTTTTCACTCCCACTTTGTGTCCACTTAATGAGAAGAAAAAAAAAGTCCACCTGTTTTTAGAGTCACTTACTTGTGCTGAATGATCCTGTGTAGGTGACTTTGGGCTGGGATTTTTGGTAGCCAGTGATGACCACGACATATTTTTGGCCACTCCTGAGCCCCCGGATCACGTGCTCGGTGCCCGTCAGGTTTTGCCTCTGCACGAGGGAGTGGTCGTGGGCCAAGGTGACAGTGACATCAAAGGTGTTGTGTGGCTCAGGGCTGGCCCAGCGCAGCCTGGCACTGCTCTCAGTGACATCTGTGATCTGGATGTCGTGTGTCTTTGCTGCAGGGCAGGATCAGAAAGGACAACAAATGGTTTATTTATCTTCAATAATCTTCAGCAATCGGGCAAATCAAAGCCTTTCTTTTTTTAATTTTCTTTTTTTTTTTTTTAAATTCTCACAGCTTGAAATTCCCATCACTTTCCCAACAAATATAAATGTGCCCAGGCATATCCTTCCTTCTCTTGGGTGCAGTGGATTCACTGAGCTGCTAAAGGCTTGGCAGCGCCAGGAACACCTTCCCCTCGACCAGATTTCTCATCCAACCTGGTCTTCCAGGGATGATAACCCGAACAGGTCAAAGAAGTTATTATGGAAGGTTTTCCTGCTCTGGCAGATCACCGGATGAGTCCTTTATAAACACTGCTTAAAGTTCTGCTGGAGCAAGAAACACCCAGGAAAGTTTATTCCCCTCAAGTTGATAAAAGCTTTAGCCTTGCAAAAGCTGATTGCTTTTATTTATTGCTTTTTATTTATTATTTGTGCAGGGACTTGCCAACAGTGACTGGATGAGCTTCCCTGTGCTTGTACACATTCTTTGATCCTTGCTCAGCAGATCTGCCTGTATCTCCTTGCAAGAAGAACCTGGGAAACCTCCTTTGTATGAGCTGTGCTCACATGGAAGAGGCTTGGTATTCCCAAATTCCATGCTCCATTCTCCATTGGTGAACTAACCATTCATATTAGCTGAGGGTTCAAACAATGCCATCATATGAACCACCATAAACAGCAAAGGGGTGATGCTATGAGGAAATCATGGAAACAAATGAGCCACACTAGAAAGAGAAGTTCTCTTTGGCTGGGTGGATTGCTCCTGCTTCTGTTTTTCCTAGGGCAAGCCTGTTCCCCACCCGTTTTTGCACAAAATTCTTAACTCAAGTTGACAACGCCCCAGCACAGATTTCAAGATTTACACCCAAAACAGAAATTTGGCCTCTGGGTGACACTTCCCACAGGAATAACCCTCTCAGGGGGCACGAAGAGCCTCAGCCCAGTGTGGTTCAGCCTAGACGGAGGCACTGCCCCCATGGGCAGAGCTGTTCCCCTACCGCTGTGTCTCCTCCTGCCACTGGCCGCAGTGGCATTGGCGGTGGCCCGGCTGCTGGCTTTGGTGTGAGCGGTGGCACTGGCTGCTCCCTGGGCTGTGGCATTCCCCTGGGGCATGGAGCTGGCTGGGGTGGCCTCGGTGGCACTGGTCTGGGCTGTGGTGCTGGCAGGAGTGGTTCTGGCCTGGGCACTCGCTGCTGGCTTGATGGTTGCGCTGACCGTGGTGCTGGCAGGGAAGGTGCGGCTGACAGTGGCGTTGGGAGCCACGAACCTGGGCAGAATTTTGGAAGTGGGGAAGAGTTGAGGTAGAAACCACTGTCAAGAACCCAAGAGCTTTAGGTCTAAAGCTTTTCCAGGTGTAGATTTGCCCACAGAGAAGAGTGAAAAGTTCTTAGAATCAAGCAGTGAAAATCTTGGTCTAGTGGAAGGCAACTCTGCCCACGGCAAGGGGTGGAACAAGATGTTCCTTCCAACCCAAACTGTTCTGTGATTCCCTGATGAGGGTGAATTCAGTGGACAGTTCTGACTTCAAGGGACTTGGCCTTCCAAAGCCAGGACAGCTCTGTGCCACCAGTGAGTCTGGGTGACACAAGCTTTCACTTCTTTTCAGGAAATATTAGTATGGATATTGTGATGGGTTCTGTATATCAGATAATCCAAAATAATGCTTGGAGTAGAAAGCCCCAAATTAATAGTAATTGCTGGAATTCCTGACCTAGACTATCAAAGTCAGCATTTACCTCTTTCATATTCTAATACATTTACAAATACAAAATTTACCCCAAATTTAAAATCAAACATGACCCTTCTCTATAAGATATCTCTGTTGCTCTTCTGACACAGCACTGGGGGAACCAGTAAAATTAATTGAAATATTATTAGAATTATATTAATTGAAGATAATCCTGATTTTTGAAAGTGAAGTTGCTTTTTCTTTCCTTTTCCCCAAAGCATTACTCACACTGCTTTCTGCCCAGTGAGCACGGGCTGCTGGCTCTGGATTTGCTGACCATTCTGGAGCCACTGACACTGTGTCCTTATCTCTGGAGACAGGTAGAAAGCAAATTCACCTGGAGACAGAAAGAGGCATTAAATACTGGAGTTGAGGATAGTGGATACCCAGCACCAACACATTACATTTATTTCTTCTTATTTAAAAAAAAAATAAAATAAAATAAAAAAACCTTTTCTTTTCTTGCTTCATTTTTGATTACTGCAACATCCTGAGCTGGGAGATTTGTTATTCCAGTTTACAAACATGAGGGTTTTAACTACAAGAGGGCTGTTTGCCTGCGTCTGTCACTTATAAACACATTTCTTGTACCAAGGCACTTCCAGCCACACAGGTGATGTTATTTTTTCAAGAGTTACAAGCAAACTGGGATAACCTAAACATTTGTTTCCAGATGTTTGCAAGACATTCCTGAATCTGTGGTATATCAGCCCACTAATCTCATTTTCAGGACTTTCTGCTAAAAACTAGAATTCCAAAAAGAGGTCTACTTCTTATCCTTGCTAGACGGGTGTGTTTAGGATCTGTGGCAGCTGAAGGTCCAGCCTGGGGTCTGTAGCTAAGCTGAGATCTAAATTTTCAAGGCACAGTCAACATATCCCAAATACAGCAGCTTTATTTAACCCTGTACATCTGGTCCTTAAATCTGCATACAGCAAGCCTGAGCCAGCCAAGGGCCTGCTGGACACGACATTTGTGCTGAAGTTGGGAAGAAAGATCTGCTGGGTGTTCAAGGAGTTCCAAGGAAGTGCTGCAAAGGGCCTCGGCATGCCCTGTGTGAGATGAGATGAGATGAGATCAGAATCCACAGGTGAGCCCATGGAGACCAAGGCAAAGCACATTGAAGTGCAAACTCTGCTTGGTGGATCAACATGGAAGGGCATGGGAAGGCCAAGGTGGACAAAACCCAGACACACTCAAGTAGGTAGAATATGAGCAGCCCAAATTACACCAAACAGTACAGACCAAGAGAAAGGAGACTAATTTCAGTGGGTCCTGCTGCTCAAAACCTTTCTGATTAACCTCTCTGAGGCCATGTGTTGAGCCTTCCATGCCACTTGGGCTGCAGGATGTTGCACTTACTTCTGATAAAGGATGGCAGCAGTGTCCCAAAACGCAGCAAGGGCTCTTCATGGAGCTCTCCTGGTTTATCAACCAGCTTGAAGAACACGTCGTTTGGCTCGCTGGCAAGGCTGTAGATGTTCTTGGCATTCACCTTCCTGCCAATGCCCAAGACAACAAAGAAGTACCCTTTGCATTTTGCATTGATGACAGCCCTCTGCAGGTGCTCAAGTTCTTTCTTGTTCACTTTTCCAGTCATCATCAGAACTATGACTTTTGTATCTCGAGGGCTCGGCGCACTTTCGAAAATATGAGCGATGGTGTGTTCAATTGCACTTCCTAGAGCCCTCGTGCCATGGAGCTGGGTCATTTGGTTGTGGAGGTAATTAATGATCTTCTCTTTGGATGCAAAATCAGTTAGTGAGAACTCAGTTTTTACTGGCGGGAAGCTGGAGTTGATTTCGTGTTCATAAGGAGCTTGCTGGAGAACGGCCACTCTGGCATGGTGCTGGGACACCTTTGGCTCTGAGCTGATTTCCAGGTTAGTTACAATGTGGGAAATGTACTTCTTCATCTCGCTGAACTGCAGAGGGGTGGTGGACTCGGAGCTGTCCAGGATGAAGGCTATGTCTGTATCCACGTCGGTGGGGGCTGCCCTTCTGTCCCGGAACGCCGGTCTCTGGCCACCTACACCACAGCTGGGATGGGGGTCACACACATCTGGGGAGGAAATACAGTGAGTTTTACCTGCAGGACCCAAACACAACCCACCCTCATCACTGTAAATATCTCGTGTCACACGAAATACCATCAAGCCATATTGACCAGTCCATTGCTTGATGCCAAAGTCATTTCATCCCAAAACACATTGACATACATGTTCAGTACTTTTTAATGTGCTCCTTTGTCCAAGGGGATCCCTGAAGCACTCTGTCATAAGTGGCAGAAGGCCATCTTTTGGAGTGCTTAGCTATCAGTGTTTGGTCTGTAAAAGTGGCAACCAGACAAAAAGGGAGCTTCTCTTTACAAACTAGAGAACACCCAGCAAACCTCCTTCACAATGCCAATGTTTTCTGCTCAACCCAAGAATCCCTTGCATTCATCAACAAAAAGGGCCCACTCCCAACTGGGCTTCCCTTCTCACAACTGACTGCTGCACGACCAGAAGAATTTGGAACTGTCTAGAGGAGAAACGGGATGCTTTACCCAAACAAATGTGACAAGTCAAAAGCCTCTGGATGGTTTGGTTCAGCTGACCGCCGCTGGTCGGGAGGACAATGGCATGACCGACCGCTGTGTTGTTGATCTGGTGAGATGGAAACAGAAACACATGGAGTCAGCAGTGCTGCCTTCTGCTCTTCTCAGCTCAGGGGAGGGGAGGGCAATCCACAGCTCTGAGGGATTCTTTGCTCAGCACAATGCTTTCAGTGGATCAATTTTGGAGGAGCCCTGTGACCCCTATGTCAGTTTAGAGGCCTAAACTCCGAGAAAAGGAACCACTTGAACCAGTGTTCAGGGAGTTTGTCTGGGGCTTTTTTGTGACTTTCAATCTTTGCCTGTCCACTCTCCTTCTGCCAACATAATGTACTCCCACCTTCCCACCCTTTGCCTTTCTGTCAGACTCCTCCTTCATCCCACACCTGGCACCCTGGAGCCATGGCCTGGAAAAAGAGTGACTCCTGAGATTATCACTAGCATTTCCCACCATGTGCTGTGGTGATTACAGAATTAGGGCTTCTCTCCTAATGAATGGATGAGTTTGGCCAGCAGTACTCTCTTCCACATTAGAGAGGCTTGTGAAAGCCAAGCATTGCCCAACACCATCAAACCAGCCCAAGGGCATGAGGAGAAAATAAACAAAATAAAGAAAAGGTGAAGGACCCCAACCTCCAGAGCTCTGGCAAGAACAGCATCCTGCCTGCTGGTGAGGAACACCGGCACGACCCCGGCATCGTAGAGCTTCAGCACAGCATCATTGAGCTGTGGGGACGCTCTGGTGTCCCCATTGCTGAAGAAGACAGCCACTTTCCTCATCAGGAAGCCACTGCGGGCACGCTTGAAGGTATTCCTGGCCACAAAGGACATGGCAGTCTCCAGGCTGCGTGGCTTCGTGGTCAGGGTTGCCTGGAAGTTTTGGATCTGCTGGAGGAGGCTGGATTTCTTCCTGGCATCGGCAAAGCGGATCTCGGTGGTGACCTCGTTGTTGTAGGTGACCAGAGCCACCCGTGCCCCCCGGGGACAGTTGCTCTCGGCAATGGTTAAGTTGTTGACCACTCTGAGCACAGTTTGCTTCATCCTGTTGAAAACTTCCCTCACCACGCCCGAGGAGGTGTCAATAGCGAAAGCCAGCTCAGTTGGGAAGACAGGGCACTCCTTGGGACCTGTTGGGAATGTGCATCAGGGACAAGCCATGCCTCAAACAGCTGTCAGGATTCAAGGGCAGTGTCCTCAGCAGGGGAAAATCGTTGACAGGTGGGGAGAGCAACAATCATGACATGCAGATTTGAGGGACTGAATGATACTTACCATAGCAACAAGCTGTGGAAAAGATGGAGAGAAAAAAAACAGCTTGGTCAGTGCCATTCTTGTAAGATGATGAGCAAATAAGGGTAGAGAGAGGGGCTTGGCAAAGCACTGAGGTACTCACGGCATTTGTCTTTGATGTTCCGCACCAGCGCACATTGCTTAAGGAAATAAAGAAAGGGGGGAAGAGATATGACACACAGCCAACACAAGAGTGTTTCAAAACAAGAGAGAAATTATGCCACACTTACATCTCTGGATTCTCCTTTCTCGCCTTTAAGGCCCTGTTTCAAAGAATGAGGAGAAATTGAGTGCAAAGTGTGTCTCCCATGAACCCTGTCAGAATAACTCCTGAGCCATGAGTCATGCAGGAGCCAAGGGGAAAATCTGTCTGTTTCCAGCTGTGTTTCCAGCAACAGCGTGCAGGGCTCCTCTGTGTGAGGTGCAAACCTAGCTGGGGCCAAACCCAAAAGGGAGGTTGGAACTAGGTCCCCTTCAAAGTCCCTTCCCTCTCAGACCATTCTATGAGTTACCATGCTCCACACTCGCAAGCAAAGCAAGCCCAGTCTCCTTGGCCTTTCTAAGGAGAATTGTGCCAGCCAGATTTGGTCCTGGCTCCTATCTTGTGTGGGGTGGTGTATGATAAAGAGATGAGAAATCTCCTAGAAGAAATTTTAAAGGGCATATTGCTATGGGGAATTGCTATTAGGAAAAGCCTGGTAAGAGCATGTCTCTTGACTTTTTACTTTGGTTTGAGGAAGGGTAAATATTTGTCACCATTAAAAATCTGCTTAAAATTTATATAGACACACCCAAGACGAATAAAGAGGGATTTCCGCAACTTGAAATCAGCAGCAGACAGTGATTTTTCAGGCACTGACAGGGACCATGAAATGAAGCCAATCAGCAATGCAATGAAGACTTACAGATGGCCCAGGATATCCAATCTCTCCTTTCTGACCAGGTGTCCCAGGTGCTCCTGCGTTTCCCTAGAAAGACAGCAAGTCCTCTCCATGAACATCTGCAGGAGGACTCCCAGGAGCACTAGGGGGAAAAGATGTGCCCATCTTTCAGGGCATTCACACAGAAAGGAAAATTTGTGCCATGGTCCAACTTACTCTGCGGCCTCTGTTTCCTTTGGGGCCAGGGCCTCCAGCGACACCACGGTCACCAGGTCCACCCTAGGAGGGGAGAACCACAAACAGCAGCTCTGAACCTGCACAGGCATGGAAAATTGCTTGGAAAAAAATTGCACAGCTCATGGTCTGCACCTACCTTTGGCCCTGTGTAGCCTATGAAGCCGCGTTCTCCCTGAAACAACAGAAAGGTTCATTTGGATACGTTCTAGAAAATGCCCTTATCCATCTGCACTGGAGATCTTGGCTGCTTCCTCATCCTTGTGGAGGAGGTGGGAATGCTGAGCATGCACCTACCTTCCTGCCTTTAGGACCTGGGCCACCAATTCCATCTCGTCCATCATCACCCTAAAATTGGAGAGCCAAAGTCAATATATAAATAATGTCACATGTAAACAACTTAAACCCCACAGGCCCAGCAGCACCAGTAGAAAGAACCCACTGAAGCCACAAGAGAAACTCTTAAATGTTCCTTTAAGTTCCTGAAGTGTCCTCAGGGGAGTGAGGGCATGGCCACACTCACCATCTCTCCTCGTGGGCCCGGCTGTCCGTCCGGCCCTTTGGGTCCAGGGTCTCCAGGCTCACCCTAAAAAAGAGGAGCACCTGTTAAAGCATGGGCTGAAACTCCAGGCAGCTCTGAGCCTTCCCCACCCCATCAACACTGGAAATGGGAGCCTGATGAGATAATGAGCACAGAGTTGCTTCTCTCCACACCATGCAAGCCCATCTCTTGTATTCATTTAAGCCCATGCAAAATCCAGCAGCTTTTCAATGCATCTTTGGTTGCTGATGCCCAGGGCTCCTAAAGACATACCTTCCTTCCCAGGGGACCAATCCTGCCACGTTCTCCTGGAAGTCCTGGAGGTCCACTCCCAGCCTGTAATGGAAATGGGGAGAGGCATGTTGGAAATGTTCAAGGAAACTCGGGTGCCAGGAAGCAGGGAATTGGATGACCACAGAGATAATGTATGACTACTATGGCTGGTGTCTCTCGAAACTCTTCAGGAAATTCAGAAATCTGCTTCATGTTTGGGAAAAGCTAGAGGTCCCGCTCAGTTCAATGCAAATATTGTATTGTCCCTAAGGGAACACCCACGGGAAAGCAGGAGGGGGAAAAATCATGCTGGGAGTGGGGAAATGCAATCTGGATTTATGAGGAATGCAGCAGGAGGGAGAAATAAATGCATGGGGTGGCCCCTGCAGGCATGTGAGATGGTCATGCTCTGTCTTCAGAGAATAAAACATCACAGAGATGCCCCACCAGTCACTCAGGGATCCTCTTTAACTAAAATTTCAACAATGGGCCAAACAGTGAAGTCTCGAGCCTCCTGTGGTAGTTTTTAGCTCTTTCTCTTCTGTAACTCTTGACCAAGAAGTCTTAAGCATAAGTTGAGAGGAGAATCATGCTGGAGGAGTGTGTTAAAAGAGAGTGGAGCAGAGCTGGAGCCCTAGGAGAGGGGAATGTGAAGACACATTGAAATCTTATTAGTTCAACAACAGCAGAGTTGGGCCAGCGTCTGGGAAGCAGCAGAAGGATTACCCTGGGTCCAGGGACACCCTGCTCTCCTCTGATCCCTGGTGTGCCAACCTGGCCAGGAGGACCCTGTGTGGGAAGCAAAGAGAGGCTGTCAGCACATGTGGGCAGAAACACACCAAATCCAAGGGGAAGCAGATGCTGCAGTATCTGAGGGATGCTTTGCAAACACGTCACGCCTTGGCTGGTGTGAATGCCGTGGCAGGAGGGACAGCCAGGCCACAGCACACCCAAAAAGACCCAAATCCCAACAGTCTTTGTGGATGAGACTCCCTGGGGAAGTGGCTGTGATGAGGTAGCACCACAGCATCATGAGGCAAGGCACTGACCTGTGGCCCTCGCATTCCTTGCTCTCCAGCTGGCCCTGCTTGACCAGGCGTGCCCGGGGTGCCCTGGAAGTGCAAAACAGGTTAGCATGGTCAGCACCATGGGGAGGGAGAGAGCAGATCTGGGTATCCACAGCTGCTCAAACAGCAGCGAAGAACAGATTTTCAGTTGGCTTTTTTCCTTGGTTTTTTTTTTTTTTTCCAATATATGGTGTTAGCACATAATAAGCACAGCAATGGTGGGGGCAATTTGCCTCCTGCAATTGGTGGCCATCAGCCATCATGCTTTGGCCCTGTTACACTGCTCCAGCAGCACATGGAGACAAAACATCTGACCAGGGAATGCTGTAGGAGACAGGCGGGCACGTGGGCAGTTTGTTCTGCACTGAGTCCAGCAAGAAGCACACAGGGAGATGAGCCTGAGGAGGAGTGGTTAGGAAATTTGGAGGAGAGAGGAGGCAGAGAGGAACAAGCAAAGCCTGCATCTCCCTTTTCCTGGCACATCTCTGGGTGTACTGAGCCCCAGGGTGTGGCAGGAGCCTCAGGTGCTGTTCCATCACTACCTACCTTAACTCCTATGGGCCCCCTTCGTCCTGGCATGCCCTGAAATGAAGGAACAAGAAGCCCTGTTGATCCAAAATGTAAGCACAGCTTTCCCTATTGCTTTTAGGTTAGTGCTTCTTTTCAATGCTTCTTAAAGTCCAAAAATTACATTTGGATGTTTTAAACTGCTGGGAGAGGGGAATCTACATTCCAAAACCAGCCGCCAAATGCAGATGCATGGTGTCACAGGAAGGTCTGGATTGGAAAGAACCTTCAAGACCATCTAATTCCAACCCCCTGTCATGGGCAAGGACACACCTTCCACTAGACCAGGCTGTTCCAAGCACCATCCAATCTGGCCTTATGTATAAATCATGTGTAACTCCACTGATCTGAGCACTGAGTTATGTGCACAGGAATAAATTCCACTTTTAAAAGAGACTTTATAGTCTCTACAACAAGCCAGGAAGTCATGAGGCATCTTCGTTTTGAGATTTTTTTTTCTGGGGGGGGAGATGCCTTGTTGAGTTCTGAGGTAAAATCCCTGATGTTTGTGAAATAAAATACATGGAAGGGAAGGAGGGGAAAAGTTGGGTCTTGCTTGGGTCTTGCTGACTGGAGGTCTGGCAACTCACCCTCCTCCCAACTCCACCAGGTTGGCCCTCTAGCCCTGCTGGTCCAGGATCTCCCTAAGGGAAAAACAAAACTCAAGTGAGAGCCCTGAGATGAGCAGGCACTGGAAAAACAGATTCTAGTCTCAAAAAAATGTCTCGTTTCATGCTTTCACGCAAGTTAATAGTCGTGCTTTGGTGGAAATCCTTCTAACAACTCACAGAGACTTTCCATCAAGTTTCTGAGCCAGCAGAAGTCAACATTCCTACTCTTTGGGAAATACCTTCTGACAATTTAAGATGCATTTTTTTATCGTGAGCTGAGGTGAAAACAGATGGGTTTTGAAATTTTCCAAGGAGCATGTTGGTTGTTTTTTTTCCTTGCAGAGGTTTCAGGTGAATCAGGAGGTTTAGATTTGGTGTAATCTAATCAGTTCTCTGCTTTTGTATATGAGCCATGAGAAAATACAAAGGCAAATTCCAACTACAAAGTTATTTTCAGAGGCAATATCCCAGAAAGGCATTGCAAAATAATAATAATTTCTTTTTTTTAAGTGCTTTTTACACAAAGCATCTTCTAAACTGACATCTTCCCAGAGAAAGTTTTGGTTGCAAACCAACAACATTTTCTAGTGGAAAAGAAAATATTCCATCTGACAAGGCACAAAGAGTTTAAGAAACTTGCATCTTTTTGGAAACATCCTTTTTTTCCCCTTTCCCTGGCCCATTCTCTTGTAAAAACGAAAAAACAACACAATAAATTTTACCATTGGTCCAATTTCACCCTTTTGTCCTCTGGAGCCCCGTTGAGTGTTATCAGCTCCTGAATCTCCCTGAAAGCAACAGAACAATGAGAAACATCTGTGAAAGTGGGACATGAAAATCAAACCTCATAAACTGCTCTGCTAGAGCTGAGAACCAACTTTTCTTTTTTTTTCTCCTTTATTGACTGAAATGTTTTCAGACAGACACAGCTTTTCAGCTGAGAAATAACACTGAGGAAGATGAGGAAAGGGAAGGGAATTCCAATATGGTGAAGCAGCAACTGATGGGTTGGTATCACGTGGTACCCACATGTCACCTCTGGGTCCTTGCTCTGTCATGGGACCTACCACTGTCAAACAGCATTTAACAAGTCTCTGATGACCCCAGGATCAGTGGGAAGTGGGTGGAAAATCGAGAAGATGCCTGAGCAGTATTTACCGGATCTCCACGGAGCCCACGGTCGCCTCGCTCTCCTCGTTCACCCTTAACTCCCTTATCTCCCTGTGGGCAGAGATGGAGAGTTAGGAACAGCAGCTCTTGCTTGTGGAAAGCATCTCTGCCCAGCCCTCAGTGCTGAGGGGAGCACGATGGCTTTCCACCCTGCCCTGGCTCAAATCCACCTCTACACCATCATTTAGCCCCACAGTAAAAGAGATTAAAGCCTACCCTCCTGCCAGAATATCCCTTTTCTCCAGAGGAGCCAGGCAAACCCTTGTCTCCCTAAAAAAGCAAAGAAAAATATTTTAGAATGTTTGCCATTCCCAAGGTGCTTTTTAGATACTTCAGTGAAGCATCAAGTCATTAAGAGAAAAGCAATTAAAATTACTGACCTCTTCTCCATCAATGCCATCCAGACCCATTTCTCCCAGTTCACCCTGTGGGAGACAAGGGGCAAATGCTTACTGAGAGAAAGGGGGAATGAGGATGGGGATGTTGATGTGCCACACACTCACACTCCCTGCTGTGGCATCAGGAAATAGTTCCCTACCTTCTCTCCTGGGAATCCCCGAGAACCCTAAGGAAAAGAAAAGAGAGTTACTCCACTTTTGTCCAGCTCACTGCCATAGCACAGTGGAGAAGGAGGGCTGGGCTTGGTGGCATACCGAGAGCCACGACCAGGACAGAACTTTCCCTAATTTCTCTTATGTCAGTGTTTGTTTTCAGCTACCTCTCCAGCACTGGTGCCAAGATAAAATATATGGGGCATGGGGGTTAATCTAGCTGATCCAATAAAATATCTCCCTCCTTAGCTACAACTCTTCCTTCACTGACTTTTGTTTCTCTCTGCACCTGTTTTTATGTTAATCCAATGCCTTTGTCCCAGGCTGAACACATTTTTAACAAGACTCAGTATCAGCTGCAACTAATGGGCTTGATTCATGCATTCCTCTTCTCTCTGCCAGAGGATCATGTGGTAAGAGCAAATGGTAGGAAACATCCCCTTAATTTCGCTATTTCCCATTAATATTACATGTTTCACCACCTTTTCTGGCTTGGGGTGCAGCTGCTGTCCTGGACCATTAGCTAAAGGTTCCTCTTTAAAGCCTCAGCCATGGCTCACTTTTCTCCCTCTTCCCCGACAGCAGAATTCCACCTACTCACTGTCCCAGCCCTGTGCCAAGACACGCAAATCCACCTCTTCCCAAATCTTTCCCCCAGAGCCAGACTGCACATGACAGATCATCCTTGTCTGTGGATTGAGCCTGGAGCTCTGAGGCTGCCTTTCTGCTCTTCACAGCAGCACCAAAGCCACAACAGCCTTGGGAAGCCTTGGTGCCTGGCCAGGTGGACACAACCACTCAAGGGCAAGTGGCAGAGGCTGTGTGACCTCCTAAAGCAACAGGAGCTACCCCTGGGGGACTCCCATCCACTGGGCTCTGGGTCGGCTCTGTGCAGATGCTCCACACTTACCTTTGTTCCTCTGTGCCCAGGGCATCCCTGGAAACCTTGTGTCCCGTTCACACCCGGTGGTCCCCGCTCACCCTGGTGCACAGAGAGGAAAAAACAAGTCAGGAGTTGCCTGATAAGCCTGTTTCTGTGGCTACCTGTCACAAGAGGTGGCTTGGAGGCACAGGAGCAGCAGGTTTTGCCTGGCCACCCCATCACCTCTTGCTCACAGCCTTCCTTGTGTAGAGACCAACTGGAAGTCTTCATCATCGAGAGAGAAACATCCTTCCCCATCCCTCAGCTGTGAAAGAGCTTTGTGAAACTTTTCTTTCAGAATTAAAATGATGAAAGGAAGCCCTCAGAGCTCTGCACAGATGTCTAATCCCATCCTGACCTTCAAGCCCCAGGAAAACATTGCCTGGCATGAGATGTCTCACAGCAGCCTTTGGCCCCTGCCTGTGCTGTAGGGAAAGCCAGGAGCACCATCAGCCCCTTGGCCTCAGCTTCTTCCCTTGGGAGCAATGCATGGAGGGATGTTTATTCCAGGGCTGACGTGGGATTCATGCAGAAATTGGATGAAGAGTGTTAGTAAGAATTCACTGGAGTCACATTGTCTGTTGTGTGACGGACAGGAACATCATCCTTGATTCCACTTGGGGACTAACTCAAATCTTTCAGCTGCAGGTGGTATGGATAACTTTGGCATAGGCTGCAGATCTGATGAAGTTGAGGACTTTATTTGCCTTGGCCAATAGTACAGACATGAGTCACATCAAATAATGGGAGTTAGTCCCCCATCATCCTTCTCCAGCTCTAGAGAAGCTCCCTAGTGACTTTCTCTCAGGAAAAGCTGGGACCAGCAAGTCATCCTGTCAGATGTGGGAAACTCAGAGTTCTGCCGTCTCTTCTAAGCCCCCCATCCACATTCCCAGCAGAAAAATGTTTGGAGGCTTTTCATTTAGTGGAAACACCTCCAGACAGTTGACTAGGGTGAAGTCCCACTTGAGCAGGGGCAGTCACTCACCGGTCCTCCTTCATCACCAGGGTAGCCTCCGTAGCCAAGATCCCCTGTGACACCCTAGGACACAACAAAGAAAATTGTGAATTTCCTTCATAGTGCTTGGTCATATGTGCTAATGAGAGATATCATCTCCTTCTGATGTCCCTAAATGGTTTCACAGGACACTTCGCCCTGTCTTTCCAGACATTTATCCCTGCCCTCTTGGATGTTTTGTTGCACTGAGGCTGTGGGGAAAGGGAAGAAGAGCAGCCCTCAATTGCTCTGCATGTCCCAGGGTCAGTTTTCAAATGGGAAGAGTAAGTGGAGCTGATCTTCCCACTAACATCACCCATTTCAACTACACACCCTGCAGGTCACCACCAGGTTCCTGTGCACAGGGATCCTTCATCCCCACATTGAGTGACCTACCTTTGGTCCTATAGGGCCTGGCACACCTCTATCCCCTCTCTGTCCTGAGCACTTGCAGGGGACCTTGCAGCATGTCCTCTCTGCGATGTTGTCCTGCAGGAAAAATGGGAAGTGAAAGCATCAGAAACCTGCCAGAGCCCTGTCCTTGTTTGGAGCAGTCCCACAGTGGGACTCAATGGGCTGGCTATTAGCAGAAGATAACTCCCTGGAGGAAGGATGGGTTGTGAAAAGATAAAGAACACTGCCTCACCTGGTTTCAATAGATGGCCCATTAGCAGAATATCTCCCACAGAGATAAGGATCACTGCAACCTCAACAGACAGCGATAGAATAGATACCTTTTATCACATCCTGTATTGTAACCCAAGACAAGCCCCAACTCCTGATTTTGGACATCAGAGGGAAGAGTTTAAACAGAAACTGTGTGGGGCAGAATTTGTAGAATGCATCTAGTAGGACATCAGTCTCTAGATCAATGCCTGTCACTGAAGAGAGAAATCTCATCTCCAAAGAAAAAAATCCAAGCTGTGGATCAGGCCATGAGAAAGTCACTGCAGTGAGCAGATCACCAGCAGCCCAGAGGCTGAGAATCATTCACAAGCACTTGGTAAAGGAGAAAAAAAATTGTTAAAAAGAATGATATGGACTCAGAGAAACCACAGCTTGGTTTTACATCATCCAACAGAAAGAAGAGGGGAAAAAATCACTTTCTTTGCCAAGTACATTGCTGGCTGCAAACATTTCCTGCCAGCTTTGCACAGTAACATTTTGGAAGGATTCTCCTAGGCTGAATTACCTGGGGAGGGGCTGAGGACCAACTCTTATCCCAAAACCCAAGGCTCACTCATGAGTGGCTGCACTTTGATTTGTGAGGAAGGGCCCAGCAAGGTTACCACAGGGACCAGTGGTTAAGCCCAATCTTATTAATTCTATTGGAAAAGGAGCTCAGTCATGCTGGTAGCAGCTGAGAAATTGGGAGGAACTGAACATACTGAGGTCGACAGCAAATTAAGTCAGCACTCCAGAGGGAATATGCATTGGGAAAGAAGTAAATCTATGAAGAATAAAGAATCATGGAATGGGTTTGGTTGGAAGGGACTTCAAAGGGTAACTCTTTCATTTGTTAGAAGCATGTCTAAAACACAAGCAGTGTATGAGATCAGGGAAAGAAACCTCGAAAGCAACACTTCTACAAGAGCTGACCAGGCCAGACAGGGCATTACTGTAAGGTTAAAAAAACCAACAGTGTAAACACAGGCAGAGGGCGGGTTTTTGGCAGCACAGCTTTTGATGGCATCTTATCCCATCCCATTTGACCTAAAGCCTCTGCTGGTGTAGGGTTTCTTCAGGAGTGGGAAGAGACTGTGATTTGCTCTGAACTTTATTTGCTGTGGCATCTGTGAAGAGAGCTGACGTGAGGCAGGGAGGGGAGAGGAGCAGAGCCAAGGGGGTGTGATCCAGGCATGGCTCAGCCCTGCAGGACATCCAGCCATGGGCTTTCCTCCAGCGTTACAAGGCAGCACTGCCTGTGCCAAGTTACTTACAAGCTGCTCTGCCAGCTCAAAATCCAAGTCCAGCAGGTTAACTCTGAGTGGTCTGTTGTAGGTGAAGCCACGGCCAAACTCCAGCTGCATCAGTCTGTCAAAGTTGGTCACTCGGTCCAGCCCGACAAAGATGAGAGCGTTGACACCTGGAAGGGAGAAGCAGAAGGGGCTTTGTGATGGGGAGAAGGGCTCTGGAGGGCCTCCCCTGGGATAACACAGAATTGTCCACATCTTTGATTGCAAACAGAGCCTTTCCAGTAGAGCGCAAGCATCTTCAGACACAGCTAGTGCAAGTTGCTCACATGCTTAGGTGGCAGCTAAACATCACAGGAAGGCAGTGAAGAGCAGCAGGTGCAGGCAGAACTCACAAAATCCTCAGCCCTTACTATCAAAAGCAGATGGATTTAGGAGGAATTATGGCAAAATGGTGCCATATGTGTTAACATGGACTAATCAATGCCTGGAAGAGCCAAAAAAAAAAAAATTACCTTCAGAGTGTAAAGCAGACGAAGCAGCCTCCAGCTGATCTATTGGTTCATCTGCACCATCAGTAAAATGGATTATGACCTGGAACAGAAACAAATTTCTGTCAGGATCCAGAATATTTCAGGTGTGAAACACAACCTGAAGGGCCTTTTTCCAATGCTTCATCTGAGAGAAGGTGAGGGAACTTGAATATCTTTTCCAGGCCATGAAGATCTGCATTGCTGTGCCAGGTTCCTGTACATTCCTTCTCCTGTTCATCATGCAGGTGCTGCTAGAGCAGAACACAGGAAA
This sequence comes from Sialia sialis, assembly GCA_009812075.1. Lineage (NCBI taxonomy): Eukaryota > Metazoa > Chordata > Aves > Passeriformes > Turdidae > Sialia > Sialia sialis. The sequence continues at coordinate 2,105,066 of VRYO01002326.1, forward strand.
TATCTGGGGAGCAACAATTTGCAGCTCAGCAGTGATTGTGGGAACTGGCTGCAGTGATGCTCATCAGTTGTCAGGACAGGACCTTGGCAATGCAGGCAGAGTGCAGCAAACAGGGCTTAAGTGGCCAAATTTACGGTGAATAAATTAAATTAATTTCATTATTAAAAAAAAAAAATACAGTATTTTTATCAACTAAAGGGCATCAGAAGTCAGTTTAGCTGGCCAATACCACCCCAGAGGGCTTGGCCTTGACTCACCTTGGTGCTGCCAGGGGCTGAGGACCGGAATTTGCTCAGGTAGGACCTCAGTGTATCTGCCCTGAGGTAATAGCCCCCACGGGTCCGCATGTCCAGGAACCTCTCCAAGAGCTCGGGACGGTACTCAGAGAAGTCCAGGCCCTCCACAGGTCCCCCCTGGGCCTGGGCCATGATGGCCACCCTGACATTGGGAGCCTGGTTGCCAGTGCAGCTGATCTTCTGCATCTGCGTGATCCTGTTCAGCACGGACTCCACTCTCGACTCCAGAGCTCGCTGGGAGCTGAAAATGTTTTGTCCAGGTCCAACATCGCTGACATCAAAGCCAATTATCACATCTAAGTCACAATCTGGGAGGGGAATGAAGAAACAGAGAAGAGTACCGTGGAGCAGTGTGATGACTGGATTTCAAGTAATGGATTTTCTAATTGCTCTTTTAGTAGTTAATGAAGACATTGCATCAAGAACTGGCGCCACTTCTGCACAAGTGTCTTCTGCTTCTTACCACCATAGCAGTGATAACCTGGGAAAACTTGTGTTTTAATAATTCCCTTTTTTTTTTAATTTTAGCAATGGGAGGAGCTGCCTAAACCAAATCCAAGAGGAATTTGCATTTTCATCAGGCAGCTAAGACTGCTTCTCTCTCTCCAGCACATGGAAACCTGTCAGGACTTGTATAGTGTGCACCTTCTGCCTGTGCTCAAAGTGACACTCAGAGAATCATAGGGAGGTGTTTGAATCTTAATCACACTTAATAATATCTTAACCACACTTGGGGTAAGTGAATACCACCACCAGTGGTTTGCTTTTCCCAGCACTCAGTTTTTCTTCTCAGCTGGAGCTGCTGCTCAGTCCAGGGCTGTTGTGCCTCTCCTTCTGCTTCTCCAGAGGTTCAGGAGAGGCCTCTGCTCAAAGTCAGAGGGCTGAGCCATGGCCAGCTGAGCTGGGAATAGGACTGAATGTAATGTAGTAAGTAAAACCAGCTGCTGTGAGTCTGATCCCACAGCAATACCAGCTCACTTACTCACTGCAATTCCCCTGCTTGGCTTCTGAAGTAGCCAGATCATGGGATTCTTTCTTAAGGCAATTTTACCTTAAGCTACAACCAAACATGTCCTGGTTTTAACTCATATACCTGTCATAAGATCAGGTGGGCATCCTGTGTGATCTGGCAAGGGAAATTCTCTTTTTCTTCTCCATTGTCTAAAGGGGTTACAAGAGAGCTGGACATAGGCTTTGGATGAGATCCTGGAGTGACAGCAGGGGAAATGGCTTCCCACTGCCAGAGGGCAGGGTTAGATGGGATATTGGGAAGAAATTCTTCCCTGTAGGGTGGTGATGCCCTGGCATAGGTTGCCCAGAGAAGCTGTGGCTGCCACATCCCCAGAAGTGTTCCAAGCCAGGTTGGACAGGGTTTGGAGCAACCTGTGATAGTAGAAGGTGCTTGTTGGCAGGGAAGTTGGAACAAGACGGTATTTGGGGTCCCCTCTACTCAAATTATACTAGAATTCTGTGATTCTGTGATTTCCACCATACCATGCATGCCTGAATGGCCAAAAATTCCAATTATATTGTAATAGACACAGGGAGAGGAAACAAGGACCATTAGTTTTCTTTTTGTCAAGAAACAAGTGGGTCTGTCGAGATGATACTGGTATCATGTCCCTATGAGAAAGCCCAAAGTGGGATTTAGTCCAAAGGCTGAATGTGGTGGTAGGAGGCCAGTGATATAGTGCCTGGTTGTCACATCTGAAATGAATTCCACCATGGGGGCACCTCTGTGGTGATGTTACTTGAGCTATTTGCAGGCTAAAGGCCATGGACAAGCAGCTCTTGTACCACAAGTTTGCAACCCCCATCAGATTCCTGGAGGAGGAATGAGCCCATGCTGCACCTCAGGCCATAGGCAAAAAGCAACAGTAGGGCAGACAAGTCCATCAAAACATATTGGATATTAAAAGCCACCATTAGAATGACCTGAGAACATCACAAAGGGATTGTCCTTACCTCTTGTCACATCCGTTGATCCTGGGCACAATCTCTCCTCCATGGCAGCTTCCAGCGTGACCAGGACCTGCTCATTGAGCTCTGACAGCTCCTGGGCTGTGGCTGCTCTGAAGCTCATGGCGCTCTCGCTGGCCAGCAGGCTGACTTCTTTCAGGTCGATGTTCCTCACACCTACCGCGAACACCTTGACGCCTTTCTGTGTGATTTCCAAGGAGGCCCTTGGCCCGTCGTCCGTGGATTTCCCACCCGTGACGATGAAGGCGATCTGGGGCACCCTCTGGTCAATCCGGCTGCCAGCCTCCTTCACAAAGTGTCTCTCCTGGATGTGCCTGATGGCTGCGCCTGTGTTGGCCACTCGCCCACCTTTGTAGGCGACTTTGCTGATGGCGTCCAAAATCTGAGCTTTGGTGGAATAGTCCTTGAGGAAAAACTCATCAGAGACATCCGAGTTGTACTGGGCCAGTCCTACCTGGATGGAGTCGCCATCCCTGTAAATGGCGTCCACCACGGAGTAGACAAACTGGAGAACCTCTTGGAAGTTGTCTCTCCCCAGATTGATGGAGCCATCCAGCAGAAACACAATGTCAGCCTGCTTTTTGCCTCCTGAGAAGATTACAAAGAAAACATGATTGTTAGTAATCGTTTGCAGCATCTTTAACATTTAAGCTGTTTTGTGAAGTAGCACTTTGCAAACAAAATTTCTCTCTCCTTTCTACCATTTTAGTTTCATTGACCCATGGCAGGATTTTACATCTGTACAAGAAAATTTTTGTAAAACGCTTCATACAGCATTACTAGTGATAGGCACCCTCATCTCCTTTCAAATTTAATTCTATTCTTTTCTAACTCAACAACTTCCAAGAGTTCTTTTAGTCAAGTCAACTAAAGGTTTGGGAATCAAAAGGTGTTATTAGGGAATAATTTTCACTTTATACAAATACCATCCATACCCTGTTCAGAGAAGTCTTCAGGATGAATAGCAGACTTACCAGGTGGGAATACTCTGGGTGAGTCTGTTGTCGGTATGGGGATCTCATCAAGAATATTCTGCACCCTCTGTTCTAAGGTTGAGAGTCCCGTGAAGTCCTGAACCACAAGCACGCGCCCAGGATCGTTGGTAATGACCTGTAGCTGGTCCCTGTCCACATTCCTTGCTCCAACACCCAGAGGTTTGATGTTTGTGGAAGTGATCACTCTGGCAGGCCTGTCCACATCATCCTGGGACCGGTCTCCAAGGATGACCACCAGGTGTTGGGGCACTCCATCTTCTATCCTGCTCCCCGCAGACTTGATGAAGTAATTCTTCACCACGAAGTCCAGGGCTTTGCCAGCATTCAGGGGGGACCCACCTCTAAGCCTCAAGCGGCGGATGGCTTCCAGGACTGCATTTTTGGACTTGTGGGTCTTCAGGTAGAACTCAGGGAAGACACCGTTGCTAAACTGCACCACCCCAATCCGCACTTTGTTTGGCCCCACTTCCAGTTGCTGGACAATTCTGCTGATGAAATCCCGAATATGTGCGAGCCCGTCCTGCCGAACGCTGTCAGAGCTGTCAATGAGGAAGACTATGTCCTTTTCATCTCCAGAAACATCTGTAGGGCAGTGAGAAGAGAGGAAATTATTGATGTGCCAAGCTTTTGCTTTAGCTTTGCTGGAGGATTTCTGTCCAATGTGCTGTTGTGTGAGGTAAAACCACATGGCATATTTTGGCCAACATGGTGCTCTGAGGGACCTCTCCAAAAAGGCCTGTGTGCAAGTGAGGGTGTGTGTCTGCCTAGTATGTGGAGCATGCATTACTCAGAGCCTGCTTCATTCGTTAATTCTCTTCTCTGGATTTGTCAATGTTTCCAGCTTCATTTTGCCCCAGACTTATGCCTAGACAGCTGCTAAGTGGGAATAGGCAATTGTATACATTGTGTATTTGAATTGAAATTACCCCAAATTAGTGTCATGTTTAGGTACTTGACTTGAAAATCATGGATTATAATACATTTAGGTACTTGGGTAGAATTGCTCTCTATCTAAAACTTTCCTCCTAAAATTGTACAAGTGCTACGTCTTTGGTTTTAACTAAAGAAAATCTCAACTTGAAGAGAAGGTTTTTTGGGCAACATTGGTTTGAGTAGCAACCCAGAGAGAGACAGCGCCTTACCTACAGGGGGTTGCACATCTCCCAACAGCCGCTTGATCTGATCCACAGTCAGGGTTTCAATGGGAGTCAGCAGCTTCTGCTCCAGGCTGGGCAGCTCCTGGAAGCTGGAGACTTGGAACACATACTCAGGGCTGAGGGAGATCTGTATCATCTCTTCAGTATCCACATTCTTCGCTATCATCATAGGCGCCACGCCCACTTGCTTGACTTGGAGGGACGGATACTCAAAGTCATCGTCGGACTTGTGGGAGGAGAGGATGACCAGGAACTGCGGGACGCCCTCCTCGATGCGGCTCCCGGAGGGCCGGGTGAAGATGGTCTTGGCCACGAACTCCAGAGCCTCCCCCATGTTCACCAGCCGGCCACCTTTGGACCGCAGCTGCCTGACGGCGCTCTGCACCTCGTCCTTGGTGGAGTGCGTGTTGAGCAGGAACTCCACATGGGGATGCTCGCTGAACTGGACCACCGAGATCCTGGTGGTGTCGATGCCCACATCCAGGTTGCTCACGATCCTCCCAATGAGGTCACGGAACAGGTAAAACTCCTGGGTGGCGTAGCGGGAGCCGTCGACCAGGAACACGACATCCCTCTTCACACCAGCTACAGGAGAGAGGCATTGGTCAGAGGAAGCACCAGGAATTGCTCATGGAGAGCAGCTAAGCTTGTCAGCTACACCACTGACCCATGCCTCTGGCCATGGGGGTGGTACTCCTTGTCTCCCTGCCTGGGATAACTCCTGGGAGCCCCAGCAGGAAGATCTGGGTTCAATCCAGAGACATGATCGGTCTGCTGGGCGCATCCCAGAGAGTGCAAGAACAGCAACTTCCAGAGTAAAGGAAGCAAGAGGGAACAATGGGACACCCAAATCAACAATTCCTTGAGATCTCCACCCAAGAAAATGTAGCCCGGGGGTAGTCCTTACTCAGGACAGGCTGCTTTACCTACAGAACCACCCCTCCTTCTTTGGCTTTGCCCCCTAGGAAAGATTCTATCTTATTCTTTCAGCTTCTGCCTTTCCAGGATAGCTTTTTGACTTCTAAAAAACTGTTTTCTGCAGTGGTCATTCAGGTAATTCAGAGCCTGAATTACTGCAGAATATCACACTGATAAATGGGGATGGAGGAATGTGGGCTGGCTCAGAAGAGAATGAACAAACAGAGTAGAACAGAGAATTTCTAAGGGACTGATCTTGGGTGGATACTCTTCATCCCAGGTATGCGCTGGCTGGAATTTATTCCAAGGGAGATCAGAAATGTAAGATCTGATCCTTCTTGCTTCCAATTTCCCTTTGCCCAGTGAATGAGGAGGCAAAATTAGGAAAAATCAGCATGTCTTACATTTAGCAGAAGGCTGACCTTGGTTTATAGTGGTGTGAAGGTGTGGCACACACCTAATGCCACACAAAATGACACAATTTCCATTCTAGAAGGAACTGCATGGGCTTAAAATCCACTTTAAACAAGATTAAGGTAATAGCATTCACTTTGTGGGTCTTCCATGTGTACACAGCCCAGACAACTTTGAGGGTCTGGGCTTAAAAGTGGCTCAGTTTAACTCCACAGCTCCCACCATCCCTGAGTGTGCCAACAGGGAAACCACGACAGACTTGGAGTCTTGCCGTGACCATCTTTGCTTTTCTCAGTTTGTGCTGCAGCCATGATATTACTCAACATCATATTTTGCCACTGGCTCTCAGTGCAGACACAAACATCTTCTCACCTGGGCTGGGTGATGGAAAAACCAGGTCAGGGGCAAGAGATTCTATCTCCTGCTTGGTCAGCCGGATGACTCTGTTGGAGATGACCTGCTGTACCGAGTCCAGCTGGTTGAAGTCGGGCACAGAGATGGCAAAATCTGGGAGGAAGGAGATGGTCTGCAGCTCTGTGAGGTCGGCATTTCCAATCCCAATGCCAAAGGGCACCGTGCCACTCGTCTTCAGGACCACTGAGGGCCTCCTGACATCGTCCTGGGAGCGGTCAGCGGTCAGCAGGATCAGGAACTGCGGGACGCCCTCCGCGATCCTGCTGCCGCTTGACACGGTGAACACGTTCTTGATGAGATAGTCGAGGGCTGCCCCAGTGTTCAGGGGAGACCCTCCCATGAGCTTCAGCTGCTGGATGGCACTGACGAGATCGGCTTTGTCCTCGTAGGTGTCAAGCAGGAACTCGGGCTGGATGGTGTTGCTGTACTGTGCCACGGCCACGCGCACCTTGTCACGGCCAACGTCCAGGCTCTCCACAACCCTTTGGACAAATGTCTTCAGCAGGGGGAAACCTCTCCTGACACCATCCGAGCCATCGATTAGGAACACCACATCCTTCTTCTCACTTCTGTCAAGTACTGTTTGAGACAAGTAAGGGGAAGGGGAGGGGAAATTGAGATTCTCTTTTAATATTCTCATACATTGGACGGAAGGAGCGCAGAGCTCGGGGAGGGTGAGGTGTCAGGAAAGGTGGTTCAGTTCCTTTGCCATCAGATGGAATCCCTGGTGAGGAGGCAGATGGGTTGAAGTTGGTGGAAACCGACATTCCATGCCTCACCCACCAAGTCATAGAATCATAGACCCACAGGAAATAGGGTGCCAAGGGACTTCTGGGCGCCATCTCCTACTCGAGGCTGGGAGAAGCCAACAGCTCCCAGGGGTATGGGAAGGTGACATGTTGCAATATGGCTTGGATCCTTGTTTCCCAAGAAACAATGAGGTTCTAGATGAAATGGCATACGGGGAGTGCTCACAGGGAGATGGTGAGGAGAGGGAGAGAAATTTTTCTGATGTGTTACTGAACTTGTAAAAACAACCTGTAGTTGTAGAAACAAGTAGTTCTGAAAAAAATTTAAGAAATTGCTGGAGAGGACATCCAGCTGAAAATATTGAAATGCTCTTCTGAAATGCTAGATACTCATCTTTGGGGTTTTTTTTCTTTACTATCTTCAGGCAGGAAAAAACATGCTAATTGTGACCAAACTATTCTTTAAAAAAAAATCTAACAAAAAAACACAAAGAAACAAACAAAAAATCTCAAAATCAAGACCATGAACTGTCAAAGATCAGAGAACTTTGACCTGTTATGCTACTGACCAAGAGAATTGCAAAGTTTTATCTTGGCCAAGCAGAAAACATCTCTGCCTCTCAAACACAGCAACTGCTGGATGACATCCCAAAAAGTATTGTTGGCTTGTTTAGAGCAAGGTCCAGTGGGACAAGTAGGAGCATGATCTGCCCCTCTGAAGAAAATATTCATTATCTACTTAGGAATGCTCAGCCATATAAAGAGTCAACAAGGGCAGTTGAATTCTTAATCCAGACTTCAGATCAAATTTATTTCATAGGAGGATTTTTGGAAGCCTGGTGGGTTAATGCATAGGACAGGAATATTATTATAGGTGAGAAGAAGGAGCAGACATTGCCTGGTGTATCCCAGTTTCATATACTTCCTCTAAAGTTCAGGAACAATGGAAAAGTCCCATTGAAAGTCTCTGCATAGCAGATAAAGAAGAAAAAGATTTGGTTTCTCCTATGGAATGGATGTCTTTTAGCCAAGAATACTAGGAAAACTGGGTGGGTACAGCTATCCCTGAGGAAATAGCACAATTATTAATAGTCCTTGGTGGTCAAAGGGATTCCAAATGGTCTGGACATTTGACAGAAATGGTTTTAAAAGTGAGGACGGAATTCAAGAGCACTGATTGCTCAAGTCTTGGTTGAGACAGAAGCTGTACAAATATGGGAAGGGTCATGAATCTGCATGGAAAGGATGGGGTAAGAGATGGCCAGGGAATGCCATTGTCACACTCTGGTCATTTGGAGAAGGCTGATGTTGGGAAGACAAAGGTGAAAATGTTGAAGGAAACCTACAAGACTTATAAGGAAAGGATTGAATGAGCTGGGTACACAGCTGGTGACCCAAGGACCGAGACAAGACCTACATGCCAAGTCTAAAGCAGATGAAAAGGCTGCCACACAAAATTTGGAAGTGAGCTGGCATGTGTCCTCCTCAGGTTGAAGGAGACGTGGAAGGCTTGAACTGTGACTAGAAGTGTGACATGGAGGGAAAGTGGTGTCTGAGAAAAGCAATTGAATAGAGTGGTTATGGAATCTGGGAATTCTCCCCCAAAGGGTTTCCAGAACAGATTAGTTCAATGTCAGCTGGTTCAGGGCAAAAAGATCCTGCTTGGGACAAGGGCGTGTAGCAGATGGCACCCTGAGATTCCTTCCAGCCCTATTTCTTTTTTTATGTTTCTATGATTCTAAATCCATTTGCCCCTTTACAGAGAGATGTGGCTGTTTTTACACTTTTCCTTGTTTCCACCTCCTGTTGGGAGACGAGCTAACGCTCCAATTAGAGCTGCCTCAGGAAACCACATAGCTGGACTTGCATGACTTCCAGTACTGCAGTGTGAATTTATTGCTGTGGCCATGTGATTCTTTTGAAGACTTTTAAAAAATTATTCTTTGATTAATCCATCTCATCTACTGAGCTTGAGTGGTAACTGAGTCAAGAGCATCTGATTTATGGGTGTGTCTATAGAAAATGTAGAAACTGCCACCATATCCTGGAAGAGATAACAGAGCAAGAGTGAATCCAGCATGCTGGATTCCACTCCTCCAGAAAAGAGAAGATGGCAAGAGAATTTGAGACAAGCCAGTATTTGCTTCTTTTAGCCCTTGCCCAGCATTGCACATCGATTAATGCAACATCTCTGGGGCAACAACATCCTGTTATTTCAGGTTTGTCCCGTGTTCTACACACTGGAAACAGCACCAGCTGCAGCTCCTGCAGCTAAACAAAGGATGTTCCCTACTTATCATTAAAATTGGGTTTGGCACTTTGTCCTTTGCTGGATCAGAGTGTGAGCAGAGGAAACTCCAAGTACAACAGCAGTTTCTACACAACCACTTTAAACATCACCAGACACAAATGCTCCAGTTACCAATTGCGTGGGGCACATAAGTCACTTCTTTCAGCCTCTTGGAAACCCCGAGGCTCCCTGTACCTGTTGGCTGAAGCTGGACTGTTCTCAACAAGTTGACAACGTTTGGCTGAAGCTCTGAGATCCGCTGGAGGGATTCAACATTCAGAAGGAATTGTGGGGCGTAAACAATCCTTTGCAGCTCCGTGAGGTCAGCATTTTTGGCTTTGATACCAAAGGTCACCACTCCAGCATGCCTCAGAACCTTTGATGGCTCCTCCACATCATCAGTTGATCTCCCAGCAACAAAGAGGACCAAAAACTGAGGAACCCCTTCTTCGATCCTGCTTCCAGCTTCCCTCACAAACAGCCTTCTTATCGCTTCGTCAATCGCAGCTCCAATGTTCAGCTGCTTCCCATTTCTAAGCTTCATCCTTTTCACTTTAAGTAGCATGTCTTGCTTGGATGAGTACTCAGCAAAGTTAAATTCGACCTGGATGGTGTCACTGAACTGAGCCACTGCAACTCGCGTGGCGTCGGGGCCCACATTCAGGTCAGAAATGACTTTGTGTACAAAATCCCGGACAGGAGGAAAGCTGCCCAACAGGTTGGTCGAGCCATCAATCAGGAATAAAACATCTTTCTTGCTTTCTAGAATAAATTCACAAATGAAAAGAGAGGGTAGGGGGGAAAAAATAAATGAAAGCATTTTTCTTATTATTTGTCATCCTAGAAAATTGTCTACATGTCAGCTGGGTTTGAATCTTTCAATATTCTCGTTTATCAAAGTATTCAAAGCCTGCAGAACTACACAGCATCTGAGGAAGAAGGGGAAGCAAGAACATGTCTATCCCAGGACTCAATAAATTCGGGCACCAGACAGAAATATCATATATTGTACCATATCAGATCACGTAATGAATTGGCTGATTTGGTGATGTTTAAGGTCTAGCAATATGCTGACAATACAGACATAAAGTAAAGCAGCAGTGAAGGATTGGTTGGTGTTTTTTTCCTGTTTAAAGGCTCAGTAGACAACAGACAGACACTACATGCACATGTACACAAAACGTTTTCTGGATCTTCTCCCACTTGCATCACAAGGAACATCTAAAGCCATAAAAGCCTTTCACCTGTTTCAATTTTATAACCTTTTGATCTCACTGAACACCCAAAGAAAACCCAAGCCTCTTGTACCATCATATTAATTTTAATGGTCTCCTTTCCATACTAACCCATCCCAGTTGTCCTTATGTCTTCATGGTCATATAGCCACAATAATGGAATTTGTGAGAAAATACCTGCTTTAAAAGGGTTAAACTTGCCAAAAGCCCTTGGGTTTAATATTGCAGGATAACTTTGAATTTCTGGGGTCAAATCCAGCCTCTGTGACAGCCTGATGGCATTACTTTGACCAGAAGGGGTTCTGGGGATGGATTTGTCCATCTGTTCCTGGCTAGACCTCTGCTCCTCTGTGCTCTTTGGCATGAATTTAACCTTTCCACATGACTTTTTGTGGTGAGAATCTCATGCTCCCATTGCCTGATTTAGTGCACACATGATGCATTTATAGGTTGTGGCCCTATTATGAGAACAGCAAGGGAGCACCAGAGTCAGTGACTGGTGGGCACAGACTCACTCAGGTCCTGCTTTGTTCCCAACCTACCAAAAGACTCAAAGCTGTGCTTTTGAGGTGTAGTGGCCATGACTTGAACAAACTTAAGAGCTGCCAGTGTCAGGCCATAGAATCATAGAACGGTTTGGTTTGAAAGGGACCTTGAAGATCATCAAGTTAAGCACAGCCGTAACCACTCTGATGACTCAGGGCTTGGACACTTGTCAAGGTGTACAATGGAAACAAGAAATTCACTTAAACAAGTTTAACTTCATGCAGTCAGCATGCAGGAGGGTAGGTATTACCTGTTGGGGCGAGTGGAACCTCTTCCACACCTCCACTAACATATGTTGTTATGGGCTTATTTAACTCCTGGGGTAAAGCTGCCAGAGCACTGAAATCATCCATAAAATACACCATTCTTGGATTAAAGGCAATCTGTTCAAGCTCTGCCTTATCCGCATTCCTAACGCCAACAGCAAAGGTCAGCACTCCGGCCCGAGCTAATTCATTGGAAACTTGGAGGAAGGGGTCAGCAGAGCTCCCTGCCGTCACCAGGACCAGCACCTGGGGCACTTGCTCATTTATCCTGCTCCCACCGGCCTCCGTGAAGTGGTTCGAGAGCACAAAGTTCAGCGCAGAGCCGGTGTTCAGCACCGAGCCCCCCTGGGGCCTCAGCTGCCCCAGGCGCTGCATTATGTCAGATTTGGATGGGTAGGAGTAGAGGGAGAACTCTGTTTTGGGGGTGTCGCTAAATTGCACTAAGCCAACTCGGATTTTGTCACTGCCGACATCAAGGTCGTTAACTAGGGTGGCGACAAAGTCCCGCACAAAGGGGAAGTTGGCATTTCCGACGTTGAGTGATCCATCCAAAAGAAAGATGATATCCCTTTTGGTTACTTGAACTGCGGTAGAGCACAGAAAACAACATGAGACATCACGGAAAACAAAAACAGGAGGCTTTTTATCATGTGTGCATGCAGCAAATGCCGTACACGCATGTGAATCATGTTAGGGAGGGGAGAGAGAGGGGAGCGAGGGTGTGATCAGCACAGGAGTAACAAGGAGCTTGTGGAAATGACTGAACTGGGCAGGGAAGGATTAGCAACTCTTTAAAATGTCAGGCTCAACAGCTACCTGAGGACACCTGCCTTCCTGAGCTCTGCACTTCACTGTCTGTCAATACACACATCCCTTTTGTGGGCTGTTGGAGGGGGAGAAATTTCCCACTTTTAGCAGTAAGCAGCCAGCTCTTGGTCTCTTTTTTTAAGGTTAAATCCTTCCTGGGCTATCTCCAAGCATCTGAGCTCCAGGACATAGGCATACACCCCAAAGACACCATAGGGTCACCACCCTATGCTCTTTTTTTGGCTCTAAACATGTCTAGATCACAAACCAAAATGCCAAGCTCTTAAACAAAATCTCAGAGAATTGATGTCACCCAAGGCATCCCCTTAGATGCCCCTCTCCAAATGAGTTATTCAAGGATTTATTTATCCCCATTGCGAATTCTGCCCTTTCCATTTCTGTTTAAAGCATTTCTGGCTAGATTCATCCATTCTAAGCTTGCCTTGTCCCTGTAAGCTTGATGCCCTGTATATAAAGTAAATAAATACTGAGCTATTCAGAACAAAAAGGCATTAAAGGGCTCTTTGGAAAACAGGAATGGCTCTCAGATTTTACAGAGAGCCTTGGCTATCTGTATTTTTAATTTTTTTCCAGAAAATTGCCATTCAAGGCCCAGGGTGAGACAATAATGCAGTTAAAATGCAACTGCCCAGTGTCAAAATCATGTTTGTTACTACCAATAATAATTTGTAGGGGTAGGATACAATCCCTTGCTTATTATGTACGTGAATAGCTGTGAGCACAAAAAAAAAAAGACTAGAAAAACAGAGAAGCTGCATGAATGACCTTTAAAGAACAGGAAAACACAGGAACATTTTTAATTTACATTGAAAATAAGCACGTCAGGTTTGGTGTATAGCCATGCAAAACTGTATTAGCTGGAAACACACTCTGAAACAAAGCTTATTAAATGATAAGTCCTGTGATATTCATCTTCATTAAGGACTAATACGGGAAAACTGATTTCAACATGTCTTCTTTCCATGTAAATCAGACACATGCTTTAATTCTTTCAGGATTCTTTCCAAACATTCTGCTTCTTTTCCACTGCGGTTTATAATTTTAAATTACGTGAGAAACTAGAAAAAAATATGGACATGATTCAAAGGCTACTTAAGCCAATGGGAACCTCATTATTGATCTTACTGGGAGCTGGAAGAAATCCTGGTTTTCTAATGTTCATATGCCATGAGGCAGAAATACAAGGTTCAAATATGATCTAGTGCAACCTGGATTTTACCTCAAGCATCTTTATTGTGAGGAAATCTTGAGAAATTTGGTATAAAATCTCTATGCACCTGGAACAACTCTTGAAATTCAAGGGGAACTTCCTCAAAAGACATGAGCCTATCAGTTGGTTTCTTCCAAAGTCTACTGATGTCAATCGCAAGAACTAAAAACGGCTTCATGGAGCTGTGAATCATCTTTCAAACAGATTAAGTGAAAATCAACACTGCAATATCCTTGCATGCTTCTAAGGGCTTGAGCTGAGCAAATCATAAGAATACTAAATATATTCTTAAAGGGTGAGTTTCAGTCCAACAATGTCAGCTCTGAACATCTCCACAAATTGGTTTGTGTTCTTTACACCCTGAAGAAACCTCTGCTTTCCTGAGCAAATACCCACTGTGGATGATTCCCAAACTGAGGCAGAGACTTTAACATTCACAGGTGTCCCATTCCTAGGCTAGGCAGACCCTAAGAAGAGCAAAAGCCTCTACTGAACAATTTGGGTGCCTAACTAGTAAAGAACATCTTCCATATCCAGGCCTTTAAATGTTGGTGACAAAATCAGAACAGGACAAAAACCTCCAGGAGGGAATAAAGTTGTAACAAGGGATAAAGCTGTAACAACAATCATGCTACCAAGTTCACTGACCTGCTCATGCACTCACATTTAACCAGGCTGGAACATGCAATTGTTGTGTTTTTCCCCATTATCTCTACATGTTATAGAATAAGAACTGGCAAACTTGTAAACCACACTTCATTAATTAGAAAAAGGCCTTTAATTACCTGGTGGTGGCTCTGGGACAATCACTCCTCCAGAGAGTGTCCGGATAGGTGACAGCACTTCAGGAAGGATGGCTTGCATGAACTGGAGGCGGAAATCGTTTGGGTTGAACACGAAATCTCGCTCGTGAGCAATTTCTTGGAGCTCTGCCAGGTCAGCATTTCTGGACCCAACGGCAAGGGTCACGATCCTGTTCCTTTTCATCTCCTCCGCTGCTTGGCTGACAGCATCCCTGGACTTACCCCCAGTGATGAGCACCAGCATGGGCAGCACCCCTTCCTCTATCCTGCACCCGGCAGCACTGGTGAAGAAGTTGCCCCTCACAAAGTCCAGTGCCGAGCCAGTGTTGAGCGTTGTGCCACCCATCAGCTTCATCTTCCTCACATTGGCCATCACATCCTTTCTGGTCTGGTGGGTGTTAAAATAAAACTCTGGCTTCACAGTGTCTGCGTACTGTGCCACCGCCACTTGGATCAGGTCGGGTCCAACCTCCAGCCTTTGGACAATTTTGGCAACGAAATCGCGAATCGCATTAAAGGGGGCGGGCCCCAAAGCAGTTGAGCCATCTATCAGGAAGACTATATCCTTCTTGTTCACTTCAATAACTGCAAGTAACACAGGAATATCAAGTTAGCCTTCAAAACACTCTGCATCAATTCTGTGTCAACAGCTCACACATGTTCAGCATCTCTTTGTTTGCTGTTACTATCAATGCCTTTAGAAAGGTTTTGTTTTCCAAACAAATTAAATTTTTTTAGGCTCTAGCACAGGACTAATAGTAAATCTGACTTTTTCCTCTTTCTAAAACACCAAAGAGTTGCAAAAACTGTGATTTTTACACACTGGAATATTAACATACATCTACATGTCAAAGCAAGAATGAAAGGCAGTAAGGAGAAATCTTGGCACTCAGCAGGAGAATAAAAATAAGAAATAAAATAAGCATATGATGCTCCTTCTATCTTTACAGGAACTACTTGAATAGTGGTGGTTTGGTATGAGAACTGTTAGGTTCCTGAGAGTAATGACACAAGGAAAGAACAGTCTCCACCTACTCAACATACCTGGATTTTGGGTCTTCTCATCCTAAATATTATTCCTTATCTAACAAAGTTATGTTTTTTCTTGGACAGCTGGCCCAGTCATGGATGAGCTGGATTATGTTCTGGTGGCCGTGTCTTTAACAAGCAGCTTGTAACTTCTGAAACTTTATTATTGATCATGGTACAGGACACAGAAAGGGCACAATTAGATTTCTAGACCCCTGGCTAAGTCTGAAGAAAGATAGGGAGGAAAAAACCCTGTTGTGTGGCACTGGAAACAAAGCAGCCTGATATTTAATACAGCAAATATGTTTCTTTTAAAAGTAGCTATTAACAAGACCAATATGATTGTGTCAACAGCATTATCATGGTGCCTAATCTCAATACCATCTTTTAGACAAATCCTCTCCCATCATCACCTCCCTGATTTCATGCCACTGACATGAGAAAGGAAACTTTCTGTTGCTCCCAAGTTATGCTGGAGCACTGTGGATCATGGTGTTATGTTGGACTTGGGGTATCCTTAAACCAGCCACCCAGCTAAGAGCTCCTGAGGTGGGTTCAGGATTGCAGGAGGCAGATCCATCACCTCCCAGTGCACAGCCTGGGGGGAGAGGATACCCGGTCCTGTGGGGGTCTCACACCCCTCCGGGCTAGCAGTAGCAAACACTGCCTTGCCCTGCCTGGATGGAGAAGAGCAGCCCCCAGCCCAGCAGGGCTCCTCAGCGTGGAGGCTGTTTACTTTGGATTTCAACAAAGAACAAAACTTTGGCTGCAGTCCTCCTTGGCCAGACACCAGCTGGCCGTGGATAGCAGTGCTCCCAAAGGCTGGGTGCTGTCAGGTTTCTCACTAGGAGTGCCACAAGACTGGGCTGTCCTGGGGGGGTGATTTGGAGCTGGGGGCGACATCTGTGACTCGGCTGCCCCTCTGGTCTCAGACCCTGCCTGCATCAACAAATGTGAACCTTTGCAAACGCCTCTCATCATGCTAGAAACAGCGGCATTAAGGAGCAGCTGTAAAAAATGAAACTTTAAAATTGCCTGCCATGGCACTGTCAGGCATAAAATGATGAGGACACACACAAAGCAAATGTGGTGGTGCCCTCCTCAAGCCACAACCTCAAATGAGCTGCCAGTGCTCTGTAGTTGGCTGCCCAGGCAGTCAGAACAGAGATACACACAAAGCAATGATCATTTGTTTAAATTATCCCCCTCCCAGAGCCGTGATTTCCAGCATTCATCCCTCCAGCCAGGCTTTTTTCCTCCTCAGTTACTCCAAGGAGGAGAGAGATGGAAACAGAAAAGCTTCCAAATGGATAGCAAGGGCTGACATTGCTACTTTTCATGACCCAGGAGAAATGTCCAAAGCACATCCTTAGCTTGTCAGCAGCTTGAAACCCAAAAGTGGGGAGCCTGGAAACTTTTGACTTTTGGGGAAAACATCAAAGGGGCTTTGGAAAGATGAGGGAGGCTGGGAAGGAAGAGTTCCCTCTGCTTCTCATTCCTGTTGCAGCTCTCAAATCCTGCAGTATTTTTCCTCAGAGGAATGCAAGAACCAAACCCAAAACACACAGGAAGAAACAACCCACAGTTATGGTTTGCATGGACACAATTAATGCAAAAGCCTTTAATCAGGGCTGTGCACATCACATAAGAGCCCTGTAAAGCTGATGGCAAGTCTGCCAAGAATTTCAAAGGATTTGGGATCAAAGCATTGTATCTTTGACTCTCAAAGTTGGGAATGTTGGAGGGTGTCAGAGCTGAACCCAGCCCTGCGTGATTTCATCCTCATTGCCATGTCAGCTGTCTGGTGAAGCACCTCACCTAACGCCATCACTCAGGTTCTCCCAGCAAAAAGGAGCAAAAAGTCACTTTGAAACACCCCTTCATCCCAGGATGAACTGCTGGCCAGCTAAAGTGAAGCAAGATGACTTCAGTATTTCACAGGAGCACTTGGCACCTCAGAGGGTTTGGCATCCCTTTTGGGCTGCGGCGTCTCCCAAACTGCTTCACACTGCAGCCCTCCAAGTCATTGAGGTAAATCAAGCAAATCAGCAAAAACTGATTTCCATGGGTGCCAGGAGTAGGAAATTCCCTAAAGATCCTTTGAAAATAGTCTAATTCCCCATTTAGCACATCCATCTGTATGTGACTGACCAGGCTGACGAAGCACTTTCCACAAACAAGCTGGCACTTTACATGAGAAATATACAAGTGCAGATGAAACAAAATGTGCCAATTTTTTTTAATCTTGCCATTCAAACTGCTAAAAATCAGACAGGAGGAAAGAGAGATTTTCCAGAGTTGCATGGATCCCACCATACACATTTTAGCTACGTGTGCTGACTTCATATTATTTGGCTAAATATGGTTGTTGTAGGGTGCTACAAGAAAAAAGTTCTTAATGTTCTTTCCTGGAATAATCAAGGCAAGGTCATAAAACTATCTTTAAGGCAAATTCCTCCCTTTGATTTGAGCCACGGGACAGCAATCATGTTTAGGCATGGATCAGCAAAGACATCTGGAATGCAGTTTTATAGGTCAACATACACCATGAGGAACAGTGTGTACAGAACTCCAGACTGACAATGGGATCCCAAAAGTGCTGTTTGCATTAAACATCCTGTTAATTGAGTGCAGCAGCTCCTCTGCAACATGACATACTGTGTCCTTCATAAATCACCTATTTGCCCCATAAATCCAGATATTCATCATTCTACCACTGATGAATATGAGCTGATGCTAGTCCAGGGGGACTTACAGGTGGAAAAGTGACCTAAGTGGAATGTTAACACCTGCATTTTTAATCCCCATGGCCTTGTGGAAAGCTGCAAACTTTCTCAGCTGGTGGATCAAACGTAGGGATTTTACTACAGAAGCACTAAGGGCTGTTCAGTTTTTAAGTTCAACAGCACAGGAATTTTACCAAGGGCAGTCCAGGGCTTCAGTGAGTTGCAGAATTTTACTGTTTCATCACACAGATAATTTCAGCTGTGGTACGTAGGGATCCATTTAGCATTCCTGTAACCTTCCTCAGCCACATTTTATGGTCAAGACACTTCCAACTGACATATAATGTAAGCTTACATGGCATAAATATTTTTGCAACTGGCAGTGCTGCAGTGTTTACTCCCAGGGTTGCTTAGATATCTCAATAAGGATTATATGAGATTTTTTTTTTATTATACCCTTTTTTTAAATACTCTGCTCCTGTCCTTTAAAACACCCCATGCCAGTTATGGCAACAAGAGATTTTAAGGTTTTTGAGAGATAATTCACTGGGCCAATGAGTTTTTGCACAGAAATACTGTTTGTCCATTACCAGACCAGAGATATTAATTGGAAAAAAAAAATTAGAAACACTTTAAGCTTTAAATATGCTCATAAAGCGTGCAAAAGCTCAACCATTCATCGATTCCCCGAAATGCAAGGGTCTAGAAAGGCATACGTACCTTCAGTCACAATGGTTGGGGCCGCTAACAAAATGAGTCTTTGGGCCACTCCAACAATGTTGGGCAGTATTAATTCTCGAAGAGCATCAAGGTTACGGATATCCAGGGCAGTATAGGCGAAGCTTCCATCAGTAGCAATCTGCTGCAGCTCTGCACTGTCAGCATTCAGGACCCCAATGCTAAATGAAAATATACCAGCTTGCTTCACCGCTAACAAGCCCTCTCGGATATCATCACTAGACTCTCCACCACTTATCAGCACTAAAATCTGAGGCACCGCTTCCTCTATCCTGCTGCCTCCCGCCTGGGTGAAGAGGTTCTCCACCACAAACTCCAGTGCCGCACCGGTGTTGGCCTCCTCGCCCCCGCGGAAGCCGAGTGCCTTCACGGCATCCAGGACATCCGCTTTTGTGGAGTAGCTGTTCAAAGAGAACTCAGTTCTGGGTTGATCACTATACTGCACCACCCCAATGTGTATCTGCTGAGCTCCAACTCTGAGGGGTTCAATCAAATTTACAAGGAAATCACGTATGGCTGGAAAATTGACACCTCCGATGTTGTTTGATCCGTCAATAAGGAAAATAAGGTCAGCAGACTCTTGAGCTTTAAAAAAAAGAAATGCAAAAAGGTGAAAGCATTAAAATGGGTGATTACATGCAGTCGTAACAGTGTTCTGACATGTTTCTTGGAAAACCAGTGAGAAACACGAAAATGAGAAAACAAAATCATGTGATCACTGAGGAGGTGACTTTTGCCTCTTAGTTCTGCATTCTGATTGAATATGAGCTCTCAGGCCCTTCCCAGTAGCACCTACAGCCCATCAAGGGAGGGCTTGAGTGGACACAACACGAGCCCGTGACTACAGTAACATGGGGGTGGCATTACGAGGAGAAACCTTGACAAAATACAGATTTTGGAAATCTAGATACGTTCCATCAGTGGCCAGCACTGTCTAAATATTTAGAGCCAAAAGAAAATGGGGGACTTGGGTGGCAATTCACACTGAAGGTAGAGCATGAGGAGGCTTTATCATTACTGGCTTCTACTTTTTGGGAGGAAAAAAGCCAACATTTACTGGGTGCAGGGAAAGTTTCAGCTCCTCTGTCACGATTCTGCTCTTTCACTGGTTAAACACAGAGGCTGGGCTTCTCCCACCATGAATAACAATTATTTAAAATGCTTTTGTTAGAAACTATTTAAAAGTTTTTCGTTATTTTTCTTTGACCAGCTGCCAGCATCCACCTGAATTTATGTGTCTAGCAGGCTGACCCACACAGGTCTCAACCCAGGCCACGCAGAAATTGTGCCACTTCAAATATTTTGCACAAAGATGGGTTGATTATTGCCAGAGGGGTCTGGTCTATATTTCCAATATGGATTCTGGATATTCAATCAAGGAATGCAGAATCAGGTTAAAAAAGGGTGATGAAATCAGTCATGACACAATTATCCAACTCCAGTTGTTGTGACCATACCCAGGTGGTCACAAGCATTTGCTGAGAATGTACACACACCAAACAAAGCTTGCACATGGCATGAACGTGGTGCTGAGGGGGAGCATTTTTGCTGTGAGACTTACCAAAGCAGACCCAAAATGCCCTGGTGTCTGCTCTTATTTCTTTTGCTCTACTAGTTTTACCATCAACATCACAAACGTGTTGTATGCATGCAACAAAGAGCGGGGAAAGGACCCCAAAGCATACTTGGATATTTCCATGCTATTATGCTTCACTCACATTAAGAACTCAAATTTCAGACTGTTTGCATATGACCAACAAGTGACATTCAGAAATCTCTCTCAGTCAGCTCTCAACTTTTGAAAGGTAAAACCAGAAGAAAAGCTGGCATGGTTTAGGAATAAATCCGAGGTCTTTGCTATTAACCAGCACTGCCAGTAAATTATTTATTTATTGTTGATTTAGTTGTTTTACTGGTACATGTTTGCATAAACCAGGAGATTCAAATAATGCTGCAATTCCAGCGACAAAGGAGAAGGTCTCCAAGTCACCATCACTCCCCTGGACCAACTCAATGGCCAGTATTGGCTCAGTGGAAATCACCAGAGTTCAGAATTTCAAGGAGCCCCAGGATTTATTTTTCCATGGAGGAAAACTTTAGGGGTGCTTGGGCTTGCTTTTACTCAGCCATTTTCAGTTGGGATGCACACATTCCACTTCATTGTAAAAATGAAAGGGAAATCTCACAGTGGTTTTACTCAGGGATGCTTTAGATATCCTGGATATCCTTTTGGAGGAACAAGATTCCAGGCACTAATGGGTTGCTCCCACCAAAGAGAAAACAGATAGGAAACAGATGTGTTGGATAATTTGTCATCACTGTAAAAAAAAACTTGTACTTCAGTGCACATTTATGGAACAAGCTGGTGTGGAGAACAAATAAAAGCATGCTGGTTACACAACTAAGCAAGGAGGGTCAGATGAGACAGACAGCTCAGATTTAACAAATTATTGAGGGCAAACTTGGGGCTGACTGTTGTACTTACGTGAGTCAGCTCCAGGGACTGCCACGGACCAGCAGTTCTGGTTCTCTTTACTAGAACCACTACAGAACTGGGGCTTTTTTACACTTCCATTTCATACTAGGGCTTGTTTCTAACATAGCATCCATAGCACTTTTATACATTTTAATGCCACATGTTGTAATCAGCTGAATAAATGACTTAAACTCTTTGCAGATATTTGTACCATGCTTTGCACACTGTTATCATCCAAGGTTTAGGAGCTGTAACATCTTTTCCCATGTTCAGCAATACTCTGCGTATCACCCATGCAAGTCACACAAGGGCAACACTACCACAGTAGGATTAGCTTAAATTTGTGTTAGGAGGATGGGAAGGAAATGCTTGCAAAAATACTCTTAAGCAGAAACAAACTTGGAAATGCATGATATACATGAAGTAGGAATTGTGCTTTAAAGCTTTGAAAGGAATGCCTTTGATTCCAGATGTTTCCATTCAGTGGGGTTACCTACTGGCATGGATAGCCAGCTTGCAAAGAACAATTCCCCATTTGGTTTCAACAGGGAAGCACTGGGCTCCTTTGTGGCTAAGATGCCCAGCAGCCACCAGAGAGCTCTCAGCAGGTTGGGTGCAATATTCATTTTCCACATAAATTTGTGCCATTTCCTTAGCAATGGCAAGGTTTTTGTTATATTTGTGGGGCAGCTACCCCCTTGTGGCTTTCCTGTGACCTGGATATTTGCCCTGTCAAGCACTTTGCAGGACAAAAAACACACACATGAGCACGGCTTTTTGGTGTTGCTCGGTGTCATGCAGTGATGGAGACTGGCGTGAGGGTTAATCAGGCAAGACAACACAGGGGGATTAATGTCACACTGCCTCGTCACACTGCTGTGGCCTTACATCGCCCCACAAGCTCTCGACCTTCAGATGGAGTCTCAGGAATAAAAAGAAAGGTTTGATCCCCAGGACTTCTGTTTTGTAAAACAACAAAGCTGCTCGGAAGGCTCTTGCCATGCTGGAATTTCATAAACAGAGAAGGGATGGAGGAAGACTGGTTTGTTTCTTTTCTCCAGGGAAATTGGGCCCTGTGTTGCAGTCAGTGCAGGTCCAATTAAAGCCGGCGTGGTTTTCAGGTTTTCCAGCAGGTGGAAGCCATGGGCTTGCAGAGAAGACTCTCCAACCACACACCTTCTCCAGGCGCATGAGGAGAGAGCTTAAGGGACAGCTCAGGGGTGGGCTTTCAGCAGAAAAATTCCCCACCCAGCTTCTTTTGCTGTCTTCAGCCAAGAATGTGACTTTTTGGAATGGCACGCTGCACAACTCCCTGCCTCCCCACCTGGTTCTAAGGGGACATTCATCCTGGTGTCCCTACAACCAGCAGTGACCTTCTGGGCCTCCAGAGGATTTTCACTCAGGGTCACCATCAGGTCTGGTGTGTTCATGCCCTGTTTCCCCACCTTGGGAGTGAACAGGACAGGCAATTTGCTAATTCTGCAGAGCTCCCTACACTTGAATTTCCATGCCATGTGTGCCAAAGGATGGCCACAAGGTGCCAATGCCCATTCAAGGATCCCTGCCCTGACTCCAGTCTGCAAGCAGCAGCATCTCAGCAGCTGCAAACATGGGGCCACACGCTTCAAACCTTTGTTTTTAAGCCCCTGAACGTCCATCTCAGTCTTGCCCCTACGGAGTGGCAATGCCAAAGAGCACAGCGCCAGCAGACACCGCCAATCAGCCATTACCTGTGATGTCTTTAACCAGTCCTTTGGCTCCAGCCTTTTCTGGAGTCATGGAGGAGCGGACACTCGCCACTAAGTCTCCAACTAAGCCATGGAGAGCGGTAAAATTCTCTATGTTGAAGCGGTGCGTATCGAGGGGTGCGCTCGCTACTTCCCGCAACTCCCCTTCCACTGTGTCCTGAACTTTGCCGACCGCAAACAGCTTTACATGGGCCGAGTTAGGGACGGATGAGGGCAGAACCACATCACCCCGGGGCTGTCCATCTGTCAGCACTACAATAACCTGGGTCACGCCTTCACTGGCTCTGCTTCCAGCAGCTTTAGTGAGGTGCTTCTCCATTAAGTACTCTAATCCTTTTCCGGGCTCGGCGCCTCCCCCCATGTAAGTCATGTTGGCAATATGGGACAGGACGTCCTGGATGGAGGGGTAGGTGTTTAACTGGAACTCTGTGTGGGGGTTTCCGCTGAACTGGACCAGGGCAAAGCGAAAATCATTTCCTCCCACATCTAAAGCCTTTACAACATCATACAGAAACTCTCGAATGAGTTGGAAGTGTTCCTTCCCAACGCTCCAGGAGGAATCCACTAGAAATATTACATCAGCCACGGCAACGGTTTTGACAGCTTTAAAAAAACAGATGGGGGTTTAGGGCTTTCTACAGGTCAGCACAGGCATGCCTCCTCTTCCTCCTTCTCACCCAAACAACCAGCAGCCTCCTTGGCATGGTGGAAGTGAAGCTCAGCTTCCCCTTATCGCCCGCAGCAAAACCAGAAGCGCTGGAGAGCAACCATGCAGCCACCAGAGCCCCTGGGGGACAGCATGTGACCTGCCCTGCCCAGGGGGAGCTGAGGTGCCTCTGCCCTCCTGCACCCTCACCCATGGGTTTGGACAGCCCTGAGCCAGGCAGAGACACGGGTAGATCCACCTGTGAATTCAGGCTCATTCAGTTTCTAGCTGCCCGTGTCTCTTGCATGGTTTTTGCTGGTGCTCAAGGAAGGAAGGACAGCTTGGTTCAAACAGCCTGGGTGCTGGCATGAGTTTTCTGTATTTTTCCTGCTATTAACACCCACTTGGTGACACCAGCTCCAGTCCCAAAGGCGCCAGCACCACCTCTTTGAACAGCCTTTCTGCAGGTCAGTGGCAGTGCTCTTTTCACTGCTAGAAGCCCTCCTACACATGCAGGGAGGGCAGAACAGCTCTGCCCAGGAGAAGACCCTCTCAGGAGCACCCTGAGTCCCACACCCTGCAGAGCATCCTCCAGGGCACAGCACAGGCTGGTGTCATGCTTGGTGTGGCACCATGAGTGTTGGCCAAGCCCTGGGTGCCAAGGACCTTCAGCAAGGTGGGAGCTGAGGAGCAGAACATCCAGAATCCATCCACAACATCCCATGGGCATGCACAATAAACACCAAATATAGTGCCAAGGAGTGGTTGTACAGAGCCAAAGTCAGGTGAAGCAGCCTGGGCTTACCTGCTTGCTGCTGAGCACCAACCAAGCCAAAGCCTGAGAGCAGGAGGCAGAACATTGCCATGAGGGGCAAATGTCGATGTTTCCTCATTTTGCCCTGCTGTGAGTTTTCCTTGTATCCTCTTTGTTTCAAAGCACCTGACGTGAGACCTGAGGGAGGAAAACAGGCAGAGTGAGAAATAGCGAGAATAGTGAGAATAGCTGGTCAGACACAGATGAGGCACGAGTTAGAACAGCCAAACCATGTGGATTTACAAGGATTTTGTGGCACATTGGCAGGAAAAAAAAATTCTTTGCTGCTGGACAGAGTGACAGTTCTCATAACTGACCTTTAATCACCTCAGTGGAATTAGATGATTTTTTTTTTTTTTTGCCTGCGCTGTCCCAGGCAGTACGTAATAGATAGGAAAATACTTAGGTTTCTACTACCAAAATACACAGTGGCCTCCCACCTGCCCTCCCCACCCATGGATGACCAGCTGATACATGTTTGCCAACACACTTCCTCTTGCTGTTGCCTTTTCTCCCTTTATTTCTTCCAAACACCACCATAATTGCCCTGAACGTTCCCCTTTGCCTCAGCTCACCTTTTCAGCTGTCCTAAATATACAAATGGAAATTTAGGCACTCCAGACCCAAGCAAGCCACATGATTTGGCCGAACAGCAAAAAGCCCTTGGACTCCCCCAGGCTCAGAGCCCCGGTTGTGGAATAGCCTGCGCTGGCTGATCATATTCTGGGAAGGCACCAAGAATAATATTTTATCTGCTGGAGCCAAAAATATAATTTAAGCAAGTTTCTTATCTGTGATCCACCTGGCAAGCCTTCTGAAACAACGTCTCCACCGTGAAGGCTGTGTTCCTGTCGTCATGGAGATGACCAATTTATTATTTAATCTTCATTTCCAAGCCTACGGAGCAGAAACCAGCAAGGCTGGCTTAACTGGGAAAATATCCTCCCAAAAGGGAACACAATGATTTAATATTTTTCATTCCCCCAAAGGGGCTCAATTACTCAAATCAGCCAAAAGTGACTCTAATACATCAAACTCTTAACCAGGTCAGTATAAAAGAAAAAAAAAAAAAGTGATTCCATTTTCTTATTACCATCCTTGCCAATTCCATCGATCAAGACAGTTATGACCAATACAAGAGCCTAAGAGGGCTAAGGAGAAGAGTAACTCTTATTTTTCAGGGAAATTGTGGTAATTACACTGACGGTCATTGCTGGAAAAAGAACCAAGAGTCGGGAATATGAGGAAATCTGGACATGAGGAGCTAATCCCACTTCTGCTGCAGACACACTCCTCAGGGATATCAGAGGGCATTTCTGTGGAAAGGAGGGGATGACTTCCACCTGGTTTCCTGAAACCCAATGTGCTCCTGACACTTCCTCTGGCTCCCTGTGTGTCAAAGCTGGGCTGGGGTCTGGTCTTGGAAGATTTGCAGCATTTGGTCTTTCCTGTGCTCCAGATGGAATTTGTGAATGTCCTAGAGCATGAGTCTGGCACAACCTCTCCTCTTGCCTTTCGCCCAGCATATAATAATAATAATAATAATAATAATAATATATTTTTTAAATAATTACCTCTACAGCCAGCAGCTAGCACACAATATTAATCAAGACATGGCAAAGTCTCCCCTTTTATTGGCAGCCCCTCAATTTATAGAGGCAGCTGCTGCAGCCTATCATTGTCATTCCTAAAGAGACTAAACCATCACCTTTGTGGGCTGGCACCCCTCCATCCCCCTGGCTGTTCCAGTGCAAGCCAGAACTCCCAGTGCCTCCAGCAGGAGCAAGCCTGCCCAACTGAACTGTGTCCCTGATGGGCATCTTGCTCCTAGAAGAAGTAGTTTCACCCATGGAGAGAGTTTGTCCTCTGAGTTGGATTTTGATGATCGCTGTGGCTTCCTTTCAGCTCAGGATATTCCATGGCTCTCTGACTCAAGCTGTGTATGCCTCAAATCCTCATGGCTGTGGAGCCAACCAAGGACTGTTGGCAGTAACCCACTCTGGGAAAGAACAGGATGTGGCTGGAGAAGAGGCCACATGGAGGTAGGGCAGCATTTTGTGGGACAAACATCTTTATTCTGGCTAGGGGAGATAAGTACAGCACTGGGATGATGTTGAGAAGCAGGAAGACCTCTGGAGCCCCTTGACCCACTTCAAGGAAGGTCTAGGAAAAAACTTGTTAATTTCCATAGAAAGTGAGAATTTTTTTCTCTAGAGTGGGGAAAATGTAGCTATAAAAGGTACAGCCATGAAGCCCAGGTGCATCTGTGCCCCTGGATATCCCATCAGCTGGATCAGTGCTGGAGTCAGGAATGGTGATCTCTCATCCTTCCTTTCTTTCTGTCTCTCCCTCTTTAATCCATCTCCCTCTTCCCTTTCACTCTATCCTTTATCCAAAAGCCACTGCCACGTGCTCATACTGAGATCAGGGAGATCAGCAAATAACACACCAAATTCCACACTAAGTGAGTAATTTGTTAATAAAACTTTGTAAGCTTTTGCAGGCCCTCTTCTAATTTCAGCCACAAACATCTACAAACCTTGGGAGACCCCTTCCCCTTAAAGGGGGGTGCCACAGAGTGAAAAGGCTGCTAGCAATGAATGAAAAATATGAAATAAAATGCATGCTAAGGAAAACAGCCCATTAAAGTAATGTGTGCAGTAAAACTGCTCATATTTCTTTCCCAAAATGCAGGAAGTTATGTTATCATCCTGTTTATTAGCTGCTGGCAGCTAATCCCTCTTCAGACACAACAACTAGGGATGAGCAGAGCATCAAGATAAACCAGTGGAAATTGATGTCTTGCTGGCTAAGAAGTGACAGGGCTGAAGCAAACAAAGCAAACATTTGGGGGCTTTTTTGGTTTTAACATGGAGCAGCTGCTCTGAGCCTGTTTACAGCCACAGCTGTAAGGGAAGGGAAGGGAAAAGTGAAACTCCCTGAGGCTATGGGATCTCCCCAGCCCACTGCATCACCCATGATCTCCTCTAGCAGTGGGAAGCTGAGATTTTCCAGCATTACAGGGTTTCTTAGGTTGGAAAAGGCCTCCAAGATCGAGTCCAACATGGGGACCAATTCCCACCTTGTCACCCAGCCCAAAGCACTGAGACCTCCGGGGATGGAGACTCCGCCACACCCTGGGCAGCCCATTTCACCTCATTCCCCATTCCATCTTTCAGGAGGCCTCCAGATCTATCTCCAGCTTCCCCTGTGACCTCCACCATGGTGTTTATAGTTCTGTGCAACCAGAGGGACTTTTCCATCAAGAGAGATGAGTTTTAGCATCACACAAAACCATCCTAAAGCCATAGGAGCCAGGATTAGCCATCAGAAGGAAAAGGACACCAACATTTTTTTTGTAAAATAATGTATGGGGGGTTGGGTGAGTGGGAGTAATTTTTTTTCCTTCCTTGGGTGGAGGAGTTCACCCAAAACTCTGCTGAGCTCTGTTTTGACTGAGCAAAGTCTGTGGCTGAGCGAGAAAAGTGGGTTTAAGACAGCGAATAATGTGATTTTTATTGCTTGGCTTGCCTCAGTGAGGCACAACAAGTAATTTCCGTTGCTCAATGTGTTCTTGCTTTGTGTCCCAAATTACCACTGGTTACAGGAGCTGGAGGTGGCACCAGCTTGCAGGGGATGGATGATAAAACCAGGGATGTGAAATCATTTTAATACTTGGTTATGGTAAGTATTTGTTTTGCAGCTTTATTCTCTGGCATTGGGTTCTCAATAATGTATTTTCAACAAGGTAATTTAGTTGTGGATTTATTTCATTTTTGAAATGAAAAGTTCCTTGCAGTCCAATGGGGTGAAAGCTCTGGTGAAGCTTTTGCTATATCCACTTCAAGCTGGAAAAACATGCTGAAAAACCTGACTGCTGAGTGCCTTTAGGAAGCAAAAGAGTTTTTCTGAATTGTTCAGTTAGCACCAAAACCTGGGGAGCCAATTTCTTCATGATTCATGGGCTAAAAGATTAACTCCTGTAGCCTTCAATAATCTGGAAGTTTTATGTCTGTGTAGAGTTTATACAGTGTGCTCCGACCTCTTAATATTACAGTATTTCATCAGAAGAAATACATCTGTTCCTAATACTGCTCTCAAAAAGCAATCATTTCTAGCCCTGACACAATGAAGTGATTTCCTTAAATATTTTCCCCAGCAGCTATTTTTTGCATATATTGCATACTTCTCTGCGCATAAAATTTGACATTTTACATATTTTTTTCTTCATTGAGTGGATGTTTCAAATTCACTTTCCAAGCAGTTGTTTGCTTGTGTGCATTGGGGTGGGTTTTTTTTTTACTGGAGTGTAATGAAAATAAAATAGATGAGAAGAAATTCTTCCCTGTGAGGGTGGGAAGGCCCTGGCACAGGGTGCCCAGAGAAGCTGGGGCTGCCCCTGGATCTCTGGAAGTGTTGAATGAGGCTGGAACAAAATGGTTTTTAATGTCCCTTCCAATCCAAACCATTTTGTGATTGCATTTATGACAATTGTTCCCATAATCTCCCTGTTCCTGTGACATATTCCTGCTGGAAAGCTGAGCAGCCTCTGGGAAGGAGCAGAGCATGGCAAGCAGAGAGACTGGCACATTTTCTGGGGACAAATCTGGGCTTTCCCAGCTGGCACACTCAGGGACCTTTGGGAAGTCTCACGGGATATCTGGTCCAGTTTTCCTGCCCAGCCATGTAACATCCACAAAAAATATACTGACAAAAAACCTGAGAAACAATTGCAGCCCTTAAATTCCCTTGTGCAAGTGGATCATGCTTTTCCCATGGGAAAAAGAGATTCCCATGGGATTTGCAGGCAGGATCCAAAAGCTTTTCTGAAAGGGAGATGGGGAGAGCAAAGCGTCATCCCATAGCTGCTGCAGGAGGCTGAGAGCATCTTCTAAGCCCTTCCAGAAGTCTGATGGGGATGGCAGAGTCAAAACAAAGAGGCTTCTGCTTCACCTACATTTGCTTTCTGGGGATTTTCCCTTGTCCATCATCACCCTGGTTCCCAACCAAACTGCTCAGCCTCAAATTCCCTTGGCTTGGCTGTTCCCTGGTGTTGCCCTGCCTGTGGCTTGGAAGTGGACACCAGGCACCCAGAGCAGCTTCTTGCATCCCCAGCAGTGGGATATGACTGCAGTCACGGCTGGGAGAGCCAGCTCCCAAAAATCCTGATGTGGAGCCAGGGAGCTGCAGATTGCCCTCTGGAGGTGAGGCGTGCTCCTCTCTCTCCTGGATGAATTCCCCCTTAAGTTTCCCTGGGCTGGGGAAAATGTTAGCCAAAAGCCACTCCCAGTGTGATTTTGAGGTTGAATGCCATGATTTTTCCATGCAAAAAAAAAGCTTGGTCACCTTCTCAAGGGGACATAAGTGTCCCATGCCTGGCCACCTCTTCATGATAGAACACTGAACTCCCCCTGGTTCCACAGGCCTTTAGAAGCAAAGCTAATTCTAGACACTCAGGATGAGCTAAGACAGAACCTGTATTTATTCATGGCTCCAGGTAGAGACATTAAGATTTGTCTCAGCTCTTTTTGAAGTTTAAACATTGCTGCCAAGTGCTACTGGGAAGGTGAGGTTTGTGTGGTTGAGGGTTGTCCCTGAAAACATTTATTCCTAACAAAGGCAGACCTGTACATTAAAAAAATAAATAAATTTAAAAAATATAAAATCCTGAAAGGGTGGGAGAAAATCTCTCTGCTTTTGCAAGCCACTGGAGCTCTGATTTTTAAAAACCAGTGTTCAGCAAAGCAAGAGAATTATGGTGCTCCCATATCCTACTGGGTGCTAGAATTTAATATGAATCATATATTCATTTCTGTCCTTCTAAGCATGCTGTTGGCTTAAAATCTAGTTGTTTTCTCCATCCAAAGACTGAGACCAAAATAGAGTTGTTAATAAGAGGAAAGGGAGTATTTGCTAAAAAGAAAAAAAAAATCGGAAACTCCCTCAAAGATCAATGACTCTTTATGTATAGTAACTGGAGCCTCCCGGAGCCTCTCCACCCAAACAAATCGACTCCTTAATGTGGAACACAGATCACTTAAAAAGGTGGAAAAAGTGATGGGCATGTGGAGGGGGTAAGGCTGGCTGTGATTCACGGCGGAGACCAAGCACGCAATGCCACCCGGCGCCGTGCACGCCCAGCGCAGGGCAGGCTCTCCACTTTGCTGGAAATCCAGTGGGGAACACAATCCAAGGCTGGCAAGGCTGTGCACTTACCACAGCTTGTACTGATGGAAGGAATAAGATGTTCCCTTCCCTCCTGTTCCTGGACAGGCACGTAGCAAATGTAGAAGAGAATTTTTTTTCCCCCTTCCTTCACATCTGGGAATAAAGCAGGGGCTGGTTTAGCTCACCCTGAAATCAGGGAAAGCTGCTGAGTTTGAATGGAAAATCGTAGAGATGCTTGAAAAACCAGGAAGGGGACTGGGGAGGGTGCTGGAGACTGGAAAGGGAATGAATGAACGATGGCACTCCTGCCTTAAACACAGTCACAGCCCTGGTTATGGTGAACCTCTCTGCAAAGACAGAGGAAGTTTGGGGATGAAAATCCTGTTTCCCTGAGCTCTGATTGACAGGATGGTGCCAGTGAGATGGGAGTTGAGTCTGTACTCTTCATTCTTACATGACCTTGGAGGAATTCTCCAGCTCCCTGCAACAGCCTTAGTCTGGAGCCATCACTCTACAAACCTCCTAAATTGCGTATTTGTGCCCCAGAAGCATCGCTATATAAGCACCGTAATTATCCAACCACAAATACTAATTCCTTTTCCCTTAAACCAGCAAGAAACAGGGTAAAGCCAGAATTTTGAAAAACGCAGGATTCCTCCCCCAAGAGCTCACATGGATCATCACGGCACCCAGAAACGAGATGAGAGTTTCCCATTGCACGCACTGGAACCAGAGGGGCTTTGGCCACCCTCATTCCAGCAACTTTTGGCCCTTTTGCTTGGTCAGGAAACCAGTTTGGCCACAACCATTTCTCAACCCAGCTCTGCTTGGGAAGGGAGGGCTTTGCTGAGCGCGGCGGGATGGTGGCAGGGTGTCTCCAGATTAGTCATAGCCGCCCCCTCAGCAAGTCCCAGGAGCCTGAGGGCAACCGGGGCTGTGCGGGGGGAAAGGGCTGGGGAGGGCAGGAGGGAGAGCAGATGGGAGAGGGACAGTGGCTCCATGCACGGCTGGAGAGCCCTTTCCCTTAGGGAAAAAGCTGCTGCTTGGCTGATTTCCCTCTCTGTGGATGACGACAAGAGGATGAGGATTGTCCTTGGAGCCACATGCTGGCCCACTCCGGAGCAGAGGGGACATGCCAGGCAGCAGGAGCTGAGCACCTCTGCTGGGTTCATCCTGCCTCCCCTTGAGGCAAGAGGGGTGAGGACAGCTATCCAGCATCCCCCCCAGCCCTGGGAGCGGAAAAGGGGCGCTGAGACAGCCCCTCAGCACATTCCTTGCTAGGTGGCATTGATGGCCTCACCTCCTTGTGCGGATACATCCTCCCAAAGCACCACATGCCCTCCTTGGGGCACTGCTTCCCTGTCATCCTGCCCCCATCCCATCGCGCTGCTGCTGCAGCGATTCCGAGGCATCAAACCCAAAAAGCATGCTGAGGAAATGCGCTGGTCAGTGCTTTTCAATGTATTCAGATCCCCTGTAGAGGTGGGGACAGGAGTGATCGCACACACCTCCAGTGCATCAGCTCCGGGAGGAGCTCACGGGCTGAGCCGGCAGCATCGCTCCGCTTCTCCGAGACTGATGCAAACCTGCAGATGGGTTTTGTCCAAAATTCCCTGAAAAAAAACCCGCCGAGGAGGCAAACCATGGCTTAGCAGCTGCTGAGGTTAGGCTGAGGTCTCCCCCACGGCAAGCGACACTTACCCCTGAGTGAACCTCCAGAAGAGTTGCTTATTCCAGGATTTTCCTCTCTAGAGCGCCTCTCACCCTTGCTTCATGGCGTGCGCTGCTGCTCAGCCTTCCCAGTCCCCTCTGGCCGTGCTCAGGGGGTGCAGGCGCCTCTGGGATGAGGGAATGGTGGGGCAGCGCTGGGATGAGGGGACTGGAGGGACGCTGGTCCCTGCACGGCGGCTGCCGTGGGTCTGAGCGAGCCCGGAGGAGGCAGCGGGCTCGGGAATGCCGGGGGGCCGGGCGAGCCGGCGTCGCAAATGGGATCCAGATGGTTGGGGCTGGCGTTCCCGGGGCTGAGGTCAGAGCTGCTCATCACACACAGTCTCTCCCCCCGCCTCGGGGGACGCCTCCGCGCTCTGTGGCTTCTCCTCTCCGCGATGGCCCTGCGCGTCCAGAGCGCGGCTCCCTTGCTGGTGAGAAATAGATACTAAAATTAAAAAAAAAAAAAAAAAAAAAAATAGAAATTGAGAGAGAGAAAATATTAAGCCCTGTGAATGCCAAAACGATGTATTTTGGTCTTGAATGTTTGCAGGAGTCAGGATGTGCCAAGGACTGTACCAAGTTACGCAGGGCTCCGCAGCAGGATTTCGGAGATGCTCGAGGCTGAGCTTCCTCACATCAGCACAGAGGGAAAGAGTCTCTTCCCTGTGCACCTTCCCACTGAAATGTAAAACAGGTTTTTATACCTACCCAGGAGGGGAGGCAGAAGCGCGGGATTTATGTTATACATAACTTATAAACAAAACTTATGACATACATGACTATAAA
Source organism: Sialia sialis (assembly GCA_009812075.1). NCBI lineage: Eukaryota > Metazoa > Chordata > Aves > Passeriformes > Turdidae > Sialia > Sialia sialis. The sequence goes on from VRYO01002326.1 coordinate 2,138,008, forward strand.
TAAAAATTTATTAACTTATGCTAAGTCCTCTTAGCATAAGGATAAATGCTTTAAAAGATATATAGCTTTAAAGGAGAAGTTTAAAAGGCAACAATTCCAGTCTGCAAGTTCCTGAGTGGCGATCTTTAAATTTTTCTAAACATATGTGAAGCGAAAGGATACCCTAAACTTTCATTAGGCAGAGCCTAATAAATTTGGGGCTAATTTCATTCCTGTGCCTTGTGTGACAGCAGATCACTGGCCAAAGTTAAATATTTCAGGCTGGACTGGGCTGTGTTTTGCAATGAACGCTGGTATGGAAACTTTAACTCTTATCTCTTGCTCTTGCTTGGTTCCATATAAGGCTGGAGTGGAGATGGTGTCCCAGGAACCAAACAGTCAAGTTCTTTTCTTTTCAAGGGGGGATTTATGATGTTTGCTCTTGGGTTTGTGCTCTTTGAAAGACCAGCCACATAAAGAAATAGCTGGAATGCTTTGGGAAGTGCTGAGCCCTTGCACTGAGGCAATAACTCCTTTTAGAAATGGTGCTTGGCTCAGTGCTGGCAGAGACTGAAGACACAGTGGGACCCAGAGTGAAACTCCCCAGCCTCGAGCCCAAAGGCAAGCAGGGCCTTTATCACCCCTCCAAAATCCGTCAAGCTGGAGCTCACAGGCAGGGAGTTCCCAAATAATAAATGAGCCTGGCAAAAGGGAGCTGCAGCTCCTCGCTGGGTGTCAATGGGCACTGAGCAGAGGATGGCAGAAACAGGAACTGCTGCAAAGCCATGGCAAAGACTATTTTATTTTATTTTTTTAAAAAAAGATAATTTTATTTTCACCCAGGGTGAGAGACAGCGGCTAAATATAAAATACATATCATGGAGGAGCATTATGTGTGCAGAAGCATCCAAACCAAATGCCTTTCTAGGTGACTTCAGCTGTCAGGCAGAGCTCAGCTGGGATGCCCCTGGATCCCTAGAAGTGTTCCAAGCCAGGTTGGACAGGGCTTCGAGCAACCAGGTATAGTGGAAGGTGTCCCTGCCCATGGCAGGGGGAGAAAACAAGGTGGTCTTCACAGTCTCTTCCAACCCAGGCTTTTCTAAGGTTCAGTAAAGCAAGAACTTGAGGCTACAGTTGCTATTGTGAGGAAGAATTCTATCCACCAGTGCTTCCAGTTTGCCACTACAAGAGGTAACCAGTATGCAGCTGGGACCTGTGTTGCCTTTTCTTCAGATCTGCCTTGAAAATCAGAGTTTTCTGTGTGGCAGTGAAGGCGTGCAGGGAAACACTTTTAATTGACTGGAAAAAAAAAAAGAACAAACCACAGGAAAGCTCCACGCACCCCAGAAGAGTAGTGAAAAATAGCCAAGTCAGAAAATTCCAAATAAATAATGTAACAACACTGGTAAAACGTGTGTGATCCGTGTTATGTGCCTATCACAGCTGAATTGAGAACATGTTTAACTTGGGAGTTAGATTGATTGCTTTTTGTGCTGATAGCATTTCTTCTTTTTTTTTTTTTTTCTCTTTGTCTTAACATGGTTTTAATATTGAAGTGACTTTTACCAAGTGCTCCAATAATTAAATGAGGCTGCAGGAGCTCTTCAATTCCCATCTGACTGCCTTTGTGGCTGGAACAACCAAGCTGGAAGATTTTCCTTTCCAAAAAGTGGCTCTATCACTGACACAGAGTGGGGGAGCAGCCAGACAGGATGCTCAGGGCATTTTGGGGTGGGGTTATTTTTTCCCCCCTTTCACTCACAACATTTTACAACCCTTCCTTTAGCAGTTCCCTCTCTGTTTGTGTTGGTGACTCCCAGCAAAGCGATCCTCATCCATCATGGGAACCTGAGCTATGGCTGCTGTGACATTCTGGGGGTGGGTGACTCCCCTGGGGAGAGGGTGACATCTGCAGGGACAGAATACTTTCCACCCCCAGACATCAAATAAATCCTCTGATAATTAGTAAAAGGTTGGATCACATCATGCTGGTAATTTCTAGAGGCAGCTGGGACTAAGTTTAGCAATATTTCCTCCCTGGTGCATTAATAACTAGATGTGATTAATGCTATGAGTCAGGAAGAGGGTTTTGAGGAATTCTCTTTCTACCCACGAAAAAAATTAAAAGCCCTGTATGCTATATCATTTCCAGGGTGCAAAGGTGACTTTGACGTCCTCCCACCACCAGAATAAGGGTCCCAGCTTAAAAAATAATCCAGTGAAACTGGCAGAGAATGGATAAATTTTGTAGTTCTTTTCTGATGTGCCTCAACTGGGCAATTTCTACCCTGACTTGAGAAACTTCTGTGAATTTGCCTGTGTGATTCAGGCAAAGCACAGAGTGGCTGCGGGTCCCTGACACATGGTGACGCCCAGGAGCATCCCTGCCTTGGCTCCATCCTTGAGCACCATCTGCTGGCTTTCCCTCCAGGGACTCCTCGGGCATCTGCCCAACCCAAAGTCATCTTTTTCTCCTCAAATATAAGCTGCTCCTGCAGGACAGAGATGCTTCTTGCTCTGAAATTAGGGAGTACCACCAAAACCAAGGATTGCTCCATTACTTTCCCATCATCAGCTGAGCATCGGCACAGTGAATCAGGGGTGCAGGGTCCCACGCCTCACAACCCTGTTTTAAAGAACAAACTTTTTCTTGCATGAAAATCAAGGCAAAGAGCAGGGACAGAGGGCAGGGCTGCAGATTTCATTTTAGTTTTGCTTGTAATAGAAATATTTCATTAGTTCCAAACAATTTGCTTTTGCTTTTATCTGAATATCTCCCCAGCACCCCAGCAAGGAAGTGGTCCAAGAAATATTTTCCTGAAGTTTTCTTGGTTCTGCTTTTCTCCTACACTTTCTGTTTGTCTGTCTGCCTTTGTGCTAATACTTCTTGATGTATTTTTATCTCATCAAATTACTTTGGAACAGTCAGGGAAAGGAGCAAGAGCATCTTCAGATGGGCAGCTCAGAGTGGGAATTAAGAAAAGATAAGAGACACTTGGCTCTGCCCTTCCCATCCTGCAGCACTGGCCAAGAATTTAAAACATCTCTGCAAAATCTCCCACCTTCCATCCCTCAAAGTGGTCAAGGCTGGGTTAGATGGGCCTTGGAGCAACCTGGTCTAGTGGAAAGTGTCCCTGTCCACAGCAGGTAGTTGTAACAAGATGAGCTTTAAAGTCCCTCCCAACCCAAACCATTCTGTGATTTTATGATTTTTCCCCCATTTTATGATGTTTTTCCACCATCATAAAAAAATCTCAGCAACAAAAAACAAGCCCACCCCAGGCTGTGTGCATTATCTGAGCGTATGTACACACACTTAATCCATGGCCCGCGAAAGAGATCATAATTCAAAAGGTGAAACTTGGAGCTCTAACCAACCACATCCTGCAAAACACCATTCTGCTATAAGGGATTTGCAGCTTCTGTGATTACAGGGAACAAACTATACTCAAGAATGTAAACAACGTGGGTATTTTCCTCTCTAACACAATGCACAGCCTGTAGGTCAGTAAACTCTAATATGAACTGTGATGCTTGTCTTCTAGGAAAGATAACTCAGCTCTTTTTCAGAATAAAAGATAGCTCAGGGAGTATGACATGTTTTGGTAAACACAGTCCTTGCCAGCCTTTGCTTTGGGTTACTCCTGCTTCCTTGTTTTAGAGCCTTCCAGGTGATGCCTTGCACAAGGGGATGAAAAAACCTTTCCAAGTCTTGGCCTTGATGTCCTGTGGCAACTTGTGCTGCACAAAAAACTGTTTGAAATGGGCTGGATTTCAACAGTTCAGCGAAACTTCCAGCTTTTGTGATGGAAAAGCCTGTTACTAATTACAGGGAGAGAGGTGAGGCGGCTTGAAAAGAGCTGGAGTCAGAAAAACTGAGAGGCCAGAAATACTCACTGCCCACACGGACAGGATGATGTAACGGCAGACGAGCTGAAGAGAAATTATAGGGAATTATTCGTACTCAAAGAGGAATTGTAAAGAATTATTCATACCCATGAATGAGTGTTGTGTTGTTTGAGAAGGTGCAGAGGGGAAAAACAGACCTGGGGATTTGCTGTTGGCAGCTCCTTGGAAACCTGTGGTCATTGTGCCCTAGTGCTGAAAAGAAAAAAATCATGTTATGTTACAAGGGAGAGGAGAGCCCAGGAAATGCAGAGCTCTTCATTGCTGTGTCACACATCCCAGGTGCCAGGGGGATGTTCTCATTAGGGGTCCCTACTAAAGAAATAAGAAAATTCATTTTTTATCTTGCCTGTGTGGTTTTTTACATGATAGAAGATTCCATTACTTTTCTTGCCTATGAGTAGAGTGAGACAGAAGTTGGGGACCAGGAATGCTGGAGTCTGAAATGACCTGTGGGGATTGTCGCCCACACCCCAGCCTTGCCAGGGTTTCTGCTTCTCCCCTGGGACACCAGGTCCTGAGTCAGCCCTGGCTGTGAATTCCTGACAGGGGGTCTGTCCAAAATGCTGCTGCTTTTTAATCTTTGGGGCTAAATTGAACAGGCTTAATTCAGCTGTGAAAATTGGGCCACTCTCCTGACTTGAGCTTTGAATTAAGCGGAGGAAAAATCCCTACATTCTGCTCAAGGTGTGCAGAGGGATTTGCAGAAGGTTGAATCCACTCTGCAACTCTTTTCATAAAATCACTAAAGGTTTTGGGTTGGAAGGGACCTTAAAGCTCATTCAATAATACCCACTGCCATGGGCAGGGGCACCTTCCACTACCCCAGGTTGCTCCAAGCCCATCCAACCTGGTCTGGAACACTTCCAGAGATTGGGCAGCCACTGCTGCTCAGGGCAACCTGTGCCAGGGCCTCACCTCCCTCTCAGGGAAGAATTTTTTCCCAATATCCCATCTAACCCTATGCTCTGGCAGTGAGAAGCTGTTTCCCCTCACCCTGTGATTCCATGCTCTCCTATAAGTCCTTCTCCTGCTCTCTTGGTGCCCCTTTAGACACTGGAAGGTGCTCTAAGGTTCATGAGAGTCCCCTTGGGTGGGCACAGGGATCCAAGCTGCATCATCTTGCTCTCTGCCTTGTAAACTTCCCGTCAATTGATGGGGGAGCTTATACAAACATCATCTCCATGTTGTGGCTGTTTTGTTTGGAGTCAATGTCCAAAAAATCCCAGGAAACAGCACGTATGTGGTCGGTATGTATTTATTCCTGAGGGGCTGGTCCAAAAGTTATACCGAGCATATGGAACAACTTGTGCTTGAGATGTTTGCCTTGAGATGTTTGATACATCTGGAGATGCCGAACCTCTAACAAGGAGGGAAAACTTTGGAAGCTAAAAAGCCACGGGTTTTGTCCAAATCCATTTAGAAGCTGCTCTAGGCAATTTTCAGAGCGATGGATTTTGCTGCATGAGAGCTCTGTTGGAGAATTTTTCTTAAAGCAAACATCAGTTCTTCAGCACTGCCAGGTTATTCCCACAGTCAAACACTAACCAGTAAGAAAGTGAGAGACCTTAATTTGATATTGAACTAATTTTCAAATGTGAAAAACGAACCAAATTAATCTGGTACAAGGGTACAAGTGACCAGATGTAAGCTCCTTCTTAAAATTTGGGTAAAATGGATTTTTAAAAAGAGCATTAGGAAATTACTTTCCTGGGGAAAATAATGTCCTTTTGCTAATTTGCTTGGCAAGTGGATTTGTTATTTGTTTGGGGTTTTTTTTTGCTAAGGAAGCCAGGCTGCTTTTACAGAGGCAAAGGAGAAGCTGAATCTTTTTGTCCTGTAGTTCAGTTTTGGGGAGGAAACAGAGATTCAGGAGGTTGTTATTGGGAAGCATCTCCAAATTAATGGGAAACCTCTAAAGAATTTTTCCCCATATTTAGGCGTCCCTTTGGGCAACCAGCACCTGCAGCTCTCACAGTGCCAGGATGCTGCTGCAGCCCCTGGGCTGGGCATGTCCCTGGATGTGAAAGATCAACCTGTGCTGGAACAGGAAGAGGTGGGGATGGCTTTGCATGGTTACAGTTGCTGTTTATCACCCTTTCCAACCACTCGTGGCAGGAGGAGTGGAAAAATTGCCTTCAGCATTCCGTATAAAACCTGGAGCCAGCAGCCTTGCCAGCCTTACAAAGTATCCTCTGTCAAACGGCTCATTCATTCATTCTGCAGTGGGGACACGTGAAAATCACATCATTTCCCCAAGGTGGAACAGCAGCATTCTTGTCCCTAAAAAATCCCAGTGTGGCAGCAGGTCACTTGTCACCTACAAGCAAGCTGGAACAGTGATGATCTTCATGGGACTGAGCATCTATGGGAGTAAAGCTCAGGCAGAATGAGCCTGAGTGGCAGCAAAGCCTGACAGAGATTTCTGGCTCCCTGAGGAACAAAAATAACAAGGCCAGGAATGCTGTCCCCTTCCCTCTGGGTTGGCACATCACCATGCCTAGGGAGGAGGTGCATGGAGAGGATGAGTTCACAGTGGGTGATGGCCTGTCCTAATCCCTCACTCCCAGACTGTGACCAGGCACTCTGCACTGTTACACCCTTTCATCTGAACCTGCTCAGCAAAGCTCAGACATTGTGGAGTTTTCGGAGCGTGGAGCCTGATCCACTTCCACAGGGAGTGCTTTATCCTCTTGAGAGCAAGTCCAGCTGTAGCCTATCTAGTCCAACTCCTTCCAAATATATGGAACCTCCATCACCCTGTCCCTTTGACAAAATTCTGCTACCCAGCCATGTGCCAAGACAATGCTCCGTATCCAAGATAACTGATGTTCCAGCTCAAAGCCCAGATTTACCTCCATGGGAGGCATGAAAACAGAGGTAGTGTGCTCACAAGCTGCTCTTCCTCTGCAGGGATTGATCCCAAAGCTTGGATTGTCTTGCTTTAACCTGTGTGCATTTTTTCCTGTTTTATCTATTAGCCAGGGGTCTCTGGTCCTCCAAGCAGCAAGGAGAGGGATGGCAAGATGACAACAAGCACCATCCACCAACACCAGCATTTCTTTCACAGTTAATCTTCATTAGGCTCCCTCTCTGCCTTCAGGATAATCGAATTATTTGGAAATGTGCAGGTTTGTCATCTGGCATTGCAGCTCTGATTCATCAATCCATCAGACTTATTATCCTTTAATTAGAAGGACCTGCATCCAGCCTGGTCACTGCTGAGGTTATCACTAGCCAGAAAACACTTGTGCAATTTACTGGGTGAATGTGATCCTTTTTTGATTCTTAGGGAAGGTTTATCCACCTTAATGCACCATGGAAAAGGCTGCATCCTGCAAAGGTACAGGCCAGGCTGCAGCACTGAGGCTCTAGGCAACCCTTCAGCTTTTCCAAATTGCTGTTCCCTCCCCAGTTTAGGTGCACACACCAGAAGGTGAGCTCTGGCAGAGCACTTGAATGATGTGGCAGTGCAGAACAGGATACCTAGTACAGAAGTGGCTCTCCCTATGGCATCATCCTGGATAAATCCCTCATGGAAGGCAACAAGTTCAGGGATGTTCAGGGACCATCACTGTGTCCAGCATTTCCCAAGGCCTGCCGACTTCTTGTGATGTTTTGAGGGGGTTGGGGTGCTTTATATGGCTTTAAACTGACTTGTGTGGCTGTAGAAATATGAGGTTCCGTATCGAGGAGTGCCTTGAAGGCAGTGGTTTCCTCCAGATGTGCTTTGGTGGAGCCCAGGAGCTGATATACAGCAAAAAGGGATCAAATCTTCTTTAGGATTTAACAACATGATGCTGCTTGTTTCAGATTATTTTTACATAAATGATATTTGTGTCATTTTTACACAAATGACCTGAAACTCCTCACAGAAAAGCCAGTTTGGTATTCAGCTAGTATGAGAAATACCAGAGAGAGAGTGAGAGGAGGAAATTTGGGTTTTTTCCTCTGTTAGAGGCCAAGCTTGGATGGGCTCCAGCAGTCATGGGATAGCAGTTGTGATTTCCCTTCTCTATCAACAGAAGGAACAGAAGGGAGGAGAAAACATTGATTTTCAGCCTTGCACGGGGGGCTGTATGAGGCTACAAGTGCTCTGAGGTCTGTGGGGGCTGTGAGTGCTACAGGGCCTATAGCCCCTATGGGGGCTGTGAGAGCTAGAGCTGTAAGGGCTATAGAGGTTTTGAGATCTGCAAGGACTACAGGAATTGGGAAGGTTATGGGATCTGTGAGGTCTTTTAGAGCTCTCAGGGCTGTAAGATCCATGGTAAATGTTATAGGGCCTTTGAGGCTTGTGAGGGCTATGGGGCCTGTGATGGCTAAGATAGCCATGGGGACAGCAAGGTCATTTACAGGCAAGAGGAGTGATTGACAGGTGGGATTAGGTGATTGACAGGTGGAAACAGGTGATTGACAAGTGGAATCAAGCTTTCAGGAAGTGATTGAGGTGGGGGTGATCCCCTCAGAGCCATGACAGCCCCAAATGTGGCCACTGAGGGTGACAAGGGGCAGGGCAGCTGCAGGACTCAAACTGAGGGGCAAGACAAGAGAAAAAGAGTGGGGAAGGTCAGGGGGAAAGGGAGACATAAAAGGGTTATGAATATGATGGGGAAAAGGCAGAAAAGGATTGATAAAATGGCAGAAAAATGAGGGGGAAAGGGCTGGAAAATATGAGGCAAAAAGGGCGGGGAAACGGAGGG
>VRYO01002326.1:2146602-2180152 GCA_009812075.1 Sialia sialis
GAGGCAAAAAGGGCGGGAAAACGGAGGGGGTAATGGCGGAATATGTGAGGGGGAAAGGAAAAGAAAAAAGGGCGGGAAAATGAAAGGAAAAAGGGCGAGAAAGATGACGATAAAAGGGAAATAAAAACGGCCGGCAGCCCCGGCACGATGAGCACGAAATTTCCTAAAGCCAAGCTGCCGTGCAGAACCTCCCAGGGAAGCTTGGGGTCGCTCCAGGCCTTGGGAATGCAGCAAAGCAAGGCGGCTGGAAGGGAAGGAAGCCTGGAAGGAGCCGTGCAGGTCCCTCCCTGTTCCCGGCGCCCACAGGAATTCCCAGGAGGGCGGAGAGGAGGAGGGACACGAAGGGCTGGAGCTGGGACACCGCCTGAGGGGACACCCGCGGCCGCTCCGCTCATCCCGTCCTCGCCTTCGGGCTTCTCTTTGCAGAGGGGTTCTACTTGTTTGTTTATTTTCCCGCCGGAAAATGAATAAATAAAGGAGACAACTCGGAGCCACGAGGGAAAACCCCAACCAAACAAAAAAAGCACGCTGGAGACAGTCCCTGGAAGGGGAAGGGATCAGTGGGGTCCCAGAGCACGCCCAGCCCCAGGTGGGAGATGTCAAAGATTTAAAGTCAATTCTTCCCTTCCACAGACCTCTCCGATGGGAGTCTATGGGGTTTTTATAAAATATATTGCGTTAAAAGGGACTTCAAAGCTCATTTCATTCTCCTGCTACAAGCACCTTCCACTATCCCAGGTTGCTCCAAGCCCCATCCAGCCTGGCCTTGGACACTTTCAAGGATGGGGGAGCCACAGCTTCTCTGGGAAACCTGTGCCAGGGCTTCCCCACCACTGTTGTAAAAAAACTTTTCCCAGTGTTTATATCTATAATGACCTCTATCCTTCAGTTTAAAACCATCACCCCTTGTGCTGAGGGTTGGGGCAGCTCCAGGTGTGGCTGATGAGGGTGACGAGATCTTTTGCCTTTATCTGTTCTAGTCCATCTTCCCCATCCCTCCCCAGTGCATCTAGAATAAAAGCAGGGAGTTCAGGGGGAAAGGAGTTTAAACTGAGGGGAAAACCTCCTTTTCCATTATTGTGTTTAAACTGGGGGGAAGACCCCTTCAATTATCAATTATCAATTGAAGGAAAACCCGCCTTTCCTGTGTTTTTAGGGATTAGTTGACCAGGAATCCCCATTTTCCAGTTTAAGTGTAAGGGAAAGATCTTTTTTATTCCATGTGGTGGGTTTGAATTGAGGGCAACACTTCCCTCCCCCTCATTTTCATCATCCTAATGTTTAAATTGAGAGGGAATCCCTGTTGTCCCTGACCTTTTTAGGGTTAAAATTGAGGGATATGACACATTTTTTCCATCATTTGGGTGTGATGCCTATTGAGTTGTGAGAGCTGTGGGAGCTCTAAGGGCTGTAGGGTCTGTGTAGGCTATAGGGTCTGTAAGGGTTATATATGAGGGGTGTGACAGCAATGGGGTTTGTTAAAGGTTATGGGGTGTTTTAGAGATGTGAGGTCTGTTTGGGGTGTATGGGCTTTGAGGGCTCTGAGGTCTGTGTAGGGTTTGGGGGGCTGTCAGCGCTGTGGGGCCTATGGGGCTTTTGAGGAATGGTGGGGGCTTGAGAGGGCTCTCAAATGTCCACATTGGTTAGGAAAAACATCCTTACAGCTTCCATCCCATAAATGATACCCCACAAACTTTGTTTCGATGTTCTCCGTGATAGCTTCCTAATTGCTACAGATGTCAGAGCATCGTTATCCACGATAATTAAAGTTGAATGGTTATTTTCTCTTAGTGAGGCTGTTGGGGTCATTCCAAATGAGATGTGGTCATGCCATAACATAATTTAAATGCTGTATTAATAGAAGGAACCCATGGCAATCCCTCGTGAGTCACATACAGAAATAGCAGTGGCATTGTATGCTCCTTCCCTGTCCTGCTTGCTCTTCTCCAGCTTGATGGTGGTGATAAGGTGTCTTTGTAAAGCTGCCAAGAAACTGAAGGGAGCAGGGATGCCATCCCAGTGAGATCTCATGACTTGGAGATGATTGCAGGAGGATGGGGGGAGAGGGAGAGGCACCCAGGAAATTGCTGGGGTCAGAAGCATTGTGCTTGTTGGAGCTCCTGTTTTTGTTGTGCTCCTGTGAATAAGGCTTCTGTGTCCTCTCTGCCTGTGGCTTGGAAATGAACTGGAGCTGCTGGTGGATGCTCCTGGTTTGACCCTATCTGGCATTTGGAAACTCCTGTAGCTTGGCCAGGTGTTTGGGATGACTCCATCAGTGTCGAAGGAGTGAGAAGCAAAGCTGGAGCTGATGCCATTGTAAATCCACCCACCTCCCCAAACATCATTTCAGCACCTTGTGTAGGCACATCTTCCCTCTGCAGCACTTAAGGCAGCTGTTTGAAAAATTGGGTATTGGAGAAATTATTGGGGTTTTGCTTTACCCCTTGGTTTGACCAAACGGGGACCCCTTCAGCAGGAAGAAAATGAGGATGTGGGAGTGCTGGGTGGCTTCTCTGAGGCTTCTCCGTCTTTAGAAGCAACTGGATATTATCTTCACTCAGTTTTTTTGAACTCTGATAATGGATTTATTCCAGTTATCAGTTCAAACACTGCAAAATGAATGGCTGGAGAAGGGCCAGGCCACATGTCCCATCTATCAATTCACAGTTGTCTTACAAATGATTACCAAGAACTGCAAAGATAACTGCTCATGTGACTGTTATTTTTAAAAGAGTGGCCCTGCAGCTAAAAGTGCATTTCTCTTAAAGATACTCCAGAAATCCATTATTTTCCTCATGTGGCAAGAATGAAAATCACAAATGGAGCCTGGGATCCATCTCTGCCTGGTTTCCCAGGAGAGGCTAAGCTTATGACACTTCCCTCTCCCATTTTGCCACCAGGTCCCCAATTCTACTGGGATCAAGGTCCATTTGATTCTCCAGCTAATAGGACACACATAACTTTCCCTTTATATCCCTGCTCCTGACTTCCAACCCACAAATGTGTGGTCACTGCCGGGGCTGGTGGACTTAGGCAGACATACAACATGATCTAGCCCTACAACCTGGAATCATAAAGAGTGGAAAAGTCTTCTGACTCCAACCATTAACCTAACACTGCCAGTTCCACCACTAAACCATGTCCCCAAGTGCCACATGCACGTATTTTTTGAAGACTTCCATGTGACCGTGTCTGCCTGGGTGGTTCTGGATGTGTGTTTATTTTTGTTTTTTTCTTTTGCATGAGCTTGGCAGGTTTAATTGTCCTCCTTAAGGCAGAGGACTGCTGGGTCTGAGCTGCTACAAAATTCAACAGACTGCTTCGAACAAAGAGGGGAAAAAAGAAAATAATTCTATCTTTGCTGTTATACACACCAGTGAGCTGAGGGAGGAGAGTTTTCCTAAAGAGATTCTGTTCCCAGGCAATGCTTTGCCAACGGAATACTTTGAATTTATTCCTGCACCCGGGACATTTCCCTTGAGGTGGTTTTCTGGCTAAGCCAGCCCTTTTTAGAGGGTATTGGCACTTGCTGAACACTTGCATTTTTCACATTTTCATTGCCCGGCAGGCCACATCTTCCTGGTTTAACGCAAGCTCTGTATGCTTTTGGAGGGGAATGTGTTGGGATCTGGGGCGGCCGGGATTGCGGCGGGAGGCCCTGGAACAAGGTCTGGTTGTGATGTTAATTAGTAGCTATTTACCGCTCCCTGTTCGGATGCAGTGGGGCGCAAGGGCTCTCAAACGCGCTTACATAAGGACCTGCCCAACTGATGTCTGGCTCCTGCCAATAAACCCATTGCTTTTGTCGGCACCTCTGCTGGACGAGGAGCTGGAAATCAATTTCTGCCTTCCAGAGAGGATCATGCATTCCCGATATCCCATCTCGAACACTGCATCTGTAGTCATCACCTTTCCTGCACAAAATCCATCCTAATTTGGATTCAAAATGCTTTTCTGCCTCTGTTCATAGAGTTTAATTTAATCTTTGTTTCAAGTGAGTTACCAGGGTGGATAATTCCCTCTACCTCTGCCTGGGCAGCAGGGATTTTAGTCCCAGCAGGCAGAATATTTTCCTCTTCGGTCTTGCTGTCTTGCTCCCTGTTTACATTCTTGTCAGAGAGGAAAAAAAAATAGTACTATCAATATTTGCTCTGGAGAAGGTGAGAAATGGTTTTACTTTAATATCCCTAGACACAGAGGGAGTGTTTTACTGAGCAAGAGAACAGCCTCGGTCGCCGGATCTATATTGCAATTTCTCTCTCTTTGGCTGCGTGGTGTATTTAGCACTTTTCTTAAAATCCTGTCAAACCGTCTTTTCTTGCTCACGGCAAAAGAGGGAAGCGCTTTGTCCTAATTAATCTGTTTGCCACAAGCGAGGCTCAGATGTCCAAATCGCTGCGAGAGCAACGCAGGACGCCAGCCTCCCGTGAGGGGGGAATCCAGATGCGCTAAAGTTTTCCTTACAAACTGCTGGTGGGGGCAAAAATCTGTGTGCTGAGATCCCAGAGGAGCGGGCTGGGAGGGCAGAGCATCCCGCTGGGGCGATGGAGCCGGTCCTCCCGGGCGTGCAGGCACGGCTCCTCGCGGGGATGCTCCGCTCCCTCCCAAAGCCCGTGGCCTGCCTTCCCCGGGGAGGCGTCCAGAGGCTCCCTTTCATCCGCACACCCTGCGCGGAGCAGAGTAAACATCTCCCGTAGCCCCAGCCAGGCGGGCGAGGTCTGGAGCGGCTGCGGGCAGGACCCCGGGGGAAGGCAGGGCCGAGCAGTCCCCGCAGCCGATAGGCACCGTGCCAGCCCTGCTGGGCGGCCAGGCTCGCCCGGCAGAGCGGCTGCGGTGCTGCCGGGAGCCGGCTGGCCTGCCCGCAGCTCTGCCCCTGCCCGGTTATATGGGCAGCCGCGGAGGTGGGGCTGAGCTCTTCCCCCCTCCGTCAGCAGCATCCCAGGGTGCGGGACAGCCAGCGCTCGGGAGTAACGGGATCGGCTTCGACGAGATGGGCAGGAAGCTGGACCTCTCCAAGCTCACCGATGAAGAAGCCAAGCATGTTTGGGAAGTGGTTCAGCGGGACTTTGATCTGCGGAAAAAAGAGGAGGAACGGCTGGAGTGAGTATCTGCTCTCCGGTCCCTGAGCTGGGGGCGAGCGAGCCGGAACCTCGGGTCCCCGTGGGCTGTAGGGATAAAACAACCTGCTGAGGATGTGGGCGAGGAGGGACGGCAGGAGAAAGTCAAACACGGTGGATAGATTACGTTATCAGCAGCAAGGTGACGCATTCGGGCAGCGAAGGTGCGAACTGGCGCCGTGCCACCGGCGGCGATGCGGGTCGGTGACACCGCCGCACTTCATGGGGACAAACACCAGGAAATGCCTCTGTCAGGCTTGAGGCTGCTGGGGCTCTCCGGGGAAAACTTCACCTGGGAGCAGAGGATGGGATTTGGCTCGCTTGGTTTTACTTCGTGTGGTGGGTCTCGTGTGTTTAGGGCAGGAGTTTTCGATGGGTCCTGGGAGTCCTCAGATCCCTGAGGAATCCTGAAAAAATAACTGAGAGGAGTTACAAACCTCCTACTAGTAGTAGTAAACTTACTTTACTAGCCTTAAATACCCAATGCAGGGGGCTGCGCTGTCCTGGGTAGGTTTTAGAGGCCCACAGATTGGGAAAAGATTGAAAATCACTGGAGCAGCAAATTCTATGGACTTCTAAGTCTTTATAAACAGGGCATTGGACAAAACGTGCTGTTTAAAAAATCTTCTGTCAGATCAGATTAAATTTTGAGCATGAGAAATCACAGGGGTTCAGGTTTTGCTCATGAACTACATCAGCTGCCGAAGTTAATAATGCCTTAATATATTTCAAGAAGCTGCAGTGACCCTCTTCAGGGTCTGGCCAAGTTCTCATTAATCCAGAGGAATGGCCCATGTTCTCAGACTGGGTTTGGGCAGTGCTGCACTCCCACTGAGCCCTCAGACCCTCCTAGCTCTGAATTTTGTGATCCAGAGCTGGTGCTGATACCGCATCAACGGCCGGAGACCGGGAACTCATTAGTTCCTCTATCAGATCCTAAAGGAGAGGTGAGGAGTGATAGCCATCCTTGGTTTGGGATATCTGCATCCCCCAAAACCTTACCATCATGGGAGGCTCTACATTTACACCATTGGCTACAAGAAACTTTCAGTCGTATATTTTTCATCCCCCGATTACTTTTTTTTTTTTTTTCCCTAAGAAAAGCCAGCCTGCGTGGGAGGCAGAGATAATTCAGTATCATCATCTACTGCCTTCCTCTGCTGGTAGCTCTGAAGAGCAGGAAGGAGATCAGACAGGGGTATTTAAAAAAATTATCACCCTGCAAATGGTGAATGTCTCCCTTGTGATGCATCTGAGCTCAGCCTGGAGGGAGGAGGTGGAGACCTACATTGCTGTGCCCTGCAGCAAAGAATTGGGCGAGGTGAATTCCTTCCTTAGTGACCTTGGCGCCAGACTGGCTTATCTGGGTCCTCTCTGATGCCCAGGAAGCCTCCAAATTGAGTGCCATGCTCTGGGAGATGCAGGATGGGGGAAGGTCTTGAGATGCTCCTACCCAGCTGCTCTCTCTCCTAAGGATCATTTCCCCTGGTTTCTTATTTTTATTTCCTTCTTTAATCGTGCCCTACAGAAGGCTGGCATTAAGCATTCTGAACTACAGAAATTTTTGTACTTTCTTAATAATTTCTGCAAGAGACCAGACCACCAGTCTGGGAAAATATGCCACATTCCTGAGTGCTGAACATGGAGCTACGCGAGAATTTTCTCCCTGTAACAAGCTGGGACATGATGTGACATTATGGGAGACCATTCACTCTGTGCTCTGACCAGCCCCATCCATTTACTTTTCTATTCATTTGCTTTTCTATTCACCGGGCTTGTCTCAACCTGCCAGCCTTGAAGAAATGTCCCATCCACCCCCTCCCCAGCCTGGTCTTTTTCTTCCCTTTTTGCTGCTTCTCTGTATTTTGTTTTTGGCAGGACCTATTCACCAGCAAGGGACAAAGGCTTCAGCTGGCCACAAACTGCACAGGCATGTGAGGGCAGTGCTTTGCCCAAAAATTCAAATAATGGCCATTTTGAAGGGTCTCTCCCTGATTCTTTCCTGAAACATCCATGCCCACAACCCCATTTTTGGGGGATGACTCCCTGCATCTCTCCTGGAGCTCCGTAGGTCCAGCCCTGCTGCAGCTGGCATCCCAACAGCACAGATTTATTCATTCTGCCGTGAGCAGAGCAGGGAAGGGGCTGGCTGGTGCTCCTGCCAGCGAGAGGAGACAAGAGGCATGCGGTTCCTGCGGGTTTTAAACTGGTTTGGCTGAGACTCTTCCTTCCTTTGGCAGGTCTGGTGGGTGAGGGAGGAGAGGTGAAGGGATCCAACCAGTCTCTGGGAACCAGAAAAAGCAGTTCTAGTAAAAAAGATTGGATCCTGCTGGCAATGGGAGTGGAAAACAAGTGCTGAGTCCAACCCAAGGGATTTCTATTTGACGGTTTCTTTTCAGAAGTCACTTAAATTTACTGCTGGGACATTCACACCAGTTTGTCCAAATCACTGCTAGGGTAGTGAACTGCTGATTATACAAACCAGGTGCCCAGTTCTCTTTCTTTATATTGGTTTTTACATCTTCCAGATGTAAATGCAAGTTGGTGTCTCTCCTGTGTGACCACAAATAGAGGAGTGACACCAAAAAATGTGACTTGCAGTGCAACTGGCAGCCAGCTGGCCACAAAATTCTTCCTCAGAAAAAAAAAAATCAAGAGCTGAGCCCTAATGTGCAAACTGGGTAGGGTAAACAGAGATTAGTTTGACTGACATGCCTGTCCTTCCCACTGCCAGTCACACCACTGCTCCCCGGGCCAGCCAGGCTCCTGCTGTGCTCACCCCAGCTCCTCCCGTGGTCACCCCGGCGTCAGTCCGGCACTGGGAGCATCACCAGTGCCTCGTGGTCCTGAAGCAGCCTCCAGACCTGATTGCTTGAGGGTTTTAACCCAAGCTGACTTCTGCTTTGGAAAACACAGCTTCCTAACCCTGTCAGGAGGGAAAAAAACTTTCTAGGACCTTCCCCACAAGTCAAACATTTTCCTCTGGGCCGTGGCCCCAAAGGCAAACATAGCTGAGGTGGTGCGTGGCACGGGCAGCAAATAGAGAACTTTTGGGCAGTGCAGGGGGCACCCACCACCTTGGCAGGCATCTCTGCTGTCCCCAGCTGGTGCTGGGGTCTCAGACTCGTGCAGACACTGCTTCCCATGGGGACCTGCTCTGGCAGCCAGGTCTGGATAGGGAAGGAAGCCTGCAGGGATGCACTGCCAGGTGAAGGTGCTCTTGGAAACTGCTCCCTTTTCATGGGATTATCACAAGCATCTCCTCTTGCAGCATCCTCTAAACAGCCAGAATCTTGTTGTACATAACTTAATAAACTTCTCTGCTGAATTGGTAGCACTGGAGGACTGTATTAAAACTCCTTTTAATCCTTTTTAATCCCAGATTTCTTTTCTTCTCTCTTTCCCACCCCCACTCCCGCCCCTTCCTTTTTAAAATTAACAATTCCAGAAAGATTTTAATTCTCTCAGGACTCCAGGCTTGAAGATTGTGCCAGGTTGGGATACAACCACAGGGTTTGAGAAGAGCCATTCTCCTGAGGTTCCTGGCAATTAATGATCAACACCCTGTGAAACAAACAGAACAGGTTTTGGCACAATCACCTTTTTTTTTATGATCCTTGTGGATCCTGTCCAACTCAGAATATTCTGTGCTTCTAATATTAAATTAAATCTAATATTAAACTCCAGTCCTGAATCTAGAGCCCACTTTGTTGTCAGCTTATTTAACTCGTGATATGTTATTTATTAGATTTGCCCTACAGCTGTTTCCACAAGCTGCGGACTTGCAATGCTCCCTGGAAAATCGTTCCTGAAATGATTGTGGCGTGATGGGCTTTGCCATGTGAGAGTTTGCAGTGAGATGATAGCAAACTCAACTTCCTGCTTTTTGGGGCTGTTTTCTGCAGGGAGCTGAAATGCAAGATCGACCAAGAGAGCAGCAAGAGAGAGTTCCTGACCAATCAGTCCCACCTCAATGAAACTCACTGTGTGCACTGCCTGCAGCCCTTCAAGTTCCTGCTGAACAGCAAAAGGCAGTGCCTGGACTGCCACTTCTACACCTGCAAGAACTGCAGCCGCTACAACAAGAAGGAGCAGGGCTGGGTCTGCGATCCCTGCCGTCTCTCCAGGTACTGCTCCTCAGGGAATCACAGCATGGCTTGGGCTGGAAGGCACCTCAAAGCCCATCCCACTCCACCCTCCTGCCCTTCCACTAGCCCAGGTTGCTCCAAGCCCCGTCCAACCTGGCCTTGAACACTTCCAGGCATGAGGCAGCCACAGCTGCTCTGGGAAACCTGTGCCAGGGCCTCGCCCTTCTCACAAGGAAGAATTCCTTCCTTATATCCCATCTAACCCTGCCCTCTGGCAGTGGGAAGACATTCTCCCTGGTCCTGTCACTTCAAGGCCTTGTCCCCAGTCCCTCTCCAGCTCTCCTGGAGCCCCTTCAGGCACTGGAAGGGCTCTGAGGTGTTCTCAGAGCTCTCTCTTCTCCAGGTGAACACTCCTAGCTGTCCCAGTCTGGCCCCACAGGGGCTCCAGTCCTCACAGCACCTTTGTGGCCTCCTCTATGACAGCACCACACAGCTTGGTGTGTCAGTGAACTGAGGGGACACTCAATCCCACTGAGTCATGAACATATACGTTAAAGAATTCCCCATATCAGCCTCTGGGAACTCCACCCCTCACTGCTTTGCTCTGAGGGAAGCTGAGGCACAAGGTGAGCCTCAGGGATGAGGCTCACCAAGACTTGCCCATCCTTTTAGATGCAAGCATGCTGTGTTTTTGTTAAGGTAACAGTTTTTTGGGTCAGGGTCTGCTCACCGTGGGTGTGGCAGTGGCTGACCTGGGTGTTCCTCCTCTCTTTGGGCAGGATTGTGAAGATTGGCTCCCTGGAGTGGTACTACGAACACGTGCGCTCCCGCTTCAAGAGGTTTGGAAGTGCCAAAGTGCTGCAGTCCCTCTATGGCAGGCTGCAGCCAGGCCAGGGGCTCAACTCTGCCTTTCTGGGTGAGGAATGGCCACTGGTGCATATGGGAAATCTGTGCTGCACCACCTTGGGTGCACCAAGGGAGGAGCAGCAGTGGTGATGCTGCTCTGAGTGCCTTGGGTGCTCAAAACATCTCGGGGAGGAAGCAGAGCTGTTCATTCAGACACAGGGCAGATGTTCCTGATGGCTTTTCTGCTAAGTGTGAAGTTTTTACCACAGGCTGGAGAATGTAAGATCATTACAGTTGGAAAACACCTCTAGATCATCCAGTCCAACCCAGTACTACCAAGACCACCACTGAGCTAAGTCCCCATGTGCCAGATCAATGTGGTTTTTGAACACTTCCAAGGAATGTGGTTCTACCACTTCCTTGACCACCCTTTCAATGAAAAAAATCCCTAATACCTCATGTTTAATTTTAAAAGTCCCACATCCTGTGGTTTGTAAGTACGTAAATTTGCAGTTCTTTTTTCTTTATTTCTGGTCTTTTCATCACAGAGTTTGTGAAACTAACCCAGGTTTAACCTGCAGGATAAAGTCAGTCCTGATTTTTTCCCCAAGACGTGATGATTTTTACAACCAACAACCAACCTGATTATCCCCTGGCTCTGACAAAACTGTACCAAAATTAGTGACCTACCTGTCACCATAGCTGTTTTCTTCAGAGCTTCATGGACTTTCCATATTTCTGATTTTGGCCCAAGAGTGCATAAATATATGATGATGTTAATACAATGTTATTTACTAGCCAGCTCCTAGTTGTCATTCATGGACTCCTTGGCCTATTTCCCTTGAAAGCCAGTGTGGAGTTTATTCCCATCTCGAGGAGCCACAGAAAAGTTTGCACACATACCATCGACATGACCTGATTCAACTGCTCCAATCACTCTTTTAGCCAGGCCACTCATGGCAGAAATAGCAGAAAAAAAAAATTAATGGACTGAGAGACAATCCATGCATTGTTGGGACCTAAAATGCATCAGAGCACACAAATACTCAACGAAGCATGAGGGTAACAGCGCCTTGGGATGCTTTAAATTGAGATTCTGATGCCTTTTTCAAAGGGAAATGATTTTGTTTTTTGTTACTTCGTTAACACCAGTGAATTGGCTTGACCCTCGAGCTAGCAAGAATCTCCTCCCGGGATGTATCTCTGGCCATCTGCAGTTGGCTGTTCCTTCCCTTGCAGCTCCCAGGCACGAGGTGGCAAGCAGCTCTTTGACTTTTAAAAGCCAAGTCTTGTTTTGTTCTCTCTAAAGGGCCTTTTTAACCATTGTTTCTTGTGATGGCTAGAGAATGGGAATTCCTGTTAGCCCTGGCTCTGGGGTTTGCTCTCTGCTGGAACAGGAAGAAAATGTGATTATTTTTCCCACCATTTTTCTCTTTGTTTAGGTCTTCATGACAGAGTTTATAGCCTGCCAGACATTAACAGTAAGTAAAAACGGGAATTCCAGCAGGGGGCTTGCAGTTCAAGCAAGGTTTCCAAATCCTTTTTGGGTGTGAATACAAGCTGTGGGCACCTCCGGAGAGACCAGGGAAAACATTCCTACACTGCAGGGGAGATTGACTGTAGTGCTCAACTCCTGCATTGTGGTACATCTGGAGTCTCCAAGGGTAGATTAGGATACAACAGGACCTTAGTTACATGCCAAACTTCAAGTTTGCAATCACTTATCTCAAAGCCATGGGTCATTGATAAATAGAAGAGCTGTCTGATGGGAATCAAGAATAGCTCCATGTAAGAAGGATGGTCTTGCCTGTCACCATCAGGGTGGGGACTTAGCTGCTGCCTGTGTCCCCTCAGGAGAGTGCCAGCTGCTCACCAGCTGTGATGCAGGGGATGACAGCGATGAGGAGGACAGTGTCCTTCGTGGAGCTGAAGCAGAGCACTACAGCAGGGTAAGTGTTTGGTTCTGGAGCTGCCCCTGCCTCACTCCGTGTCCCTGGCCTGCCTTGGGTGATGGTGGTGGTGGCTTTCTGTGCCACTTTCAAAACTGGCCCTTTCCCTCTGTTCTTCTTCTCTGAGATAAGCTCCTCTCCCACTTTTGCGTAAAAACAACCATGTTGATAACATCATAAATACTCATGTCCTAACAGTATGGATGTCACCAATTTATATAAAAGTCCCAGCTCCTACCTGTCTAATGAGAGCCCACCTGCTTTGAGTTTTTTTACTAATGACCTCCCAAACAGTCAGAGAGATCTGAACATCCTTCCTGCATGCCTGCAACATCGTTTCTCTGAGGATGGGGAGATGCTTCAGGGCTCAAAAGCATCACCTGGATCTCTCGCTGAGCTGTAATCTGGCTCAGCTTTCCCAGAGTGCTTTTATAAACCAGGAGAAAGATTCTCACTCTGCTTACAGCAGTAATCCTGAGCCAGAGGTTGTGGAAATCAGGAATCCACTTTTTCTTGCCTTTAGCACAAGCAGAGTCTTGTACCTGGATCTCTTCAAGTAGCCCCAGATTCTCTCTGCCAAAAGCAGAGAAAACCAAGGAGAGACAGATCCTCCCCCTTTCCTCAAGGTCAACTGTGTCTCACAGTGAATTTTCCTTCCTTGCACTTTCTGTGCTAAAGATGTGCAAGACAAAGCGGCTGCTGTCTGTGCATCCCTTTGATTTCGAGCTGGACTCGGATTATTCTGCTCAGTCTCGCCGCCAGTCTGTGCAGCTCTCTCCAGCAGCCAGCAGCCCGGATGCTTTCCAGGTACTGGGGCACTCCTGGGGGGTTCCTTTCCTTTCTTCCTCCTTCTCCTTGCTTGCTACCTCTGCTCCTTCAGCCTCAGAACTCCTTCAGCTGGTGATGGGAGGCAATGGTGCCAATCCCTGATCCCCATTGCTGCTTACAATCTCTTTTTCCAATTGAAGACCTGCGCCTCAGGCCAGGTCAGGAGCAGGACATCTGATCCAAGTGAGGATGAGTGCTAAGATCAGACAGCAAGAGATTCTCTGGCTGTGTCCCTGCAGATTTCCTTGCTCTCAGCAGACAATCGTTTTCTTGTGTTGTCCCAAGGCTATGGGACCCGCCCTGGTTTCCAGTGGGTTCAGTGCTCAAGGGATTAAATGAAATCAGGTTCTTCTCCCATGTTCCCATCCAGTTTGGGGTTGGCTTTGCCATGTGGTGGCACTGGGGTACAGCTGGCAGCAGCTCCATGAGGCACACAACCTTTTTGAGGTTGAGATGAATCCCACAGAACCAGCGGGAGTGAGGGCCAGTCAGAGGGAGGAACACTGGGAGGACAAAAACTGCAGGAATGCTGGTTACTTCTAAACAGGAGACTGGATGTGCCTTAGTATCCAGAGCTTCTGGCCAGGAGCAAGACTCAGACAGATCCAGATAGTGCAGTGAGCTGTGCCCTGAGATCCCACCAAGGACCAGGGGCTGACCAACCCCACCTTCCAGCTCTGGGGAGGAACACAGGTGGGGCCACCCTGGATGTGGCAAAAGGTCTGAGAGGCTTCAGGTCCAGCTCTTTGGGCCACTCTTGTTTGCCTTTCCTGGTGAAATTGCGCTTTTAAAATATTAAACAGCTCCTTCTTTTTAATAATGCTCTGATTAACCTCTGTATTTGAGTAGAAATAGAATGTGCTGTGATCTGTAACAATAATTTAAACAAATCTGCACAATTCCACACAAAATTATTAAAATTTGGGGGAAATAATTAGATCCCTCTTTTTGTTTGCCTTTTCCCTCTCTTTTGCAGCAGAATTCAGTGTGAGGGCTGGCCTCTGTCAAATTGGATTTACAGATTGCAGATTATGTGAGGTGGCTGTTTGAATAAGTAGAAGGGACTGGTGTTTTAAGAGTGTTGCAGCCTGGCTGAAAGAAAAATTACCAGTGCCCCCTGGCAGTGATGGGAAGTATTGCTCAGAGCTCAGCAGCCAGACAAAGCCTTTAAATGGCATTATTAGGAACTTTTCTCTTTTATATAAATATAATTGGCATTATAAAAGGCCAATACACATATGTATTGAAGAATGAAGAGAGGAGCTCTTACAGAAAGTTAAGTGAGACAAGGAGTTGTAGAATCATAGCACAAGTTAAGTTGGAGAGACTGTAAAGATCATCTCATTCTAACTCCTTCCACTATCCCAGGTTGCTCCCAGCCCTGCCCAGCCTGGCCTTGGACACTTCCAGGGATCCAGGGACAGCCACAGCTCTACATTGTTCTTACTCTGGGGGCCCCTGAGCTGGAGGCATCATTACAGGGAGGGCCACACAAGTGGAATCTCCATGGTCAGCTGCTCAGCAGCATCCTCAACTTTCAGTCCTTCCCAGATTTCCCCAACTCAACTGAAGATGGCTCCCAGGAGTCCAGGATCACAGATGCAGACCTGGTGTTCCACCATGTCCTGCAGGAGCCAGGGGTGAGCACTCCAGAGCAGCACTTCAGCACAGAGGTTCGGCTCACCCTCAACGCACGCAGGAGGAGCCTGGAAAGGAACCCAAAGCCTGGTAGGTGTCTTTGTCCAGGTTCCTCAGCCCGGCTGGTGTCATTGTCTAGATTCCTCAGAAACCCAAAGCCTGGTTGGTGTCCTTGTCCACGTTCCTCAGAAACCCAAAGCCTGGTAGGCGTCATTGTCTAGATTCCTCAGAAACCCAAAGCCTGGTAGGTGCCCTTGTCCAGGTTCACCTTGTCTCCTCTTGGGACAAATGGCTGCAAGTGTTGGACCAAAGTTTTGGGGTTTTTTTTCTGAACAACCTCAAAGCCACCTTTAAAGAGGCTTGAGGATCAATGCAATTTATCCAGCTGCAAAAGGGATTTTTCTTAGGAAAGAATCTTGGTAGTGTTATTTAGTTGTAAAAGGGCTGATCTTGTTCCCAACAAAGCCAAAGAGGTTGTTCCTAAGGTGCCCATCCCTTTCCTACCTTCTCGTGGTTTCCTGGTATCAAATGGACACTGATAGAAACAGTGAGATGTTTTTCCTGCTGCAGAGAGTTCAACTCCTTAGTAAAAGATGTTGAACCGCAGAAAGCTTTGAGTTTTTAGGGGACTTGGACTAGAACTGGAGGCAAGAACAGGAGGTTGCTAAGTGGCATCCTTGTAGCTGGGCAGCATATATCATCTGTGGATTTGTGGGTCTATAAATGCCCTCTAAGAGGCAGAATTTGCCTTTTACGACCTCTGTTTTCCCTGCAGTGATGGCAGTGCCAGGAGGGTTGGACATTGGCTTGTGCATATGCAAATCCTTCTGTGTCTCCAGTGGCATGGCATTTCAGGACATTTGGGAATGCTGGGCAGACCTTAACATGGCTGTTTAAATCCCCATTCCAAGTCCTGCTGGAGCACCACAGCACCAAGGTCCCCATACATACTAATTCTGTTTTCTCTCCGTGTTTTTGCCTCATTTGAAACTCTCCTTTACACAGGAGACTTCCCACTCTTTTAAAATGCTCCATTCTAGGCTGCTACCTCTCTAGCCTGAGCCTAAAGAGGCAGTGCACAAAGAGCAGCGTCCAAACCTGGGCTCCCACAAAATTGGGAAGGCAGTGGGGGTTTTTGGTGAGGGGGCTGGCAAGGAGGATGGTCCCTCCTAGAACTTGGTCTGGCTTGCAGAAACACCCTCTGCCAAGGGGCAGGAAGACAGATCTGAGGAAATGTCTCATTATTTGCTTGTCTTAAGGATGGGGCCAGTGTCCAGGAAGGAGCTCAGGGGTATGAATGTCTTGTATCTTTGTCTCTCCGAGGCATGCCCTGGAGCGAGCCGCCCCGAGCCCGGTACTCAGCAGACATGGACACCTCTGATGAGGATGTGAAGGGAGCCCAGCTCCCCGCCTACCCACCCCATGTGAAACGCCGGAACAGAGCCTCCTCCCAGGAGAACATCAGCCATTCCTCAAACCAGGTACCCAACAACCTCTGCTGGCACCGAGGCCACTTCCCTCTTGCTGCCTCTGAGCTGCAGAGTGCTTCAGAGGAGAGAGAAGCAGCATGGGCAGCTGGGGTGTGCTCTTCCAGTGACAGCAAAAAGAAAACCAGGCACTGGTTGGTGCTTTCCTCTGCCCATGCTGCTGTCACAATAACAATTCTGGCTTTGTTGCCACTCATTTTCCATCTTCCTTACTCATCTGAGTAACTTGTGGGTTCTTGTGTCTCCAGAAAGGCTTTCTTAAATTGAATGTGCCAGTGCTTAATAAGCAGATGGAAGTCTGGAGATGGATATTTAATAAGCACCAAGATCCTTCTCTTCCTTTGCAGTGTGTTCCTGCCTCGGTAGGACTGGGTCAGGGTGACCAGTCACATACTTCTCCTGAGTGATGGTAATGGGGGGAACAGCCTAATAAAAGGCGTCAGACAGGGTCTAAGCTTGTGTTCTAATTGTCAAGCAAGGACCTGCTGTTCCTACTGCTGCCTTTGCCTGTGATGGGTGGTGAGAATGGTAAAGCTGATCTGGTTCCTCAGATCTCATGAGCAGCAAAATGCAGGGTAGTGTTTGGCTACAGATACAGGGGCACAATCAGTCTCCAGTTTTTTGCATGTCCTGTACCCCTCTTTGGGTAATCAGTGTGAGATCTGTGACCACAACCATCCCTAAACACCATACTTCATGGGTCTGGGTAGGGAAAGCTTCTCTTTGCCATTTACTTCTGTGGGCACATGTTTTAAATAGTAAATGCCATTCAGTAAATGGGAGAACCCTGGACTGGGTGTCCTTAATGAGGCCACGCTGTGTTAGGCATTAAATGTGCACCATGCTTTGCAGTGAGGAAATGGGGCCAAATTCCTACCAACACCTCCCATTGACTTCCTGCACGAGCTGGGCAGCTCCCACAGCAGGCTGTGGTTTGCTCCCTGGAGGAAGGCTGGTGTCCTGTTGTCACCCTAATGGTTACGAGGCATCTTCTCACTCCCACTTTACCCCCATTTGCTCTGGCGGCAGCGTTGCTCCTTAGCTTAAATAGCTAATAGCTTCAATTAGCTCCCCATCCTCCCTGCCCTTTGTGCTGCTGATGTGTTTACAGCCAGCAACCATCCTCCCACCCAGCCTGCTCCTCACCCAGCTCTGGGCTGGTGCAGAATCATGTTTGTTAACCCTCTATTAAATCCCATAGTCTGGCTTCACATCCAGTGTTGTCCTGGCAGGCACCTCGAGGGCATCTGAAGGTTTCAAGAAGTGGAGAACTCAGCTCTTGACCACATAGATGAAAACTCACTTCTCCAAAAACTACCTTAGGGGCAAGTTTGTCAAAATATGGTTGATTTGAAAACTGCTTTTGCTTTAGCTCTGAAGAGGATAGAGTGTTCAGTCCCAAACACAAGAAACTTAACTTCTCCAGTAACAGAAGCAGGGGCTGTTCCCTATTCCTGTGACTCCAGGAGCTTAGAAGTACTTAAACTTGATGAGACACAAAAAGAAGCCCTGAATTGATAACTGTGTGGGTCTTTATCTTTAGGTTTTTAAAAGTCAGGTAGGAACAGGACCAAGCCACAAGGAGTAGCTCAAATTAACCAAGTTTCTCCCCATAATCCATCCTGCTGTACCTCAAGGGAGCTCAGTGATTCTGGATTCCCAAAGCTTTGATGCTGTTTGGCTCCTCTTCTTTACATAAAGCTTCTCTTAGAGGCTTGGGTAGAGTAACCGGTCCTCTCTCCTCAGCAGCCAGGGGTGCTTTCCCCTACCTGATGTTATGGGGTGTGTTTTATGTTTATTCACTCTAAAAGTATTAATTCAGATCACATTTCACCAGCCCTTGACACACTGAGAGAGGTGCAGGGTGACCCAGTCCCTGATGGAGATGTGCCCTGGTGAGGTGCCCACCTTGCATTAAAGCCAGGCTTGGCTGGGAAGGAGGATGAAGCTTTTCAGCTCCTGTGCTGGTAGATATCCATCAATACCAACAGCAGCCTGTGATTTAGGCTCTGATCTCTCCCAGCCCCTTCCTGATGGAGATGGGGCAGTGGTGACTCTGGTTTGTCACCATCTCTGAGGCTGCTTATTGTCACTGAGCCATGCAAGACTCAGGCCTTAAACAGGACTGAAAAACCACTTAGCAATGGACTGAAGTGCTTCATGCCAGTGGGTTTAATGCTGCTTGGAGATGCTTTCAGGTCGGGGGGGTAATGGCAGCTCTGCTCTACACAGTGCCAGGTTTTTATATCCTCCCTTAAGCACACACAGTCATCCCTAACTGTTGTGATGGTCTAATTAATCAAACCCTGGCCAGCACAAAAACTAAGTGAGAGGATGGAAATTGTTACAAAAGCAAAGCCTGCCCCTCACATCTCTTTGTTGCCACCTCTGCTTACTGCTTTTGCTGCTTGCTCCCCTTTGAATGGGCAGAAACCACTCAGCACAGCAGTGATGCACTGGCAGTGTCATAAAACAGACAATATATATAATCATTTATGTTTTATTTGTCTGGATCAAAGGAGAGAGTTGTGGGTTTTTTCAAAGAAAGAAAAACTTCAGTTTCTAAAGGAAAAGGAAAAAAGCTTCTTTTAATATTTTCAATGATCATAGATCACAGAGATGTTTTAGTTTAAATGGATCTGAAAAATACCTCATTCCACTCCACAGCCACAGCTTTTCTGGGCACCCTGTGCCAGGGTCCCCCCACCCTCACAGGGAACAAGTTTTTCCTAAAGTCCAATCCAAATCCACCCTCACCACAAAGGATTGTCTTGGTTCTTGAGCACAGAAAATAACTCCTCTTTGATTTTCAGGATTTTGTCTGTCTTTAATTTCCCTGCCCTTCTCTCCATGCCCCATTTTTAGTCAGAAGAATGAGGAAGAAGAGAGGGGCAAGCATTTGCGTGAATCAATGCATAGAGAAGTCAGAAAATTTCAAAGTGATGGGGAAAACTTGCAGGTTCAGTTTTCCTACTTGGATTTTTTCATGGAGAATTCTTGCCCTCTTCCTCTCCAGCACTGTGTTGGCAGGTGTGTGATGGGGTGGTTACAGCTTGAAAAACATGTTAGTAGGAAGTGAAAATGGATATTGAATTTGGGGCAGCATAAGAATGATGGCAAGATGGGTGGCTTAATACAGGCTGGTGCTTTTATTGGTGATGGGGTTTTACATTCACTGCATCCAAGCTCCAGATGCTTTGGTGAGAATTGTCTTGTGCTGGTGGCTCAGTATTGCTTGGAGTTTTCCAGATTTGAGGTTGCTCTGCACCTCCTGGAGCTTACTGGCATTTTTAAGACATTACTTAAAATATATTATTTTTAATGTCTTTTAACTCTGCCCACGGTGGCAGTGCCCTGCTGCTTGCTCACCTCTGCTTGCTGCACTGTTTCCTCACTGTCCTGGCAGTGGTGGCTAGTCTGTTCTCTCCTCCCTTTCCCTGTCTCTCCCCTTTCCTGTAGATCCATGAGCTCAACGCTCGCATGTCCGCAATCGAACGCGTGCTGAACCGCTTGGAGGAAAAAATCCTGACACGCTCTGATGAGGTAATGGGACAGGAATCCCGCAGGGATGGAGCCTGGGCTCTGCTGCTCCCTTCCCCTGGACACTGGAGAGGCTCCTCTGAAGCAGCCAGCATTGCAGGGATGGACAAAATCATAGAAATATTCCGGCTGAAATAGACCTCTAAGATCACTGGTTCCATTCCCCCATCTTTGCCAAGCCCTTCACTAAGCCCTGTCCCTAAGTGCCACAGTGACCTGGGCTGTTGGAGTTCACTCCTCTGTTTTGGCCTTGGAGGCTGTTCTCCAGTTCCAGGTGATGGAGTGTCTTAGCAAACACTGTATGGCAGGACAGAAACAGCAGGAAATTTAACCCATTTAGACCCTGTGCAAGCCAGTGCCTTCCTTGCCCCCTCTGCACAGGGAAAATTTGGTTTCAGGTTGATACTTCATGAAGTGCAAATTTCAGGAGTTTTGTTGGGTGGTGCCTGTATCTGCAGAGCTGTGACAGCTCATTTGAAATCGTGGGATACTCAATGAGTGCCTGTGAGGAAGGCACCAGGTTATTGTGGCTGTGAGAGCTGAGTCAAGGAGCATTTCTGTATCTCTTCCGAGCTGCCCTCATCTTACCATGCCATCCACCTTGGAAGAAAACAGCTAAATTAAGTTAAAGCTGAGCAACAGTGTAGAATCTGCGAATGCTTAGACCGCTTAACATTGATTTTTGGGTTTCCAGCTTTAGACTATGCACTCTTTTCCTTCATGTGAACCCATCACCACTCTAGCAGCTGATGGCTCAGTAGAATGGATGGTGATAATTGCAGGCAAGGCCCCCCAGGCACGGATGAAACAGTGCAATTTTCTCCCATTTGCAATGGCCACGATTTTTAATCACTCAGGGTTTCCATCAGTAACGGAGTAAGAAGCTTCACAGTGTCAGGTCCCACACTTTATTCCCATATCCAGGGCAAATCAGAGCACAGGCAGTGGGTCTGTGGGAGAGGCTGAGGTTAACTATGAAGCAAAGCTTTCCAGCAGAAAGGATAGCAGAACCCTGGAATAGGATGCCTGGGAAAAAGATTGCCTGCTGCAGATGCCACTGTTAAAAAAAGCTCAGACAAAATCCCACCAGGTATGACGCAGGTAATTTTATAAAGCAGGGATCAGTAAGTTCAGGAACTTCTGGAGATCTCTTCCAGCACTGGGAGTTTAATAGGATTCTTCTCCAGCTACCATTAATTGCACCTAACAATGGGGGTGGGTGGCAATGTGCCATCTATCCCACAGGGAAATTTGCTGTGTGGTTTCTCATCCCAAATGAGATTATCCAGAGGTTCCAAAAGTTACCTCAGGAAGTCGCAATTCCTATGGCTGCTTCCCTCTTCCTGGTGGACCTTGTTTCTGGGTTGCTGTGATCTCCTTCCTCAGAGCCACCAGCCATGCCAAGGTTCCTAAAGAAAATGTGGTGATTTTTAGCTCCAAATCCCTCATGCCCACCTTTTTAAGGATGGAGAAACAGTGATTTCCCACAGAGAAAACCAAACAAGTTGTGTGCATGGAGAAAATGGGAATGGAGGTTGTTTAGATCAAGGGTTTGTGTTCCTCAGCGAGGAGCCTTTGGGCTTTGCTGTTCCCTGGGGTGGTTTGAAAGTCCCTCTGTGGTCACACTCCTGGAGCTCCTCTGCTTGGAGTTGTCCACCACAGGAGGCTCTCACACTGCTCCCTTCTTCTGCTCCTGCAGTCTGCAGCCCCAGAGTCCCACACTGATCCTGATGCTGAGGAGGAGGAGTTGAAGAGGAAGCTGGAGGAGCTGGCCAGCAACATCAGTGATAAAGAAGTCTCTTCTGATGAGGAGGAGCGTGAAGAGAAGAGAGCAAAGAAACCAGAGATGAATTCCTCCAGTGATGGCATGGCCAGAGATGTAAGAAAGGTAATCTGTGCCCTACCACCCACATCATTGCAAGCTTCATTCCTTCTGCTCTCAGTGGTTTTGCACCACGAAAACATGACTTTTCTTCTGCCCCACACCTCCACCAGGGCTGTGGAGTGTACATTAACAATGTCAAGGGATAGGGAAGACATTTCTCCTCGTAGGTTCTCCCAGTCTCACCCAAGAGTCAAAAATAAAGCCTCTTAGAGTTCTTGCAGGCTACTGCCTGTCGTGGAGAGGCACACAACCTCCACATCTACTTAAAGGAGTTGTCTCAGGATCTGGAAGTCACTATGGAGAAGAGTTCTGGGGTGGGAGAAGAGCTCAGTGAGGACTTAGTACCAGCAGCCTTTGTCAGGCCCCTGCTATAGCCTGAAATGTCTTTTCCACCCCTGTCAGTGCTCCTGAGTCTCTAAATCGCTGATCCCACTTCCACTCTGCTAGATCAGCGTCTCACATTTCCAGCTCTGTGCTGACTCCTGTCCCTACTCAGGGGTGGGTAACCTGTGGGGACAGGGGTCAGGGAGAGGAGGACAGGTCATAGCACCCCTGCAGCATGTCCTGAAGAGGCCCCAAGACAATCCATCAGCACAGACAGAGAGCTCAGCATTCCCTGTTGGCTCTCTGAGGGCTAGTTTGTCCATCCCCTCCCTCCTGCCTTGGCTGTGGAAGGGGGATGTGTGCATTTTCTCCAAAATGCTGGCAAAGGAAGGAAGCAGGCACCACTCTCCTCTCCTGCAAACTCATCTGAGGTTGTGGTGACTTTCATGATGCCATGAAGCTTCCCTTTAATGTGCATTTGCTCCTCAGCCTCACAACACAAAACCTCATGGCTTTGGGTACCATTTGCTGTGCTCTCACTGCCACTGCAGCAGCAGTGCATCCTTTCCCACAGCATTCTTTGCTGCCTCCTTTCTCCCGAAAGCTGCTTTCAGATGATTGCTGCAGACAGGCTTAACTTCTCATAGACTGAACCATTTGCATCATCTCAATAACCATTTCTAATTAAGTGCAGGTAAGTGGTAACTCAATGAGCCAAGCTGATAGTTTCTGTGTGAGCTGCTGATCTGCAGCAGACAGAGGCTCAAACCCTGAACTGTTTGTGTGGTATCAGTGTAAGATTCTGGTTTTTCATGAAATGAAGCCTGGATCCTCCAGATTTGCTGTATTTTTGCCTCCAAGCCCTGCTATGAAGCAGAGAGGAGTATTGAGACAGAAACGTCTGCAGTAGCTGGACCAGCCTTGGTTAAACAACTTTCCATGTACTTACAACAGATCCAGGTTTGGGATTTGTGTGATTCTGAGGGATTTTTAATATGAGGTCCCTCCAGCCAAGAGGAAATCTTCTAACTGGGGGAGCACTGTGATGGAAGCACACAAACCTAATGGAAAATGTGAGAAAAACTCTGCTGTTCCATGAAGGCACCATAAAATGATAAAAATATCATCTGCACTGAGTTAGCTCAGTTCTCTGCAAGAGCAGCTTGCCTGGAAATACATGCAGTTGTAAACACAACCAGCACATAAGTCACCCCCATCTCCTTGGTTTCCAGGGAATTATCAGCTGGGAGAGAGATGATGAGTTCCTTGGGCTCATTTTGACATGTGTTTAGCACCTCATCAAGCCAAGAGCAGCACTTAGGGGCATTATTGTCATCAGTGCTCCTTGGGGTGCGAAGAGAGGGCATTAGGCTCTGGCAGTGTGGCAGTGCAATGGTTTTATGGGTTCAGGTTGTTTTTAGTCTTCTGCCACCAACTCAAGGAGTTGTTTGCATCCCCGCTCAGGCCCGCTGAGGTGTAAAGCAATATGCTGCAATTAGATCTTAACTGCTGCGTAACTGAGTGGCCCTCAGGTGCTTCCAGTGAGCGAAACATCCCTCCACAACCTCTCTTGAGGTGACTTCTTTTGTCACAGCCATCCTGCAGAAAGCACGGGCTGAGATCAAAGCTCTGCATCCGCCTGCTGGAGAGCCCTTCAGGAGCAGCGTAAGCCTGTTCATCACCACTCCTCCCTCTTCCCACAGCTCCTGGAGGTCTGGTGCCCTTCTCACCCCTGCCTTGTGCTGCTTTATACCCCACATTCAAATAACATCCGTATTTTTTTCCTCCCCTCCCTCCGCTTTGGCTCTCGCAGAGGTCGTCGGCTCAGGCTTTGAGCGAGATCACGGCCAAAGTGCTGAGAGCCATAAACGCCACGGAGGAAGCGGTGTGGGAGTCCTTGCATGGAGAGAGCCAGGGCTGTGCCCTCCCTGCAGGGCAGCTGCCGGGCCTGGCAGATGGGAGAGAGGTGGCCGAAGTGTACCGGGAGCTTGAGGAAAATGTAAGGCTCCCCAGAGCTTTTGGGCAGCAGGGGGGTGGGAGCACAAAGGAATCCCCCCCAAAAAATTTACTGTTAGCACTGAAAGGATGGTCAGCAGAAGGATTAAAAAAGTCTGGTCTTAGAAATAGGTTCTCTGTCTTGTGGCTTTCCTTTCCTTGGCTCCTGGGTGATGAGTGTGGTCCCTGCCTTGCTGTAGCATCACTTTGCTGGATTTCAGCCATCCCTGCTCCAGCAAAACTCGTGTCCCATTCCCTTCAGTTCCTCACCAGCACTGTGTTCATCAAGGGATTTATGGACATGACTCCCCTCTTCACTAAGGCTGCTTGTGCCTGGGGCTGATGGGCTCGTGCAGGTGACAAATTCACAGCCAGAATAATCCCCCTGCAAGGTTTGTGTGACCCCAGAGCACTGATAGCTTTTTTTAGCCATAAAAACTCATAGCAATCGATCCCCTGTGGAAATGGTTTGCATGCACAGTGCACTGTACCAAGCTCCAAAGAAACAGTTCAAACAAGGGTTGGATCTCCACCGGTTGGGTTTTGCTGCAGGTAATGTCCCACAATGGAAGCAGGCTTTTAGGGGATACTCTGTGGCTCATCTCTCACTGGGGAAAGCTTAGAAGTAAAAGCAGAGAGCTGCAACACCTGGATGCTTCCTGGCCAAATACAGCATCCCAGGGGGAAAGGGTTGGATGCAGGAAGGTTTTGAAGCTCCCCCTCTCTCAGGAGAGGGGATAGGGCTGGGAAGGATGTGAACTTTGGGCTTAGTGCTGCTGCTGTCAGCTTGGGACAGGGGTGGGTAGACAGTGGCCCTGGGAGATGTGTGTCATCCTGCCACTCCCTCGGGGATCCTGGCTGAGTCACAGCTGCCTGGGCACTCTGTTCTCCTCTCCAAGGCATGCCACCCACCTTGGAGGGCACTGGGGGAGTCTGGTGGGCCAACAGCAAATCCCTGAGGCTCAGGTTGGGCGGTGCATGGCCTTAGGATTTGCACAGGGATGGGTGGGAACCTCTGGGAGTGTGGTGCTGTGATTTGGGTGGATGGGCTGTAGTTCGGTGCATGCAGAGGGCTCTTGCCAGGCAGTTTTGCACAATGGCCAGCCCAAGGAAAGCTGAGAGGGCTGGAGGAGCAGCAGGTGCTGGAACAGTACAGAGATCTTGGGATCAGTCAGCAGAACTGCGGCCACATCTGATCATCTGATGTGGTTACATACTGATGTGTTAATGTTTCCTGAGCTGCCTTGCTTGGACCTGTGTCCTTGTAGTAACCTGGGAGGAGACAAGTGGCAGTAAAACCAGAGGTTTTATTGGGATAGATCCTGTCACCCTTCTCTAGGCAGCAAAGGGAGCGTGATGCAGGCTGACCCTGCTCCCAGCAACACAGACACCCTTAAAACAGACTGAGCAGGTTTGAAAAGTCAGTTTATCCCTTTCCCAGCTCTGTCCTCACAGGACACAGCAGCCTGACTGGTTTGCAGGTACCTGCTCTCCCTCTGAGCCTGGCACAAAGTGCTGCTGCTTCTCCAGCAGGTCACTGAGTTTTGGTCCTTCCTGTGTTCCCATTGAGCCTCTTACCATTTTACACTGTTGGTAATTACTCTCAAAAAGCCCAGGGAAGGGAGGAAATGAGATGGAAAGCCGTGTCAGAGCTGACTGGTACTGTCTGTGCTGCAAGGCAAGAAGGCAGTCAAAAAAGAGCAGCAGGAGCTGCTGCCTCTGGGGCTGCAGTCACACCAGGAGAGAACTCCAGGGAGGCGAATTCTTCCATGCAACTTTTTCCTTTTTTTTTCTGTATTTCAGGTGTACCTGACTGCTGGTAAGACCTACCAGCTTGAGAAGACCCTGAAGGAGCTCGAGGAAGGGGCTCAGCACAGCGGCACTACGGACTCAGAGCTGTCAGAGCTGGAGGACAAAGTGGCCTCAGCAGCTGCTCAGGTGCAGCAGGCAGAGAGCGAGGTGAGGGCCTGGCTCTGACAGGTCAGTGATAGCAAACAAAGCCGCTGCTGGATCCTCCAATCACCATCTTCTGTCTTTTCTCCTCCTTCTAAAGATTTCGGATATTGAAACCCGAATTGCAGCTCTGTCTGCTGCAGGGCTGACAGTGAAATCTGTGGAAAAGGCAAAAAAGAAGTCGAGTGTGCAGGTGAGCATGGAGGGTGCTGGCTGTGATGTGTGTGCTCCCCTGAGCTGCAGCTGCTGCCCCTAGGTGTTGGGAAGGGCTGAGAGCCATTCCCAGCTCTCCCCTGGTGCTCTGCCATGGCAGAGTGAGCTCCTCTTGCACCACCAGAGACACCTCTGCCTTCCTCTGTCTACAGGCTGCCTGTCTCCATTCTCCTGGTCCTGCCAGCAGCAGCCCTGGGGAGTCTTTGGATGACATTAAAGTGAGTAATCACTTTAATTAATCACAGGCTGTGCCTGTGGCACAGAGTTAAGCCTGGACACAGCCAGGGTCTCCAGGGGGCTGCCATCAAAGCTGTGGCCTCAGTGGAGACCTCTGCCCTCCCATCCCTTCTCCTTCTCTTGCAGGCAATGCCCGGACTGCAGAGGTCCAGGAGGAAGTTCAACAGCCCCCTGGAAATCACCAGTAAGGAGCAGGACCCTGCCCATGGGAGATGGGGACCTGTGGGTGGCTGGGCTGGGCTCTGGAGGATGCTGATCCTTTATCTCTCTGCATCCAGCTGTGTGTGTGCAGTGGTGTCCCCTTCCCTGTGCTCACAGCCTGCTGGTGGGACAGCCACAGGGAAAGCCCGTGGTGGAAGACTGGGAAGGGACTGGGGACAGGGATGGGAGAGCAGAGATCAGGCTGAGGTGGCTGAGTCCTCCAAGAACCAAACCAGGACTTCTCTGCAGCCACCCCAGAGTCCAGGGAGACACCTGTGTGCCTTCATCCCATGGACTCCTAGGCCTCAAAGCCTCACCTAAGCCCATCCTCTCTTCTGAGAGCATTTTCTCCCTTTCTTGACCATCCTGGGGAAGGTATTCTCCCCTGGATGGCATGGCCCATCCCTGGAAATGTTGCAGGCCAGGTTGGATGGGGCTTGGAGCAACCTGGTCCAGTGAAAAGTGTCCCTGCCCATGGCAGATGGGTGGAACAAGAGGGGATTTCAAGTTCCTTTCAACCCAAACCATTCCATGACTCTGTGAATCTTGACCCTGCTGCCCACCTGACTCAGCCACTGGTCCCTGCTTGGGGACAAGAAACCCTGCAGGGCTCAGCTATGGGCAAGCAGCACCTTGGGAGAGCTTCAGAGCAGATGGTGATCTGAAACTTGGCACAGCAGCTTGTGTGGTATGGGGGACAGTCACTGGAAATGTTTCATCCTGACCAAAATCAGCGAGACCCATTAGGAAATTACTTTTCTATTTCTCTCTTATCTCTCCTCACAAGTTTAAGGCAAAAAGAGTGTCTCTCCTTACAGATAATGGAAGATGAAGGGAAGGAAGAGGGGAAAGATCATTTAATGCAGAGATGGAGCATCCTTCCCCCCATTCACACAGACAATTAACACTGCTGCACCCCAGGATGGGGCTGGGAGGTAGAAAGGTCCCTTGTCCTCACCCTGAGCAGGAGTCATCTGCTCTCCTTCCTGCAAAGGGCAGGCAGATAAAGGCAGCCCGTGGGACACGTCAGCCCTGCGAGGAGATAGAGGGATGTGGAATGATGTCACCAGGCCAAACTAATCCCCTGTGCCTGCGCTGGGCCAGGGGGGATTTTTGGTCTCCTGACTGCCTGCCTGGCAGGGCAGTGACTTGGAAATTTGGGCCTGGAAATGTGCAGCTGGTGGGAGCTGGTGGCAGAGGAGAAGAGATGAATTAACAGGTCAAGAGAGCCTCACAGGCCGGGGCAGTGAGAGCTGCTCCCCAGGCTGGGGTTTTGTTGCACCACGGAGCTTTCCAGGACTGCTGCCAGGCTGATACAGCTTGGGCAGTGCTCTGGAAAGCTGAGCAGCAGCAGCTCGTGTCTCCTTGTTCCCAAAGTGCTTCCTTCCCATCACCCTCCCACAGAGGGAATTGCTGGGATGCATCCAAACCCACAATCCTGAGAAACTTGGTAATCTTGGTGAATCCCAAGGGACTTGGTGAATCCCAAGGGACCTGGTGGGTCAGTGGAACCTCTGGTGAGGTGGGTGAGGCCCTGGTGCCCATGGCTGTTCCCTCACTGCAGGTTTTGATGACTCCTTTGAGCGGAACTCAGTGTACCGCGGCTCGCTGACGCAGAGGAACCCCAACGGCAAGAACAGGAGGGTGGAGCGGCTCTTTGCGGTATGGAGCCAGTCCCAGTTCCTGGAGGGGGCACCTGTCCTTCTGCACTCTCTCCTCAAGCTGATGGAGCCCCCAGCTCTCAGTGTTGGTGCTGTCTGGTGAGGGAGGAACGCCTGGACACCTGAGGTCTGGGTGTCACAAGCCCCAGGGAAGAGGAACATCTTTGAATTCCCGCTGCCTGCGTGGTCCATGGGAGGGGCAGGAGTTCCCTCTGTGCAGTGGCAGCTAGAAGGGACAAGGAGGGTGGCTCAGGGTGGCATGGACACAGTGGTGGGCTGAGGTTTCTCCTTCTTGTGCCTTGCAGAAGCCTGTGATGACCCATCTGTCCTGAGGGCATCTTCCTGCTACCGCATTTCAGTGAAAATACAAGACCTCAGCAAAGCAAAGCCTCTCACAGCCTTCCCTGCAACACTTTCCTCCTTCTCCTGAGCCCCTCTCTCCCTGAAACCCTGGACAGAAAGGAAGCCAGAGGCCATGGGCAGGAGGCCTTGCTGGGAGTTGATGGGAAGAGGAGCAAAGCACGGGGCTGCAGACATAGCCAGGGGCTGTCATGGGAGAATACTGGAATGAGACCTTGGCTTGGGGCAGCTCTTTGGTCCTGGGTCAGCCTGGGGAACAGAGAGGAGCAGAGCAGGAGTGACCTCCTCAGAGGGAGCTGGGTGTGTCACTGTGACATCCAGCACACACAGCCCTCCCTTGGCAAAAGCTGCCAGTGCCTGTCCCTGCTCTCTGCTGCTGAGCAGGGACAGGAGCTGACAGTGAGTGTGGAATGCCTTTGGGCTACCTAGGGTAGAAGAGGGACCCAGGCATCCCAGTGCTGGGATTCGCATCCTGATGCTGGTCCCAATTCCCTGTCATGTCCCACGGAGCTTTGCTTCCCTTCCCTGAGCAGCAAAGCAGGATGAGAGCAGTGCTGGTCCCCTCCCAGAGAGCACCTGGTCTTTGCCCCGAGCCATGCAAACACCTGCTGAGGCTTTACCACCGTGCCTGAAGCAGCTGTGGCCACTTGGGGATGGGAGTGAGGTGAGGCCTGAGGGAAGCAGTGCCAAGAAAAGTGGGAGGAAAAGCTGAAGGGCTTGTTTGGGATGGGTTTGCCTTCCAGCTCTTGAAGAGTTCTCCACTCCATGTGAGGCTGTACCAGCAAGCAGAGTGTAGGTGCTCCTCTGCTCATCTGCACTTGGTGGATGAGCATGTCCTCTGTCCCTGGTGATGGCATTGAAGAGCCTCTTAGGACCACCCCCTCCTTTTGGGGGGCTGTGATGACCTTTGAGGGCCCTGAGCTCCTGGTGTCACCCTCCCCAGCTCCCCCAAGAAATTTGTTTTCCTCCAACATTCAACTCTCTCCACATCCTCTAGGCCCAGTGGATCAGTACCAGCCCCATATCCATGACCAGAGCATCAGGATGGCAGAAGGTTGCTTTCTCTTGCAGGTCACTTTGGAAGAGTTTTTTTTTTGTTCAGCCCCCCCTTTCCTCCCTCCTTCCTTCCCTCCCTCCCCAGTGGGTGAAGCAGGGAGGATTTCACAGCTGGAGCAGGGAGTCACACCAATGCTCAATCCCCTCCATGGCCACCCAGGCTGGATCATTTTAGGCAATTCCTGTGCATCTGAGCTAAAACCACCTTAGTTTGAGCAGTAGGGTGAATTCTCATGCAAGTAACACATTTGTTTGGCTTTGGTAGTAGTAGAGGCTGCTAGCTGCCTAGGAATTGGTCCTGTAGTCATCCCAGAGAGTATTGTAAGTCCATAATCTGGGCTTCCCAGCTGGAAACAAAACCAGTTTCTCAATTTAAAATGAAATCCTTGTGGCCTGAAGCTCAGAAGGGTAAGTGCAAACCTCTGCTGTCACAGACACTGCGGCTTCACTGGATCCAGCTCGTGGCTGTGCTGGGATGGCAGCTCCCTGGCTGTAAAAAGGGAGCTCCACCAGGATCATCCAAGGGGTTTGCAGCCCCACTTCTGGCATCAGGGTTCAGCCCTCACCCTGCCCCATCTCTTGCTTGTCTGGCTCCAGCCATGACTCAAGTCCTTCCATGCCTGGCCCTGTGAAGGAATCCTCGCAGGGAGCCTCAGCAGCGCAGACCAAGGCGTCACTCTGTAGCCACCCACGTTGCTCTTTGCTGGTTTCCTGACCCATTTGCCTGTGTAGATTTTAATAAATGTACACTAAGTCATGCAATAAAGCCAATTTTGTGTCCAGAACCACCCACCCACCTCCCAGTGTCTGTTTTTGCAGCACACTCCTGTCTCCTCCTGTGGAATCCCAGAATGGTTAGTGTTGGAAGGGAACTCAAAGCCCATTTCCTTCCCAAGGCCAGCGACACCTTCCACTATCTCAGGGTGTTCCAAGCTCTATCCAACCTGGCCTTGAACACTTCCAGGCATGGAGCAGCCACAGCTTCTTTGGGCACCTTGTGCCAGGGCCTCACCATCTTCACATTAAAGAATTCCTTCCCAATATCCCATCTTTCCTTGCTCTCTCCCTTGTCCTGTCACTCCATCCTCTGTTCCAAGACCCTCTCCAGCTCTCCTGGAGCCCCTTCAGGCACTGGAAGGGCTCTAAGGTCTTCCCAGAGCCTTCTCCAAGTGAACATTCCCAGTTGTCCCAGCCTGGCTCCAGAGCAGAGGGACCCCAGCATCTTCATGGCCTCTTCTGGACTTGCTCCAGCATCTCCATGTCCATCCATTTCTTTAATTCAGGATCTGAATCAGCAGCCCTGGGGCCAGATGGGAGCAGATGGGGTCAGGATGGCCACTTGACTGCTCAGACCCTAGCCACAGAGCCCTGGGTGTGATGCCCAGTGGCGAAGCTGGGTGAGCAAAGGGGATGCAGAGGCTGCTGCTGATCCTGAAGTAAATGCACTGCTCCAGCTTGCATGGAAACCCTGAAACCAGTCTGGCAGCTGAAGTCACAAGAAATGCAAGCCCACAGGACCAAGGGATTGCTTTAAATCTGTATTAAAAATAGCAGCAACCCTGGGGTAGAGAGAAGCCTGCTGAGCTGGGGTGGGGATTTCCCTGCCCAAAGCCCAAGGTGGGGCAGGTTCTCCTCTCTTCAGCCTTTTCCCTGCCTTTGCTGCACATCTGGGGCAGTGTCCCTGTGTCCCACACTGCTCCTGCCACCTCTTCCCAGCACTGGCTGTACTCAGGCACTGGAGCTGGGCACTGCATGGGATGCAGCTCTGTCCCAGAGCAAAGCCAGCCCCACATATGGGGCTGGCAGACAGAGACTTCCCCTTGCCCACACCCCACTGGTGATGGAGTCTTCACAATCCTGCCAACACAGAGACATCCCTGTTTTTGTCTGTTTGGACACCAGCTGACCCTCCAAGCTGGCTCCTCCAGTGTCACATCCAGCAGAATAATCAGAAATCTTTAAAATCCATTTGAAATGGGGTTGGGGGACCGGGGGGTGGGGGGGTGGGGATTTAGAGCCCTCATGCCCAGAGAACAAGCCCATTCCTGACAGCCCGTGTGCCCCAGCTCATTGTCTTCCTCTCGTGTCTGTATTTAGTGTTCTGCTTTCCCAAAAGCAGTTGTGGGTTTTTGGGTTTTGTTTGTTGGGTTTTTTTGGTTTTTGTTTTGTTTTTTTTTTTGTGGAGAGGAAGGGGTGCTGGTACCAGTGAAAATCCCTGCAGCGTTCGGGGCAGCAACACACCGAGCTCGGCATGGCCACCGGGGGATGAAGGAGCAGAAAACTTCCCCTTCTCCGAAATAACCCTGCTCCGAGGATGGGGATGAACACATTCCCAAACTACCTCCCTCAGCCAGCGTAAGATACACGCTGGTCCCTTCTGAGTCATGAAAATCCATCCCTGTGCTGATTTGATGAGAGAGGACAGCGGGGAGGGGAGATGCCCCGGCTCGGTCCCCGCCGGGCTCGCCTGTGACATCAGCACGGAACCGGCCATAAAAGCGGCTGCCGGAGGGGACCCAGGTCCACGCAGTCGCCACCTGGCTCAGCGGGACGGCAGCCGGGCAGCTCAGCTCGCCTCGCCCCGGTAAGTGCAGCCCCGCTTTTCTCTCGCCCGGGCGATGCTCTTGTCGCTGGGAGATTCCCGAGCGCTGCTTCGCCTCCGTGTGTCTGTCCCCGCGTCTGTCCAGCCGGCTGCCGGGGAAGGGGGAGGTTCCAAAAGTTGGTGGGCACAGCAAACCTGAGCTCTCGAGAGCCCGCTCTGTGTCGTGCTCAGCACGCTGCGAACTTTTCCGTGGCTAAAGTGGCTGGAAAGGGAGCTGCCACCGCAGCCCCGCCGTGTCCTGCCTCGCCCAGCTCTCCTTGCCCGGCTCCCTCACTTCGGGACTGCAGAGAGCCAGCCCATCCCCAGCCCGCCCTGCACAGTCCTGCTCAGCCCCTCCGTGCCCTGGAGTGCGGCACAGGCGGTCCCAGGCTGTCATTTAACAGCTGTGGCCAGGGGTGGGTGATAAGGGTGCAGAGGGGGTCATGATCTTTCTTTTCCTTTTCCTTTTCCTTTTCCTTTTCCTTTTCCTTTTCCTTTTCCTTTTCCTTTTCCTTTCCATTGGTGCAGCCAGCCCTGCAGTTTGGTGGTGGGCTCCCACAGGCTTACTGGGGATCCCAGGGAAGATCAGGCCTGACCTAAGGCACTAGGCTGGGATCAAAACCTGTTTTAATGACCATGAGGTTTGTGCAGCTCATGTTTGGAGGTGACATTTTCCCCAGAGGTGTCAGCCCCAGCAAAACCCTGGCTTTGCTGCTGGCTCAGGGATGCTGTGACAGGGACACAACTCAACAGCCAAATCTTTTCTTTCCTGCAGTCACATCAGAGTCCTCAGCAGGGCTCAGGAGACATCACAGCCTGAAGGAGACTTCACTGCTGCCTGAAGGTGCTGGAGATGAAGCTGGGGCTTACCTGCCTGCTGTGGCTGCTGCTCCTCTGCCTGGCCCTGCCCGCCACCCATGGCCGCGTTCTCCAGCACTCCATGGAAATCAGGAGTAAGGAGAACATGAGTAAGGGACTGTCCCCAACCCATCCCCTGCTTCCAGCCCCTCTGCACCCCCTCAGCTGCACTTGGGGGGTGAGGGGGTGCTGCCACTGTGCAGGAGCTTTGAAACAGCTATTTTTTATCCTCCTCATCCCCCTTCCCTGCTCCCCTGGTGCTTGCCATCCCCTCACTCTGGGCACAATGCCCTGTCCCTTTCCATGCTCTCCAACCCCCTGATGGATTCTCGGTTTTCGCTGCAGACCCGGACATCGACCCCTCGTGGTACACGGGCCGTGGAATCCGGCCGGTGGGGAGGTTTGGGAGGAGACAAGCCCTGTCTGGGGGCACCCAGCAGCGAGGCTGTGCAGCCCCACACCCTCCCCAGCTGGAGCTGAGCCCCTGAACTGGAGCTGACAATAAAAACCCTTCTCCTCTCAGCTCTGTGTCACAGCCTCTCTGTTCCAAACGGCAGCGTGGGGGGGTGACCCCCAAATCTGCGTGGTCACCAAGGTTTTCTGCCCTGTGACAGCCCTTCCCTCTCAGGTTTATCCCCTCACACCTCAAAAACACACCCTAAAAATCAGCTCAGACTGTGAGAAACGAGGTTCATTTTCCTGGCAGATTTTAAAAGGTTTAATAAAAGACAAT
>VRYO01002326.1:2181127-2198269 GCA_009812075.1 Sialia sialis
TGTCTTCACTGGGTGTTATCCAACCAAGCAGGCAATTCACTTACTACAAAGACACTTTATCAACCTATGTTACTCCTACAAAAACTGTATTTTAAAAAACATTTCAACACCACACATATAGCATCCA
This sequence comes from Sialia sialis, assembly GCA_009812075.1. Classification (NCBI taxonomy): domain Eukaryota; kingdom Metazoa; phylum Chordata; class Aves; order Passeriformes; family Turdidae; genus Sialia; species Sialia sialis. Next base: position 2,181,255 of record VRYO01002326.1, read on the forward strand.
CCCTAATATTTGTGAAAAGCCAATGCCATAATGTGTTTTTATAACAAGAGGGACCCCAAGGATGGGCTGTGACCCCTGTAATGGGGTGGGTGGGTTGAGGAGGGCACTGGCTCTGGTCTCTGCCACCTCCAGGCTTCCTGTACTTCCCTACAGGTTGGCATGAACAGGATAAAAAAGGAAAACAACACACCTTTAGGGCAATACTCTCTTTATTTGAAGCCTGGGTGTAAAACAACTAGGATCTGTGCTTCGGGCAGTTAAGCCCTCCCTTTTCAGATGGAAAGGAAGATGGAAGACGTGACAGCTGGGGGGATGTCACCAGGCAGGGTTGGTGGCAGTGTTCCTGGCAGGCTATGCTTTCTCTGGAAATGGAAATCTGTGGAAGAAACCCTTGTGCTCTGTCTCCAGCTGAAGGGTTGAAGAGGCCCTGTGTACCCAGGACGGGCTCTGAACTGGCTTTGTGAGAGACAGAGTGGTCAGGTTGAGCTGTCCCTGCAGCTCTGAGTCCCCCTGCAGTGTCCCTGCCCCTCCTGGGGGTCGAGTCCAGCCCTGCTGGGCGCAGAGTCCTCAGCTCCAGCAGCACCTCGGCCTCGCCCCGCTCCCCCTGAGGTCCACGGTCGACCTCCCCTGTGGGGATGGCTTGGATGCCTTCTCTTTTTCCCTCCTCAGGAGCTCTTGGACTAGGAGGAAACACAAGGCAAAGAAGGGCTCTTTTCTCCTGCCAGTCCCACCCCACGTCCCACCCAGGGGACCCTCCCGCAGCTCCCTGAGCAGCTGAGCTGGGGACACCACTGCACCCGGACTGGATACCACTGCAAAATAAAATTCTGGCTCTGGGAGGAGGCCTGAAAGCCCTGTGTGACACTGAAATATCTTGGGGTGGATCTGTCCATCCTTCTGCCTAATGGGGTGGCACTGGCTGGGAGGAACATCCCAGTGAGAAGGAGGAGCAATGATGGGGCTGAGCCTTTCAGGGCCTTGGGACCTCTGCTTTCACCTAGAGCCATCCCATAACTCACCCACAGCCATGAAGACATCAGTTACTTGATAGTTGGATTTTGCAGATGTCTCCATGAACAGGAGGCCTTTTGTTTGTGCAAACTCTTCTGCCTCCTAAAGGGAAACAAGAGAGTTATTGCCCTGCTCGCTCTGGGGCTGCTGGTTCAGTTTTATGGTGGATTTCATGGTGAGTCAATCAGTGTACAGGGACTTCGGAGGTATCTGAAAACCTCTTAAACTCTTGGCTTTCCTTGGAATTTTTTCTTGGATGTATCCCAGTGCTTTCTGAGGAACCCCAGGCACTCACCTCAGTGGTGACCTCTCTCTCATCAGCAAGGTCTGTCTTGTTGCCCACCAGAGCAATCACAATTTCATCAGGAAGAAATCTCTTCTCCAGCTCCTCCAGCCACAGCCTTGCTCTGCTGAATGTTTGCTGGAGGGAGGAGAGAAAACCACGAAATGATCTGGTTTTGATTTAATCCCTTTGTCTCAGACCAGAGAGGGTGGGGAGATTTTGATTGCCCCTCTCAGGGAAACACCAGCCCTCAAACACATTTAGGGATAAATCACCCTTGGATGGGATTGAAGGCAGCAGAAATCACCCCGGGTGTGGCCTGGTCCTGCCTCACCTTGTTAGCAATGTCATAAACGAGGAGGGCAGCTTGGGCATCCCGGTAGTAGAGGTGACAGACACTGTGGTACTTCTCCTGGCCTGCTGTGTCCCAGAGCTCCAGCTTGACCGTGGCCTCCTCCAGGTCCAGTGTCTGTGTGAAGAAGGAGCCTGCAGGCAAGGCGCAGGGTGTTGTGTTCACTTGGAGCAAGAGCAGGGAGTTCAGATCCCCTGCCCTGAGGCCAAACCCATCCTGAAGGTCATTAATGCTCAGAATCCAGTGGGGACTTGTTGTGACCACCAGCACTGGGCTGAGGTGGCCCTTCCTGGCAGCAGATTTGGGTGGATGACAGGATGTGAAGGAGGAGGTTCTGGCTTTTGGGCAAACCCAAAAGTTCCAAAGTGGGTCTGTGCTACTGCAAGATGGACCAAGCAGCTGTCCAGCATCCCACCCCGCTGCAGGGAAGGGCATCTGGCCCGTGCAGAGCCCCTCACTCACATCCCACGGTGGGCAGCAGCTCCCTGAAGTCGTTCCTCACGTGTCTGTAGGCCAGGCTGGACTTGCCCACGGACATGCTGCCCAGCAGCACCACCTTGTACATGTAGGAGGGACGAGGCCCCTCGGGGGAGGTGCCTGATGTCACCTGTGCCATGTCCTGCGAGGAAAGCAGCTCTGCTCAAGTGATCCCAGGCTCAGCAGAGCCTCCTGCAGCAGCTTCTGACTGGCAGCTGGGGCTCAACTCCAAAACTGGCTGGAATGAAATCAAAACCATTAATAGCACAGGTTGTGAATTTAATGCATCAAAGCATCTGTTGCTGTGTGCTATGACCAGAAGGTGGAGATGTTTAGGAAGAAACTTGGATGTAGGGGAGGAGATTGGTGCATCCCCTTTAACAGGAGGGATTTCTTGGCAGAGGGAAATCCCTTCTGGCTATGCCTTGCTCTCCAGGACACCTCCTTCCCCTGGTGAGAAGCTCAGGCTGATATCTCTCATTTATCCTGTTAGGAGTTACATCAGGAGAGCCCTGAGGAGCCTGGCCCGAGCAGCCCCGAGGAGCAGCAGCACACAAAGCAGGTGGCAAATGCTCCTGCACCCCCAGACAAACCAAGCCCCTGGAGTGCCACCCCCATGTCCCCCCTGCCACCCTGCTGTGCCCAGGGATGGCAGGGAAGCACAGACCCAGGGATTCCCTCAAACCTGGCTGGAAGAGAGAGCTGCTGCAGAGCCTTGGCTGTGCCCTGGTCGGTGGGAGCCCTCCTGGGTGACAGGGTGACACCAGTGTCCCCTCCTCCCAGCCCTGAGCCAAGGAAGTGCCACTGCCCCGCTGCTGGTGGGAGCTGCCAGTGCAGGCTGCAAACAACACTCTGTCCTGGTTCCTCCTCGCAGAGCTCCTCCTCCAAAAATACTCAGCTCCTGGGGACAGTTATAAAGGAGAGGGGAAAGTCCACAGTGCTGGGCTGAGCAGGATGCCAGGGTGAGCTCTGCTGGAGTGGGGCATTTCCCTCCACGTGGAAGCGAGGGATCTGCAAGATTTATAATGGGGAATTGGTGCCGTTTCGGCCTGGGCCTCTGGAGCTGGGCTGTGGAATTTGGTGAGGAAGAAGTGCCTTTGCAGAGGCACCTAGAGCAGCACCAGCAGTGGAGCTCCCTGCTCCCTGCAGCTCCCTGCCCTGACAAAAGCCCCTTGTTCCTGCGAGCTGCTCATCCCACATGTCTCCTTTCTTTTGCCTGTCCTCCCTCTGCAATCTGGCAGGCTCCAGACCTTCAATTCTTCATTAAGGCTGTCATTAGGAGTGTTCCTTGGCTGAACCCAGGTCTGTATCTTGAGATCCAATTAATTTTTCTGCTGGGTGAGACGGGCTTTAATCCCCTTTAAAAAAAACATTGGTAACATCATCTCCACCAGCTCATGCAGCCCTGTGATGAAGAGCAGGATCACAGTTTGTGCACAACAGCTAGTTAGTCATATTTTTTCTAGCAGGAAAAAGATAAGCCCTGTGGCACAGCATACATATGCTCCTTAGGGTATTGATTGCATACATTTGCCTCTTTGTAGGCTGGAAACAAGACTGCCATTCATTCTGGGCAGTTTATTGTCAGTGATAAGCCATAAAACTCCTTAAGGAAACAGGAGACTGCTTGAAAACTATTCAAGGTTGTCTGTATTAAACACAGTTTCTCATAATTTCCCTCTGCTGCTCTCTGTCCAACCTTAGAAAGATGGGTTAATACTGGAACAAAACTCACCTGAGATTTACTGCAAGGAGTTTTGCCAAAGCTTGAAAATCTGAAACAAACTTTTTCCCATGTTAAAAGGCAGAGGGTGAGTCTCCCTTCCCACCTGAGGAGGATGGCAAGGAAGCAAAACAAGTGGCTTTGCTCTGATTCAATGGAAAACAGGATTTAAGGGGAAATGGTGGGGGCTTTGTCCTCTTTTTTGTTGGAAAAGGAGAGTAGAGAATAAAGTTCTGCACTTGCTGGATTAGGGATTATGTGAACAGCATCCAGATATCTACTGTCATCAATTTGGAGAGCAGCCTGGGCAGCAGCTGAGGTGATGCAGGTCCCCTCCTTTGTGCCAAGAGACCACGCTGAGAGACAGGGAAAACTCAACATACTCAGATCCAAAATAAAAACCAATAAAATAAAATAAAAAATCATCCCATTTATCTTCAATCAAATGCAAAGACCCTGCTGGGGGATTTAGTCTCCAGGTACAACTTAATATTTTGTGCCAGCAGCAGATATTAGGGGCAGGCTTGCTTGATCCCACACTTGTCTTCAAATGTGAGTTCCCAAACAGCCACAACACCAATAATTTCTCACTTCCTGATAGAGGATTAAACATTGCTGCACCCAGGAAATTGTGTTCAGCATCTTTAGCCTGGGCTCCAGGGATCCTGGGGTATTTATTGTCAGGGGATCAGCCTTTTATTTCCAAAGGAAAGCTGTAATAAAAGAAAATCCATGCATACCTTTGGGCATAGAGTCATTGAGAAGTCCTGTTTAAAACTCTAATTTAGCTTCCTGGGAAATTGATGTTGTTTAAGGGTAATGATATCTAAGCTTTTCTGGGTTCTAATACCATTAAATGCATTTGCTGAGTTTCTGCAGGGGTGCAAGAGTGAACCGGCACAGAAATTACTAAGCACCTCAGAAAAATTACAGAGCTTTAACACTTAACTGTGTAAGTCTGCAGTATTTAACCCTGCAGGTTTTGAACACGATATTTCAGGTTATTTCAGATTTAGATACTTAACTTCCCCCCCAAGATAGTTGTCATGCACCCACCTCCCCAGCTAGCTTCTAGCATTCAGCTCAAAGCTCTCCTCTGCTTTTGGGAGCCTCCTCCTACTTGCTTAAGCTACTACAAAAATCCCAGCTGCAGACACGACGTGTAAATATTACATTTACACAGCGATGATTTCTCAGAACAAGGCGAAAGGAAGGAGAATAAGGATCATTAAACCTTATTGCCGCAGAGAAGCCGGGCAGCCATAAACGGGACCGCCCTGGGCTAAGACTTTCACGGCAGCTTTGGGAGGATGGGGTTAGGGCAGAGAGCTTCCCAAAACCTCTTCTCTGGGGCATGGAGTCTCTGAGGACCGTGCCACCTTCCGTGACTTGGATGTGAGGATGGGAGGATTCCCAGAGCTCGCCTTCGACGGAGCTGGGGGCCTGTCCGGTGGGGAATTCCCGAGCGGACGATGCCTTTACCTTCCCGAAGCCTTGCTGTCCCGCCAGGCTGGCAGTCCGTGTGTCAGGGGTGACGGGATGATGGCCCCATCCGTGTGTCTCAGCCTCTCCGTACCGCCAGCAGCGAAAAGCGAAAGCGCCTGGAGGGGTGTCAAAGGTGAGGGAGGCAGCCCAGATCAGCGAACTTTAGACCTGACACCAGGTCTAAGGTCTGGCAGCCAGGCAAGACGGCACGAGGCTGTTGTCACAGTGGCCATGCCCCCAGCATCACTCCATCCCTCCCTCCATCCCTCCCTCCCCATTCCCAGCCGCGGTTTGGCGGTGGGTGCATGGGCGGATAGACAGATGGATGAATGGGTGGGGCTTTCCACCCCCTCCAAAAAAAAAAATCCCAATGCTTTTGGGATCCTAGAGCAGCCCAGCTACCAAGGAAATGGGGGGAAAACCCCCCCAAGGTCTGAGGATTAGGGAGGGCGGGGTGTCGTGGCACATCTGTCCCCTCTGGATTTTTGTAAACACGGCAATTTCTGCTAATGAACATTAGACCTGGCTTTGGTCTTGTGCCAGGTACAGCTCAGATATCCCTGATGGCTTGGGACTGCAAAGGGGATTTGTTTTTTGGGAGAAGATGTGCCCACTTGTCTGGTAAAATGCTTCTGCACCTGAGTTTGGGAGGTACAAAGTGAGTAAAACCTCAGCACTTTACTGCCTGTTAATTAAGGTAATAGCTGGGGCTCAGTGTTTTGAAGAAGGCTGTTCAATATCTTGATAGAGAAATCACAGCATTGAGATAATGGGTCTGGAGAATGAGAAGATCTGATAATGAAATACCTGAATGACAATAATTCTGTGTTTCTGTCCCTCCTCTTGTCATAGTGTCTTCCCTTCAAGCAGGATATCTGGAAGTGAAACAGATTCAACAAAATCTAGACCTAAAGGTTATAGGGAACAGGGTGAAAAGCAGAAGTCCTACAGGAAAGCTGAAAAACAATACCATCCTAGTTTTGAAATTAAAAAATGTGTCTTGTGACTTCCAAGGCCTAAGCACTGCAGTTTAATTACTTCCCATTTCGGTGATGAAAAGCCATGTGCAGTTTACCTTCCCAGGTCCTCCCCATTACCTCTGCAGAGGCTAGAGCTGGATTTGAACACAATTCCTAAAAACTCTATGAATATATATAGTTTTTTCCAGCCCAGAAGCAGTTTAATGTGCTCCCACCTCTTTCTGATAACTTGTTTCCCAAAGTAGCTGACTTAAAGCCTTATTTATTTCTTTTTCTATGGCTTTGGATTACTCAGTCCTTGAGTGTGAATCTGTGACCCTGTGCACAGTTGCACTGGTACAGCAAGGGGATAGAAAGGTGTTTCAGGGTTTTGGAAGGGCTGAATGTGGATACCTTGTGTAGATTTGCTGCTGCAGGAATCCTTGTCCACAGCAATGATTTTACCTGCTGGTTTGGACCTACAGGCTGTGGTAGCATCATGCACCTAAACTAAGCAGCTAATCTTCGGTAGAAAAAAACCTTGGGAGGCTTTGAAGCCTTATGAATGATGGCTTTGTCACTGCTAAGAGAAACTTCATTCCCAGTTTGTGCTGCTCTGTTATTTTCATACCTGCAGGTGTCACATCTCAGAGGCCTTTGTGAAGGGCTTTTATAAAAGGAGGTGGTGGGGATGAGGTCCCCAAACAAAGTGCCATGGCCTGACTGGCTCCCAGGGAGCGTGTCCCTTGTGTGATGTGGGCTGGGACAGCCTCCCCTGGAAGGCTCTTCTGCAGCTCCTGGTGAGCCAGACCCCACTAGAGGGCACAGCTCATCTACCATTGGAGACAGCGAGGATGCTGCTGCCCAGTCTGGTTTCTGAACTGGGCAACCAGACACCAGTCCGTGAGAGGTGCATTGGGTTCTCCTGACAGAAGTGTGGATGCACAGCCAAGCTTCTCTTATTCATTGTTCTCCACACAACAGGAATGTGAACATCTCTGATAAGCACAAGTGCCAGGGAGCCAGATGTTTTCCCCATGTATCTCTGCCTGTTTCTCGTGAGGGAAAAAATCCAGGATGCTGAGGATCAGACCTCCTTCAGGGCTGAGTGGTTTGCAAGTGGAAGCTGTGGCTGCACTGATACTGGATGGGTCCTGAACAAACCTAGGGGTGCACCTCACTGTGCTTGTGCAGTGAAATAAAATAAAAATAAATAAATAAATAAATTTATCTGGTAAAATTTGGTTGTTTATACAAGGTTCAGGGACTGCATTTCATCTTATGGTCGGCTGATGTAATTACTTCATGAGAATTTGGAGGATGGGTCTGGCCATCAAATACATCCTCCTTGTAGACCTTTGCCATTTGTTTGTTGTCTAAGGAGTTAAAGCACAGAATGGAAATGCTTGAAGTGTCCTGGTCTTTGCTGTTTCTCCTTTTCTGTGTGTAATGATGAAGTAATGAAAACCCAGGGCATTGCACTGGTGGTCATACAGGCAAGGTCTGGCACCACTGCCATGGAGCATTAAAAGATCATTTTGTTTTGAGAGGAGAAAGGGTTGTGCTTTTGCTAATTAAAAAAAAAATTTAAAAAAGGAAAAAAGAAAAAAAAGAAAAAAAGGTCCTCTTCGAGGTCCTCTTTGTTACAATGCTAAAAAGTTAAGACATCTTTTAAGTTGTGATGGTGAACAGATCATTTACACTTGTGGCTCAAAACTGTGAGCCTACCCTGAACTGCTTCAGGCCTCTAAAATGCTTGTATTAATTATTAACGTTGCTAAAACACTCCAGAGATTGGCCTGGAAACATTAAACAAGCTTAATATTAATAGCTCCCAGATGATAAGTGATGGTGAACATTAGCATGTGTTAAAGACCAAGGAGGGAAAATAACTACTGACTACAATAAACATTTGAAGTCTGGTGGCATTAAATTACAAAAAGAATACAAGTGTGAACCACAAGAAAGGCTTTCCTGCAGCATTAGTGCCTGAAGAGACAGGTGAGATTGTTTTCACCTCTGAAATTACACTTGACAGGTCACATTAAACAGCCTTGAGGTACGTGCTGGGGTTCTTGCCCTGTGTCTAATAAGTGAAGTGCAGCTTGAAAAGTGAATGTATGTGGCTTGCTGGAGTGAAGATGTCTGCATTGAACACTTTGCTTATCTCAAACTTCATGTTCTCTTTTCCTTGGCTAGAAGGATCCCCCTCCAGGAGTCCAGCCCACCTTGCCAGGAGAGCTGGAGACCTATGGCACCAGGCTGGGTACCCGGCTTCAAAGGAAAAGCCGGCTCCCATGGAAACGGAGGAAATGGTTCTGTGAAACAAGAGACATCCTTATCTAACAAAGCGCAGGTTTGGCAGCATTTTACATGATTAAAGCAGTTAAGCACTCTCTTCCACGTGCAGGGTCTGGTGTCTACCCTGAGCTCCATGTGCTGCTTTTTCACCAGGGGGAATATCACATTTGGGATGGACATTGACCTCTGAGGAAAACTTGGAGGCAACTGGCCAGCTGGCTCCGGCTTTTAGAGTGGGACTGGCAGAGTGATCACACATGTTCCCTTGGGAAAGTAGGCTAAAAATGGCTGGAGGTGGTACCTTTCCAAGCAAAGAGGAGCTCCCTGACAGCCAAAAGTTGCTCAATAATCTCCCCCAGAAGCGCTTCATCTCTCTGTGTTTGCCAGGCAGTTGCATCAAATGCGACTGAAAATGGTTTGCCTGCGCATGGAAAGAGAAATATTTAAGCAATGCTGTCTAGCACAGACTTGAAAAGCTCGTGTGGGTGTGAATATGAGCTTCGTTTCCCCGAAGTCCCACCCAGCTTTGGGGGTGCCTAGCCCAGAAAACTTCACAGGGCATTTTATGACAGGGTCTGTCTCTCCATGGCAGCCAGGCCTGTGGCCATAGCACAGCTTTGCTTTTTCAGGTCACGTCTAAATGTCTGACAGATTTTCAGCTGGTTTTTAGTCTCAGGCACTGGGTATTACAGGCATGGTCTGTACAGGCACAAGAATAGAAATTATTTCATCAGTTTGAGCCTGAGTAACCTCGTTTAAGGCCAGATGCTCCAGGAAGAGTTGTAAAGCAGGCAACTTGGGCAGAGGTGAAATGAGTCATCTGCTGCCAATAAACTTGGAACAGAGATGCCTCAGGGGGGGAGGTGGGGGACACCATTATCTGCTGTTACCTCAAGCAACTCCTGTCATAATTGAAAAAGGTATTAAAAATTATTTTGGGAATTTTTAATTAGTTGAGTTGAACCACTAATGCGCTCCGGATGTTTCGGAAACTTAACCCAGTAACTTCCCCAAAAGAGGCCACACAGTGAAGTGTCTTTCCTGCCTTTCTCCTCTTCTCCAAGGTCAGAGAGGATGAAAACCTCTGCAGAAACTGAAGTTGAGCAACAAAGGCAGTGCCTGTCAGCCCCTGGGGAGGTGCCTCCTCCAAAGAGTGCCCAGACATCCATGGCTTAAGGATGGAAACCCTGCAATAAACTGAGTAGCTGTCCTTAGGGAAAGGCACGGATAGGAAAGGCAGAAGACAAGAGGAAGGAAAAGCAGAGACTTGGTGGCAGAGGCTATTCTACTCCTGTCCAGCATCTTCTTCCAGCATGATCCTTGACAAGTTGTTCAGCTGGCTGTGGAAATAGGTAGTTTCTGGATGAAAAATATTTTGCTTTCCATCCAGTACTCCATATTGGGGTATTCCATGCTTTATCTACCTATTTATTTATTTATTTACTGTTTTTACAGCAGCTGAAAGGGTTCTGCAGTAACTCATTGTGTTTGGAGTGGGGAAAATTATTCTTCCGATTGTTGCTACAATGGGAGGGAAAATAAAACACTGGAGATTTTAACAATGCTTGCCTGACTGTTTTGACTCTTTGTTGATGGAGAAGAGAGGAGCTGATTCCTTCACATTCCTACTGGGAAGGATCAGAGGGGTTTTAGTGCTGTAACAATTAACGCTGAGGAAAGGCTTACAGGAAAATGGCAGAGCACAGTGCCTGCTGCAGGCCTGGGATGGATGAACTGAGTCAGGATTCCCAACGGGGCAGAGGGCAGGGAGACCACGCTGGGCAGGTGACCCAGCCCCCTGTACCATTCATCAGCCACTCTGCATGGAAAACCAGGAATGCTGTGGATGCCAAAAAAATGTGTCATGATTTAAAATCAGATGTACCAGCTTGAACATGCTGTAACATCTCCGATGTTTTGTCTCCATTTTCTCTAATGTTTTGTTACCAGTATCATCTTTCACTTCCCAGTTTAGGCAAAGTCCTTTATTTCAGGAAACTATAATGACCTGCCTTCCTGCCCTGCTGCTGATTATCCCAGCTGGAATGTGAAATCCTTTAGCACCAGCGTGGCTTTAGGTAAGCCAGGAATTGTTAGCTGCCACGGCTGGCTTGCCGCCCTTCTGTGTGGGTGGGCACAGAGAGGTGACAGGAGGTGGGGCAGGGATGCACAGCTTCAGATCATGAGGCAGAACCACGAGACATCACACAGGTGATCTTCTGTCAGATGTCAAGTGGTTGGAACCATCTCCTGACAACAGGCCTGGTGATTTTTCACTTTGCTCTAGAATAGGTGAGTGGAAAACACCTCTTCCCTGACAAGGATAGAAGATGATTTGAAGCAGAGCACAGCTTTCAGTTCTTGAGAAGAGGGATGGTTTGCCTCTGATTTGTGCCTTGGAGGAATCTGGATAGATTTCCATGGGGAAAATAAACAGCACCACCTTCCCCTCTTCCACCCCAGCTGAGGGAGTTTTAACTGTGATGTGGTTTCCCAAAAGCTCTTCCAAAAGCATGTTCATATGGCATTTTACAGAACACTATGACTAATTACTCCAAGCACTTGGTCTTTTGCAAACAATTGGTTGTTTTTAAGCCATGTGTTGTGGCTATGTTTTACTCCAGTCCAAAACAACTGGTGTTTAACAAAATCTGGAGGGCCTGATTGGAAAATGTGGCTCAGCTTAACGCTGCAACATTGGGGTGGGAGTGGATGAGGCCACACAGCATGGAGCAGGGAAAACACAGGGAAACTTGTATCAAGGCCATGTGATTCCCCACTCCCGTGTCTATGGGCTATCATGGGGTGAGGACACCGGCACCATGGCAGCAGGAATGCTTTGATGTATTAATCCCAAAGCGGTGGAGGGATAGCTCCTCAGCTGCTCCATCTGATGTAATGCATTGTTTGCACCAAAGCCAGCCCGATTGTGTCTGGCTGAAGGGTTTACTGGTTCACAATATGTTTTTGGACAGATGCAGAGGCTGAATTCCCAAATTAAATGTGTGCATTGATCTCTCGCCTGCATTCTGCCTGGAGTGCAGGCATCCCACAATCTGGAATAGGTTTTATGCCCACAGCACTTGAGGCAGGGAACAAGGAGTGCTTTTAGACTAGGTGGAAGAGACTAGGATGTCTTTTCTTCTGAAAATAGCATGGGGCTCTCTTAAAATCCAGCTTTTTTTTACACATCAAGAGGAGAAGCCACAGGAGAAGCAGCCAAATTTGGAGCTCAGCAGTGCTGTGGCAGGCTGGGAATAGCAGATAGGAGCAGAGAGAGCAAACAACAGACCATGACCATCCGGCTTTGGGAGACAGCCTGGGATGGGCTTGGCTCCCCACAAGCCCAGCTGCTGTGGAGCTGGCTTCACTTTGCTCTGCTCAAACACCAAGCCCTGGCCTGTCTGCTGCTAATTAGATTAGGTCCACAGAGGCTGCCTTGAGCAGATTCCCATTTTTGCCCGAGATGGGCTGTTCTCAGTGAGCTCAGTCGTGGCTGGTGCATTGCAGGTGAGCTCCCTGCCTGGCACAGTCACACAGAACATGCACATGTTGGTCTGGGTGAAGGTGTGCCCTCCAAGCAGGGGCATTAATGGGACAAGGACAACCTCTCTGGGGTCACTGCTGGGATGGATAGCCATGGCCCAGATTTCCTGGAAGGGGGAAAAGTCTGCAGTGTTTGGACTGGTGTTTGCTAAGGCAGACAGACTCTCAGGCTTGACATGCCCAGCTACTCACAACCTCTTCTGGGATGCATGTTTAGAAATTTGGCAAGAAATCTCTGGTATGCTTTTGTGTGCCGACTTGGCTTTAAGCTTCACATAGCATCATCCCCACCCCACTTACCTCCAAAGGACTTTGTAGAGGAGAGATGCAGTTTGAACAGACAAGCCAACCCCTTCTCATCTTAGTAAAGTCCTCCTGCTGCTTATCCTAGGAGCTTTTCTTCCCACAGCTATTCAAGTTTGATTTCTTTTTAATATGGAAAAGCAGACTTGCAGGCACCATTTTAGGTAAGGTCTCGCAGATGGTTGTGCAATGACCCTTTCTTGGCGTGCTCTCAATGTTAAATGCAATGTTTTGGTGTTTCTGTTGTGATGGTGGCACCCAACCAGCCCTCAGCCATGACCTCAGAACTTCCTCCTTTTCCCTTATTAACAGTTGGTTAACCATGAATTTAGCTTTGGCATGGTATTGGCTGTCTGCTTGATTCCACTCCACTTGTTTCTCAAGTCCTTAACCTCTCCTATGTGAGAGTTTACCCTTTACCCTCCTTTTTTTTGGTGACACTTCAACACTGTGTCATCAGCTTTTTTCATTAGTCCTATCCTACTTGTGCCAGGCTGCAGATGAAATTACTAAATGAAATCAGCCCCAAGGTTAACCTTTGAAAAACTCCCTCCAAGGGAAGGTTCTTCCTCAACCCTAGAAGTGATCCAACCTCTAGCTCCCCAAAGGGGAGTGACCTGTGAAAAATTTACAAAGGAAAAGCTATCTCTTGTGGCATGCCAGGGTGATTAGAGGAGGCCAATAACTCATTGAGAGGTTTTGGCAAGATGAAGCCAACCAATAAGCCTTCTTCAGAAAAAAAACCCATTTTGCTGTTGGTAAAAGCCACCAAGGTCTGCTGCTGCTGTGGGATTTTGTTTCTTCAGTCCTCCTAAAGCTTGGCTTGGAAGCCCACAGTGTTCTCCTTGGCCAATCCAAACCCATGAATCTCTTTTTTGGACCAACTGGGAAGACACTAATCAGTTCTGGCTTTGCTGTGTGACTCCAAACCCCAGGCTAGACATGACAAAGCTAAGCCAGGCTCCCAAAGGGCCAGAGCTCTGCTGATGCAAATAATGACCCTGCTGACTTACTTGAAGAGATGGAGTAACAGAGAGGAATTTCATCCAGGCAAAATACACGTGGACACCACCAGTTTCCTGAGCCCTGTCTTGACACTGCTCAGATGTGGCAACACACCTGAAAGCTTTTCCCAGGAGGTCTGATTTGCTGGAGCAGATCACCTTGGGCTCCCTAGGAAGTTTAATAAAGTACAAGCCCTTTAGTGCTTTTTTATTTTCCTGCAGAATTTCAGCGCCAGCACATACTTGTCTGTGATGTAATTTTTTTCCATTAATAAATCCGCAGACCCTGCTGGATACCACTGCTGTTATGTTTGCAAAATATTGCAATGCTAATGGAGCCCTGCTCATCTCACGTATCCTGACAATCTCAAATATTGGCCTCCTCAGTGTAGATTTTCCAAGGTCTTTAAAGCATTCCACTCTCCTTGGACTAATGGACATCTTGTTAAAGCTGTCAGGCTTCATTTCTGGTTTGGCAGTGGAGAGGAGAGGTGCCCTTGTGTTTGCTTTTAACACCCTCACTCAGCCACTGCATTCCCCTGTCCCAGGGCTTGCCCCTCATAGAAATGTAATTACATTTTCCTGCACAGGACACAAAAATCATCCATTTCATAGTGTAAAAGAGGTTTGTCAAGCACACTACCACCAGTTTTAACATCTGATTGCTTGTTCTGATTGTTTGCAGTGAGGTTTTACAAGAGGGTTTGGTTTAAGAGGGAAAATTGTATCTTTTAGGGAGCACTCTGCACAGAAAAGCCTCCCTGCACACAGGATACTGGAGAGAGAGGGGTGTATTATACACTTAAAATAGAGCCCTTTAAAACTGGCATGGGATACTCAGTGTTGTCCGACTGTCATTCATCACAGTCATGCCTTTCAGACAAAACGAACCTCGCCTTCGTGTTGCTTGTTAAAATAAGGAATGCCAGTGTTTCATTTTCACTCACTGCGCTCTACAGAGCAGCCAAAACCAACGTGGTTTGAACCATTATTTCAAATTTATCTGCACAAATTATCTATGTATAGTATTTTTATTACAAGATGGCTTATTTTGTCTATATTCAAAGAAAAAAAATTACTGTGCATGTCTGGAATGCAGGAAAAGAGAAGGATTTCTTACACTGCAGAGCACATTCAGTGAGTGATTTGAAATGACTGCAGTCACCAGCGTATTCTCTTCCAATTTCTCTGCTTTACTCTTTTAGTTCTTCCTTCCCTCCTCCATATTTCTTTCCCTTTCCCCCTGTATTTCTTTTCTCTGTTTCTTCTCCCCTTCTTCCTTTCTCTCCTGCTCTGTTTCTTTTTTCTCCCCCTTTCCCATCTTTCCCCTGCATTTCCTTTTCTCTGATTCTTACCTCTCCCTTTCTCCCACCCATTTCTTTCTCCTTTCCCCTATATTTCTCTTCCCCTCTCTTCCCCTTTCCCCCACACAGATTTCTATATCCCCTCTAATTCTTCCTCCCCTTCCTTTCTCCCTTTCTTTTGTCCCCTCAATAGTCGGTTTTTGAACAAAAAAATCTTGCCTAGCCCAAGGCTCTACAAGGCTTTCAGCCAGGCAGCACAGATGCAAATCCTACTGCACCCCTGAGCAGGGAAATTCCTCGCATGGATACAGTGATGCAGCTGCACAGGTGGCCGAAATCCCTGGGTAACAGGGACCTAAAAATAAGGCACTGCCCCGCCTCTTTAGCCAGAATTCCTCAAAGGGCAGGGGCAAACGCGAGGGTAAGGGCTCAGGGAATGAGTTATGCAGAGCCTGAAAGGCTGGTAGTGCTAAGCCAGGGCTTGGGGAGGTGAGGAAGGGAAGCCTGAGGGATATTTAGGAAAACCAGACCCAGCAAAGCTTTGCCTCCAGGGCGAGAGCTCAGTTTAAAGCCCCTGTGCTGCCTTGCAAAGCAGGTCCTTTTTATTCCACTTGTGTAGGGTCAGAGTAAACCTGACACCAAATCTGAGGGTGTGACGCACGTTCTGCTGCCCAAGCAAGGTGAGGGACTCATCCATCTGCTTCTGCTGACAAAATAATCATTTGATTCTTGCAAAGATGAGCGGTCCCAGGTGCAAGAAGCAGCATCGATGCAGTGTCACTACCCAGCCAGTCTGAGGATGACTCAGATCTCAGGTGTTGTACATGAAAACTGCCAATAAATATTGGGAAGGTGTTGCCTTTTACTTCAAGTTTAAATCAATGGTAAAATTAAATCATAAAGATTAAAAGCAGCTTACTAGTCAGAAGGGAGTGGGTGGGTTTTGTAACCCTTTTCTCTATGTAATGAGCTTGAGAGATTTTAATTCCTATTTAGGAAATTAGTGTGAAAATTGAGGTGTAAGTGCTGTGACAGGAATCCCAGAAAATGCATGTTCCTTGTCAATGTGAATTCTTTAAGCACGGATGCACTTGACACCAAAATTAATCATGTCCACTTTAATAGGAGAATTCATTGTTGAAGAGACCCCACAAGGATATAAAGCCGTGTGAGGTGTCAGGGAACAAGAGTTGTGTTTCTGTCCTGCTCCCACTTTGGCAGAGGAACACCCCAGCTTTATGGCTGGTGAGGTTTTGATGCCCATTTCCATGATTTCTGGTAAATTCACTGCGTTCAGTTCTGGCTCCTCAGGACAAGAAGCTGCTGGAGGGGGTGCAGAGGAGGCTGCAGAGGTGATGAAGGGATTGGAGCATCTCTGAGGAGGAAAGGCTGAGGGAGCTGGGGCTCCTCAAGAGGAGACAGCTGAGAGGGGACTCCTGTAATGTGTATAAATATCCAAAGGGTGGGTGTCCAGCAATGGGACACAAGGAACAGGCAGGTGCTGATGGCCAGGAGTTCCACCTGAACAGGAGGCAGAACTTCTTCCCTGTAGAAGAAGTGGGTGTGGAGTCTCCTTCACTGTGGACATTCTAAAGTCATCCAGACACAAGCCTGTGCCCTGTGCTCTGGCATAACCCTGCTGGAGCAGGGATGTTGGACCAGGGGACCCTTTGTGGTCCTGTCCAACTTAACCCATTCCATTATTCTGTAATTTCCTACGGCTTGGCAGGGAGCCCAGGCACCCCAGTGGGAAGGGGGTTGGTCCACAATGGGGCTGAGGGAGCAGGAAGGGGCACGAGGGGAGCAGCAGGGATCCCATACACCCCGATTACAGATGGTAAGGAGAGTGAGCAGAGACCCCCAAACACCCCCCGGTTTGGGACGTGATGGAAGTGAGGATGAATCCCGTACTCTGATTTCAGGTATGAGGGCAGTGAGCAGGGAGCCCCAAACACAGCCTGGTTTTGGGTGTGAGAGCAGAGACCCTCAAACACAGCCCTTAAATGTTTCGGTTTTGGTGTGAGAGCAGGGATCCCCAAACACAGCCTGTTTTTGGGTGTGAAAGCAGTGACCAGCACCCCCAGCCCAGTTTTGGGCATTGAGGGCAGCGATTAGGGAGCCCCAAACACAGCCCGGTTTCGGGTGTGAAGGCAGAGAGCAGAGACCCAAACACAGCCCGGTTTCAGGTGTGATGGCAGCGATCGGCACCCCCAGCCCGGTTTGGGTGTGAGGGCAGGGATCGGCACCCCCAGCCCGGTTTGGGTGTG
>VRYO01002326.1:2199269-2318995 GCA_009812075.1 Sialia sialis
CACCATCCCCGGGCACGCCATGAGGGAAGGGCTGTGGGCTCCCCGCTCCAGCCCTTCCGTGGAAGGGGCGTCCATCGGCAGCGCTGCTGCTGAGAACCGCTGGGATTGGTGTTAACCACTGAAAATAGGCCGCTCGGGTGGGCTGTGGATGCGGGTAAATCATAGAATCACAACGTGGTTCGGGTTGGACGGCATCCCAAAAATCATCTCGTTCCAAGCTCCCTGCCGTGAAACACCTTCCACTAGACCAGGCTGCTCCAAGCCCTTTCCAAGCTGGCCTGGAACACCTCCAGGGATGGGAGAGAAAAATGAAAACCAGAATGCTGCAAGGTGATGCTGGGTGTGGGTGCTGAACCCTCTAACTTGGAAACTGATTTTTGTGTTGCTGCCCACCAAATGCTGCATCGTGCTCAATGTGACTTCAGCCTTCTAAACCAGCTGATTGCTGGTGCTTCCTGCCTCCTTATTCTTATGCACGCTTAAATTGGTTCGGTGGAATTTGTTTTTTACGTTTGCTAAATCTGACAAAGTCTGTTCTCCATCCTTGCTGTGGCAATGGGGGAAAGGGGGATAAGCAGCCCTGGGGTTCTTCTCCAGTAAGAAGCCTATGAGGAAGATGGAGAGGGATAATTTACAGGAGCTTGTAGTGACAGGACAAGGGGGAATGGATTCAGACTGAAAAAAACAGGGTTAGGTGGGATATTATTCGCTGTGAGGGTGGTGAGCCCTGGCACAGGTTGTCCATCCCTGGAAGTGTCCAAGGCCACGTTGGCTGGAGCTCTGAGGAACCTGATCTGGTGGAAGAAGTCCCTGCCCATAGCAAGGGGTTAACCTGAGGTCCCTTCCAACCCAAACCATTCTGTGATTCAGTGTCTAAACTGCTCCAATGCTGCCATCCTCTTCCCTTAGTGTGGGTTATGTGTGTCAGCCCACCTGGTGTTGGTGTGACCTCATCAGGGGTCCCAGGATAAATTGCTCTTCTGGAAGAGTTTTAAATCTCTCTTGGTTTCCTTTCCTGATTCTCAGGTGCAGCAGGATCAGGTGAATGCTAATGTGTGGCTTATTTTTGGTGGCACTGGCTGGTAGGTTGAGTTAGCTGTGACATCTTGCTCCCTATTACCACCAGTGGCTTTCTAGTTGTTGTGCACCGTTTTCAGGTGGTTTGCAGCATCTTTGGAATATATTCAGTGGGCTGAGTTTTGTGGGGGTGATTCAGTGTGTTCTCTGAAGGCAGGTTTTTGTCACAGGGTAAGGAGAAGGTTCCTAAGGATGGAGTTTGAGGTAGGAGGGCAAGACTGTCTCGTGTCGTGGACATGAGATAGCAAGTAAGATTTTTCTGTCTGTTAGTGTCATGATGATATCCTAAGAATTGTTCTGGGATGAGGGTTTGAATTCCACAACTGTGTACTGTCCATGCTGTCATTTGATCAAGGAAGACATCACTGTCTAACAAGGAGCCCAGCTGATTTTTCTGTTGCATTTTTTTCCCCACTTTCTCTTTTCTTTATCTTAGGTCTGCTTTTCACCGCACTGTGTAGCGGTTTGAGGACTCAAATATTGTGGTGGTTTGTGGCTTTTTTTTCCTCCTCCTTCCTTCTCCTGGGGTTTGTTTAAAGGACAACTCCATTTGCTCAAAAAGCCCAACACAAGCACGTCTTTTATCTTTTCCCTTGAGTGCTAAAACTGTGAACTGCCAAGTTCAAGGTTCAGCATTTTCCCATATTATTTTATCTATTTGCATTACTCTGTCTTGGAGCACTTTAATTGTTTTGTTGTTTAACTGCCTGTTCTCCACACAGAGGATCCCAGATGACTCCTTCTGTATGATCAGTCTCAAAATAAGCTTTTTTTCTCTCCTTAGCGAGGATGTTGAGAGCCTCCATGTTGAGAAGGTGGGAGTGTTACTGATATTTTGGCTCTTCCAGCCTTCCTCACAGGTGTTTAGACAAAGCTGAGACACAGACATGTTGCTTTTGCACATAGATTTTCACTCCTGTCTTTGCTTTGCTCCTTTGTTACCCAGAAGCCAGAGGTGCTGGCAAGTTATTTGCAGACACTAGAGTGTCATTTTCCCTGTGTCCATGTGGGAGCCCAAGAGAGCATCCAAACTAGACTGATTCTCAGAGGTACCTTTTGTTTTGTGGTTTTCAGAATATTTTGGGAAACCCACCATTCTCACTCTACTATGTGCTCCTATAAGAAGCCAGCAAACATGCAAGGACTTTTTGAAAAACTCCTGCCATTTGAATATAAATTTGTTTGGATTTGGAGCTGGGATGTCTTGCACAAACCGGGAGAGCCTAGAGTGGTGAAGAGGGCAGTGAGAGCAATGTGGGGAAGTAACTAAGCAAGAGGAAGGAAATGGTGAGAGTGAAGCATCTTGTAGTGCCAAGGGTTTAGTAGCAGTATTAGTCGTGTTAATTAGTAGTGGTTTTAGTGTTCCAGGCAGTTTCTGAAGTAGTTTATCACCTTGTCCAGACCTTCAGGGCAAAGGTAGAAGGTGCAGTTCCTGCAAATCACTTCCACCAGGAAAGGGTAGTGCTGTGCCACCAGATCTGGCTGTGGCATGGTATTTAAGTGGATGGCAGACATGTAAATATAATTACCACAAAACACGGTGCTCTGAGTTGCTAGCAGACTCTCAGGCTGCCACTCAGGATTTGCTGTTCACACACCTGCCTTGTGCTGCTGAGTTTGCTTTTTCCCGAGCGTCAGCGAAGCCGATCAACCATGAGCTTCTCCTCTTTCAGGCTCGCCTTGAGCCCGTAGATTACTCTGTGTCCAGTCCAATGGAAACTTTTGGGCTCTTTGCTTGCCCTCGGTGAGCGCATGCCAGCAGCGTTTGCAAAATGGAGCAGAGTTTGATAGTGCTCAAGGTCTGTGCCAGCAGAGCCGCGTGCTGCACGCTGTCTGTCCGGACAGAGCTCAGCAAGGCACAGTCCTGCCCAGCTGAGCCTTCCAGGAGCTGCCTTCCTGCTTGGATTAGATGGCTTTGATGTGATTACTCCAGACATTGTTTCTAGAGAAATATTTTTTTTTTGCTAGCTTCCACTCGACTAGCTGCAGTAATAATTGTTCCGTGAGCAGGAGTTTTGCATATCCAGCAAGGAGCTATGTGAATGTAAGATTTCTCTTGTAGGCAGATGATATTGGTTACTGGTTTTTATTTTCTTGAATGAGGAAGGACAAGATCGATTTCTTGTCTGTGTGAGGAAAGTAATTGATACCTTGTTTTGCCACAGTTTTGGAGACAGATGTGTGTTACATTGCTCAGAAAAATGATCCTGCCGTGGGTCATCTTTGTGCTAGAAATCTTCTTCATCCACCATTTTACAGAGCAGAGCTCTTTAGGTAATAATTAATTTGAAATTAGTAATTCAAGCAGCATAATTTATTTTTATTGTTAAAGGAAGTTACATTGTAAGGGTTGTACCTTCACTTTTCGTACACTTTGTGTCACTTTCAGGGACTGTCACCTACATCTTTGTACATACATAATTGTTACTTTTTTAAAAACTAGCGCAATCTATTTATGGGCCATGCATTTGATTATTTCACTGAAGTAATCAGTTTGGGCATTGACCTATGGTCTTAATGATTAAAACATTGGGATGTTAGACTGCTATGAAGGAGCAGGAAGTGTTGCTAATTAGGAAAAGCTCAAAATGCAGATGAAAGCAGCCATCCAGGTTTAATGGTTACAGTAAGGAGGCACTTTAATAAGTAGCTTTACTAGGCTAAATTACAGTTAGGGACTAGTGAAGAGATGCTATGATGATTGAATGTGGAATCATTTAAATTGAGGTGTTAACTTGGGGGAGAAAACTCTGTATTATCCAGCAGTTTGGGTGACTTCCATAAGTAGAGATGGAAGCAATTTGGTACAAATTGAAGCTAAAGCAAGCAGAGTGGCTATTTGTATATAGGAACACAAGCCACATAAACTTTATTGAACTGTTATGCAAACCAGAGCATTTAAAGCAGTGTGTTCCCTAAGGATATATTCCCTTAGGGAAGAGAGAGCTAGGTGCCTCATCAGGGTAGTGGTGGAACTTTTTTGAACAGTATCTGGCATGACAGATGTGTGAAGGCTTTTGTGAGCTGCGTGAATGTTCCAAGAGAAGCCTTTAGAAACAGCCTTGACTTGTTTTTTATTGCATTACTTTTTGCCTTTATGAGTGTTAATGTATGAGCCAAACAAATGACCTGAAAAAAAAGCATGTCTGGCTTTTCTGTTCTAGAACAGAAAGTTACAAAAGCAAGGGATGCTCTTGACTCAGCCAGGCTGACCTAAATATAGGAAGGAAGGAGGGCTTTGTGGGCGATGCTTGCCAGTAGGGCGTGGGGAATTGTTCCAAATTTGAGATGATTTTATCTGGCAAATATGCTCTTCATCAAACACTCCTTTTTCCCTTATGCTGTACATCCATATATCCCACAAATGGCGTTGGTGCCTCTTAAAATTTCCCCCAAAGTGTGAAGGAGCAGTTCAAAAAGTGAGATAAAAATCTGAAGGCCCACCTCGTGTTGGTTAAATGGGTGACTGGAGCCTGTCTTACAATCGGCCTCTGAACTTGAAATAATTAGTTGCCTTTTTTGTGTCCATGCCTGGCCTGAGTCGCCTTCAGCTGTTCTCTTGCTGTCTGAGGAAGCAGCTGTTGAGGAACTGTGATTCCTGTTCCAGTCGAGCAAGGGACTACTGGTAGGATTAACAGCATGGGAAGCCCAGCCTGTGTCTTTGTAAGCCCAGATGCTGAGCTTGGCTACAGGATGTAACACTAATCATTACCTCATCTAGAAGGAAGTTTTTCCAGGCCCGTTGCTGGATAAAGTTGGAACTCAAATGTACTTGCAAGGCTTTTAACACTGGGATTTTTTTTTTTTTTTAAACTCATCCTTTGCTTGCAAGGAGCATAATCCACATAGTATTTTGGGCTTGTGAAGCGAGGTATTTGTCCCTCCTGTCAAGTCAGCAGGTTGCCAAGAGCAGTGAATCTGTCTAGCTAGACAGGAGCACTTGTAGGCAATCCTTAAAATAGCAGCTCTGAAATATCAGCTGTTGTCTTGCTGGTGCTGAAGTATTTTTTGGGGAGAAGCTGCCCATTGGAATGGTGTTGGGGGGAGGGGGTAAAGGAGCTGCAATAAACCAAATTTTCCTTCAGAAAGGTTGCTTTGAGGGTTTGTGTTAAAGCCCAGAGAAGGGAGGGTCTGTGGTTACTTCAATACCAGAAGCAGAGAAAGCTCCCTAAAAACTGGTGCTCTTGCACCTCTGA
The DNA here is from genome assembly GCA_009812075.1 of Sialia sialis. NCBI lineage: Eukaryota > Metazoa > Chordata > Aves > Passeriformes > Turdidae > Sialia > Sialia sialis. The sequence goes on from VRYO01002326.1 coordinate 2,204,543, forward strand.
ATCCTCCAGTGACACAGCTGGCCTTGCATGGAGTAGAAAAAATAGCTGAATTTTGGGCTTCATCACACAGTAAAGATGAGGGAAGTGCTTAAGGGCTTCTTGTCATAAGACATTTGTAGCCTTTACCTCCAAAGACACTCTGCTTTTCTTCACCTTATTTAAGTTTTGGAACAAGAAGTAGGCTGAAGAACTTTCCTGGCTGATGCTGGGAAAATCAACTGGTGTGTGCACTGAAATGAGAACATTGCATCAAGTAAAAATAAATTTCAAAAGCATCCTTATGGGCAGGCTTGGTGTAGAAGCAGTAGGTTGCAAGTAAAGCAACTCTCAAAGGCCTGTCTGTAGAAGATGTAGCTGTTGAAATTAAAGCTGCTTGGTGTGGCACAGTAAATGCTAAATAAAGCAGTGCTTCAGTGGAAGGCACATGATGGTTTCAGCTATGCAGGAAGAGCCCTGCAGTGTGCAAAGGACTTCAGGTAGCTGGATGACCACCTGACATCATTTTCTGTTATGAAGATGTGGAAGTTCTGGTCATGGTGTTAAAAATTCACTGTTTTGAAGGCTTGCAGAAAGGCGACAAAGTCTGGGGAAACACACTTTGATGTTGGCAGGAATGTGCCAGACCTCTGCCCTCTGGGAGAGTTTGACAAGTGTCCTCACCTAGACCTCAGCACCAAAGGCATTTCCCGTGATTATTTGGATAGTTTCTCATTCTGCCCTTAAACAAACTCAGCTAAGTGGCATGAGGTGTGAAGGGCAAGGCTTGGGAAGCATTTCCCAATGAGCAGAGCCAGGAGCACTTTTATGGCCTAACCAGCTGAGAATTTTGAGTGTTGAGAGAGGAGAAGATGCTAACAAACTCTGACTAATGCTGTTGCCAAAACTGAGTGTTGGTTGTTTTGGGATGTGGATGTGTGCCTAAACCAAAAACTGGGCAGAAATGGGTGGATCCCTGGCTAAATGAATCCTCCTGAGATGGATTTGACTTGACTTGAGCATCCAGCCTGTGCTCTGTTCCTCCATCCCCTCAATGCTTCATGTTTTCCTGTAAGTGAAGTTCTGATTCACTGTGTGCTACTTCAGGGTGTGGAATTGTGAAAGGAGAGATGTTTGTCTTCAAATGGCTTGAAAAGATGTTGGTTTTAATCTCAGACATAAAAATGTGCAAGCTTTAACAAAACTGTTTCTGGGTTGAGGAAGGATGGATGTGTTGAGGTTTGGATCAACTTGAACAAAAAGGGCAGAGCTCTCATCTAAAACTTTGAGTGACTAAGCCTGACTTGAAAATTTCAGGTAATACATTGAAATAACTTTTGTTAATTTAAGGATTAAGATCCCGTTCAATGCTGAGAAAAATGAGTGTCTGACCTAATTGCTCATTAGAAATGTCTGACCTAGAACTGGGAAGTTGATTGCTTTGAGGTGTGCTTTCAGTAGGGAATAGCCTGGGTATGATGGGAGGAGAGGCGGATTTGCTCAGCAGCATCTGCTCTGCCCATCTGTGAGCCAGCTTGGCATGGGCCGTGGGTTTATCCACCTAAACACCCCTGCAGCTTCTCAGAGTTGAGCTGCAGACAAGGAAAGTGATCTCAAAGTGCCAAATCCCAGCTGTGTTCACATCTCAGATGTGGTGAGGAATGAGGAAGCCTCTTCATTTCTTACTGCTTCTACTCCTCGCTGGTTTATCACCTCTCCTTCCTGCACACTGCTTTTCCCTGCAAGAGTGGAGTTTCTTCTGTCATACAGCTTAGTCCTCACGTTAGGCTTGCTCAAACACTGCATGTCTTCTGGTTCTCTGATGCTTTGTGAGCTCTCCTGCTCCTGGAGGCAATATTTAGATTTTATTTTTGTGTTACGTGTTGCTGTACAAGAAATCGGAGGCTTTGGTAAACCATAATTGCCAGGTGCACCACGGTGGCCATGTTCCTATTTTTAATACCTGGCAATTAGGTATTGTTATCTTTGGCATGTGAAGAAATGCAGTAGTTGGGTCTCAGGCCTGCGGTTTCCTTTCCTTTTAGCTCTTGGAAGGTTTATGTGAACGAGACTGGAATACTCGATTTGTATCCAAACTTCTGTCAAAGAAATGGCAAGATGGTATCTCCTACTGGCTGCCTCAAAAATAGATCCCTCAGAGCTGGGCTTTTCCTACCATGATGTCATTACTTGCAGTTTTTGGATGTAATTAGTGTCAGATTGATTTATCTCTCCCAGAGCGGCTGGGTTTACTGGAAGAGAGTTCCACAAAAGGAGTTTATTTGTGTGTTTGCTGGGGTAGCTGTTGGGCAGTAGCTTGTGTTGTTAATATTGCCTGCAGTGATGTCTCTGTGTCACTGGTGATTCCTTGCAGCCCATTCCCCCGGTCACACAGATGCTCTGCTCAGACAGGGAATGTAAAGGAATAATATTTCCTCCCTCCTGGTTTCTCCTTGTGCGTATCTTGTGACCTTTCCCTTCGCCAGCATCTGATTTAAATTTAATATTACTTTTTTTCCCCTTTGCCCTCCTCTTTTCAGTACTTCCTACGTCCCAAAATAACCTTTCTCTAATCCCACTGAATACCATGTTTAGTTGAGTCTGTCTCTTGGGTCTGCCTTTGCCAGCCCTTTCCAGTAGGCAGAAATGGAATACAGGAGGATCTGGCACGCTAAAAGCTGGGTCAGGTTTTTAAACTCATTCCCTCAGGTCAGATGGATTTCAGGCATCCCCACTTGGGTCTTCTAATTATGGAGTGTTTATCAGCTAACATGCTGGGATGACAGGAGAGCAAGGAAAGGCTCTTGGTGTGCTTCACATGCACAAAAATCCCTGGGCTCTGGGCTCCTATCAGACTCTCATAGCTTCACATTTTTTCCCTTTTAAAACACATGTTGCCTCAGAGTCAGATAGTTGAGATATGTCTGTTTTTATCGGTGCCAAAGTGCTGCAGTCTTCACACAAACCCATGAAATCTTATTTGCTTCTGCTGACTACAAACAGAGGAAATAGCCTATTGCTTTGGGTTTTGCTTTTTTTTTTTTTTTTTTTTTTTAAAAACCGTTATTTACATTTTGTTTCTCTCTGATTGCAAAATTGAAGTTCTTTCAACAGAATTGCCAGGAAACTAGTAGATACAACTTTATGTGCTTTTAGGAAACAAGTCAATTTTTGATGGTCTACAATCCCTATTTCTTTGCTGTGCAACTGTGCAGTTCTCCTAAGCTGTTTTCCTTAAAATGTCTATTCTCCCATATGAAAAATGTGTGTTGGTGTTGGTTTATTTCCTTTGCTCTGTGTGCTGCCTGGCTCTGAAAGCATTTATACTGACAAATATGTTGAACCAACATCTGTTGAAAATGAAAGTGGGCTTTTGGGACATGTTTTGTGATACCCAAAGGTCACACTGCTCCATTGTCTCTTCCGTATGAAATTGCAATCTGCCCCGATGTGGAATGAGTGCGTTGGAGCAGTGGTGTGACCTAACCTTTACATGAACTGTAGAGGAATCCAGGGGCTCTGGGAAATAGTGTGGATACAAGAGATAATGTTGGTATATGTAGAGAATGTCACTGTTTTATTTATAGAGGGTTACACAGTGTTTTTAGAAATATTTGTGCATTCTTGTTTAATTACCCTGGGGGAAAAAATCATTATTTGGTGAACTGGAGCAAGTGAAGAAAGGTTCTCTGTATGTGCTGGTGAAATGCTTTTGTATCACTGATGGGATAAGCACATCCTGTCAAACTTAACAATCATTTTCAGTCAAGAGGTAACCCCGAGGTTTCTGTCTAACCAGTCTACAAATTTAGCATTAGAAAAAAAGATCACTGTGTTTGCAGTGCTGTTACAAAATTTTTTTAAGGGGAGGCTGAACCTGTTGGAGGATTTCTGGAGATCTGAATTATCTAGAGATGCTTCTCTGGGGTCTGCTACCTGTGCTGCTCTTTTAGTCTTCCCACTACAAAAATCAATCCAGTGCGCCCAAAAAAAGTCTTGGCTGTTCTTGAGTTACAGCAATCTGGTATAAACCCCTTAGGAATAACCTTTTTCTTGCTGCACCTCAGAAACTGCTAGAAAACCTTAAGGGAGTTGGGGTTTCACTGTAATTTCCTCTAATAAAATGTGATTCTCCAAGGGCTAAGCTTTTGCTGCTGGCCTATCCCTTTCTCTCACCTCTTGTTGTTACTTTGCCATTTTACAAACAAAGCTGCTCCTGACCTTAAACTTAGATTGGCACGATTTGAGTGTCAAATAGATTGTGTGACTGAGGATACAGTTTGTAATTGTATCTGCTGGGGAAAAATGGAGCAGGCGAAGGAGGGAGCTGCCTTGGGCCATTGCAAGTGGCGTTCTGTGATTTCCAGAATTCCAGTGAAATTTCTGTGAAGGTCATTGCTGTAGCCCTAGACAAGGTGTGTGTAGTCCAGTAGCACATTTCAAACTGAATTAATTTGTTAGTGAGGGTTAGGGCACAGATTCTCCATGTAATCCATTAGTGCTCAGACCCAGTTTGGAGGCAGTAATCCCGTCCCACCCCCACACAAAAGCTGTCCAATCATTTCTCAAACAATGCTGTTTTTTTAGCCTTAATCCCAGTTGAAAGGTGGTTCAGCGCCATTGCTGAACTCTGGGCAACTTCTCCTGACATGTCCTGGCTCTCTCTCAGGGAATTCCTCTTCCTAGTAGGGAGAGGCTTGTGGAACGACAGCAGCATGAGAGGATAATTCCTGTCAGCCAGCCAGGTAAGACCATCTCACCAATTTTTGAACTGGTTGTAGTAGTGAGATATGGAGGACAGTGTGGTTTTTATTTTTTATATTTTTAAATTTATTTTTGACAAGTCTCTTAAAATTGCTGGAAAAGCATAATTTTTGAAAAAAAAAAAGACTTTTTCCCTAAGAAATATCCTCTGTGTCCTTTTTTCTGCAAACCAAGTGCAGGACTTGGCTCCTCTCCTGGAGAGCCATGGTTTCAGTGCTGTTGCTAAATGTTTGAAGTTTGATATTTGTGCTTGAAGGACAGAAAATCCAGTACAGCATGATGTAGTGGAAGCTGTTCTCCATCCTCTGCAGCATCCAGCTGTACTAACAAAAAATTCTGTCTTTTTTAAGGTAGTTTCTCTGGATTTAGACACTTTCCCTTATTTTGGATTTGCTCAGGCAGGTGGTGGCATTCCCTTGATGGATGTTACAAATGGAGAATTTTCAGAATTGGAAGGGTTCCTTGAGAATATGGGTAGTCTGAGGGCTATTTCTTGTAGCAGAATATCTAAATTAACCAGAAGCACATCCCTCTGAGGCAGTTTGAAGAATTCCAGGCAGCCCTTTTCCACCTGGATCTCTCCAAACACTTGTTACACAAGGAAGTGGTCCAGAGCTTAACTGAAATGTGTATCAGTGAGGGGCATGAAAAATCACAGCTTTTACAATAATTCCCTTGTATATGGTGATTTTGTTTACAGGAGTTTCTCTCATATAGTTAATTTGAAACATGGCTTGTTTTATATATGAGATAAAAATAGTCACCTCTGGTGACATCTCTTGTGGAATCCCTCATGCAATATATTTTATATGCTGCACTTTTGATCTTCTCCTGTGCTTATGATGACTGTGGGCTTTTTTTTTAGATTTTATATAAAATCAGTGCCTTGCAGCTTGTTACCATTGCACAACACTCAACAAAATACTGCATTGTAAACATAATAAAACGGTCTATTAACAAATCACTTTATTAACTCTAATCAGTCTAAAGAGCTAAATTTAATTAAATCTGCTTGTGGATGAGAACATTCCCCTCGTGAAAGGGTGCACTGAAGGTCATCTCCTGTTTTGAATCTTAATGTTTGCATGTAAAAGTTTGTTTTGTCTTTCATTTGCTTGAGGTCAGGTAGGGATGTGTCCTTAAGGATTTATTATTATTAATTATTTGAAGAGGTTTTGTCTCCCTGCCTTTTTGTGAGAGAAATTAGAAATATACTTATAAGGCACGAGGAAAAACTTAGTCTATTAGATGTATGTAGTTGTAGGTATGTAACACTTTTTGAAATGGAAGTGCTGTGTGAAAGGAGCTGGAACCCTTTGTTCTGAAACTTGAATGTTTCTGCTCTGATCTCCTGCTTATTAAAGTACTTAACTCTAAATAGTAATTTGTTTTTTAATATGTTGAATTTTGGGTCAATCCTTTCCAGGCTCTTAAATGAGGAAAAAGGACAATATCTATTTTCAGATGCATGGCTGGGAAAGGAAAATGAGTGCAAATGAAAACTTTTTCACTACTAAAAAGTTGTCTTGGACTTATTTTTTTTCAAACAGTAATGAGTGTCTACATTTCTGTGTGGCTTCTACAGCATTATCCCTTCATTGGACATTTTTATATTCAATTTTGGAGGTAGGCTCTGGACATCTGCCTTACCACAAGAGTGTTCCAACACACCGATTTTTCTCCTGCTGTCAACAAGCTGTGGCACTGAGGATCAACACTCTTGCAATGAGAGCTTAGCGATGTTAAAATAAAAATAATTTTGGCTCCCTAAGAGTTTAAATAGTGCTGAGAGCAGCTGATAATGTGGGGTTTGTGTAACCTGGTTTGATGATGCAGTCTGGTCACAGGCTTTAAAGGAAATGAGGTGAGGAGTGAGGCTGTGCTAGCAGTCAATGCAGAAGCAGAGAACAGGAGTTCTGGGAATTGGACAGGTCAAAAATCCTTCAGCAGTCATTAGAATAATTAATTTCACTTGTGTTTTTGGCATTAAACTTCAGGAAGTTCCAAGAAGCGACACCATGGGCATGGCAGGAAACCCTGCCCAGCAGCCAAAAGTCTGAGTGTCACCTTGGGAAGGCCTGAAGAGTTTTATAAATTTGGTCAAGGGGAACTGTGTTGTGCCTCTGTTATACCTGTGGCATGTTACTGCTGAAAACCTTAGGTGTTTTATGGCTGTGGGGCATAAAACACCCACTCTTCTATGAGCAAACAATGATTTCTTGGATGTATTTTTAATATTTAGAAAAGAGAGGCTGGGGAGACAGAGGGGAAGAAAGCAGAGGCCACCTGGGGGAAGGAAAGGTGTGATGCTGGTAGGCAGCAGAGGAGCAGCTGATAATAAATAATATAAATAATAAATAATTGCACTGATAGTAGCAGTGGTGCAGCTCTGTCACTCCTGGCCTCGAATCTTTGTTTCTGCTGCTTTGAATGACGTTCTGTACAAAAGGCTTTGCTGCCTTAAGGAAACTCAATGATGAAGTGTAAGTGGTAGGTGTGATGGCTTTTTGTCAAAGCACTCCTGCTCTTTGAGAATATTTTGGGGTGCTTTGGTGTTTTGAAAATAACTCCAAAGGGGGACGTTTTTTCCTTTTTCCCCCCTCATCCAGGAGAACTTGGATTTGGCAAGCTGTAAAATTCAGACACACTGTGCAGCAGACAGGCAGTTTATATATAGAAGCAGCACACTTCTAGTAATATCTTTAATGTGCTAAGCTTGACAGAATTCCATCTGAGATGCAGTAAGGGGTTGCTCTGGCTGGATTTGCTAGCTGGGGAAAAGAGGGAAATGCAGATTATTAATATCATAAATTGAATTGTTTCCTTCAAGATATTATACATGCTTTCAAAAGGGGTAATAAAGCAGTTATGCTATTTATTTATTTATTTATTTATTGTCACACTCTTCACTTTGCTTTTTCCTCAGTTGTACAACAGGAAAGCAGGCATGGGATGCAGTGAGTTGAAATATTCATCCCAATGCTGCCAAACCAAGACAATTGTATAAATGGATTTAATTTCCAATTCTGTAGTGTTTCAGGGGGTTCTCTGTGAAGTGTGACCTGATCATGCAGGGAGCACATTGGGAAATACAGAAATGTAATGGCCCTAGTTGATAATCTTCTGTGTTGAGTTATTTATTTGTTACAGCTTTTCTTGCACAATAGTTTTAAAACCAGTCCTATTTTTATAGTACATGAAAATACTTAGGCAGGGTGGGAGTCAGCAATAAATATTTTTATTCCCTAAAGTGATGTCTCTTGGCCAGCTTCTGTGCTCTTACTTATCAGCTGCTAGTCTTAATTCTGCTGAACTCAATTTTTTAAAATTTATTTTTATATCTCTGAGAAGCAGGAGCAATTATTTATGCATGAATCTTGCTTGTGAGTGCTGTTTCATTCATGAGAATCTGCGATTCTGTGGCTCCTGAAAGGAGTTCTTTCAGGCTGTGCCACTGTCCTGTGTGACACCGTGCAACTCAATCAATAGAGATGTTGCCTTCAAAGTGTCCTTGTTTTTTCTTAAGTTCTATTGAAGAAAGAGTCCCTTGAAAGATTATATGGCTAGCAGTGCTCAGTATGATACCTTTTTTCCCCCATAAAAAATAAATGAAATCAAACTTCCAGCGTAAAGGTCTCTCTTAAATAAAAGATATCCAAACTGAGCACAGCAAGGAGTTTTCACTGTGTTGGTTTATCTCTTCATCCAGCTTGCTTGCTTATGCTGTGAGATTATGCTGAATAAAAATGAAATCCCAAGACAAAAAAAAAAAAACAAACCAACTAACACCACACACTTACAGCTTCCTAGAAGTTTGTCAGCCACTGCTTATTTTAGAAATGGGCTAGTTCAGGGGCATGAGAGAAAATTATGGTAATGCCACTGAATGCTTCAGTAGTCAGATGTCAGAGCAGTCTGCATTTGTTTTGCTTGAATGCCATTTAATGTTGCTGCTTTTAGAAGATAATGTTCTGCCTTCTCACTTCCATGCATCCAATGCTGGCATCAGCTGTCTCCATTATGGAATGTTCTGTAGCTCATCAAATCCTGAAGCTTCAGTCTTCTCTTTGGTTACTCTTAAGTGCAGATTAACAGGAGCCTGGTTAGTTTTGTTGTCTGGTGGATTTTTTTCTACCACAGCTGGAAATTCCAGGGGAAAGGGTTATGGCTGGAAGGGAAATGGAGAATGAAGTTCCCTCACTTGGACATGGATTCAAACCAAGAGCAGAGCGATCCTGGCAGAGAACTCTGGGAAAATCTGTCAAATACCATTGTTGTACAACTGTAACACTTACTCAAAAGAGGAAAAAAGGGAAAATGAATTGATTGTGGGGGGAGAAAAAGAGAGGAGAAAAAGGAGTGAGGTGTTCTTACACCTTAAAATGTCTTTGAAAGCAAATGTTGGTGTTGATTTTACCAGCTGCTTCGAAGTTGTGCCATAATTAAGGGAGGGGACATGATCCTGTGTGTTCATCCAGGGCAGCAGTAAAGAATGAGAGCAGAACCCAGTTATGGTGCACCTTTATACCCCTTTCGTAATTCCCAAGCAGTTGCTTCCCTCACTTTTCCTGCTCTTGGAGAGGTGAAGCATTGCTGACTCTGCAGTGGTGTCACCCCAAGGTTCTGTCTTCTTCCCCTCCCTGCTGCTCACTCACATTTGCACCCAAAAGGCAAAGTTAACCCCTTAGAAGAGGAAAAATAATAACTCTTCTGGGAATGCACAGTGCAGGAAAACTGCTGCCATTTTTTTTTTTTTTCCTTCGGAGTTTGGATTTTTCCTTAGCACTGGAAATGTACTGAGCAGTTACACAGGCTGAAGTAGGTCAGGGTGTGAACTGTCTCAGTCACTCTGGTTCAGGTGTCACAGAGCTTTTCTGCTTGCTGGCTAACTTTCAATTCCATTCTGAAACAGATTAGAGGTTGTTGGCAGCTTTTTTTGGATTCAGCATCTTGGGTATTACTGAAACCATAGCAGGAAATGCTTTTTTAGTTTCTTGAAGAAGACCTGTCTTTTCCTGCCTGGATTTGGCAAGATAGGAAGCCAGAATTGAAGGATTATTGAGATGAATTGACTGGAAGGTTAGCCTTGCTATTGATCAGCTTCACTATCCCCGTGTCGGGATGGCTTTAATCTAGTGCTGGTCATCTGAAATCTGCTATAAAGTGATCACACTGGGTGGAATTGCACTTCTGAAACCACAACCTGAGCTCAGCAGAAATTGGACCAGACCTACTTTCTGTGAGTATAAGCTCCCTGGTGCAGTGGGTGTTGTCTTAGGATACTTCTAGAAGACAAGGATGCATTTAAAAGCAGTAGTGATAAATTAGTAAAATATAAAATATAGAAATAAATATATTTTCTATATAATATAGAAAATGAGCTTTTGTGCTTGACAGTTCTTCTCCTCCTCCCCTAATACACCGTTTTTCCAGTGCAAATTTGAGAAGTTGTGTCTGTGCATCCCCAAAGTTTGGCAAGTTCAAACTATGTAACTTTAATTCTGGAGAAGAGAATCAGTTGGAATTATGAATGAGGTGAAAGAACAGAGAGGACAAGCCAAGAGATTCTTAATAGTTCTGGCTGTTTTTGTACGTAGTGCACCTTTCATCACTGCATTTGGACTGGAGTCACTTCCTCACATTCAAGATTTTTGGCATCCTGGCTCTTCTCTTAATCTAGTTGCAGAAGCATTAGACCACCTCAAAGAACTTTTTGAGAAGAAGACCTGGTAAAGTTCAGGAGCAGAAAAACTTTATCCTGGTGAAGTTCAGAGCACCCTCCATCTGTTCCTCCCACCCTCAGAGCAACCAAACTGGACGTGTGAAGTGTGTGCAAGCAAATGACAGCTTTGAATGGGCTGGGAATGCCCATGTTCACCTACTTCTGGTAAAAACTTGTGGTAAAGCAGTGAAAAAAACTCATATAGAGAGCTTTGCATTCTGGCTGTGGCTGAGGTTTTCTCTCATGCAGGAAGGCTGGAAGCTTAGCTGTTTCTTTTCAAGATTATGTTGCAATCACTTGCCATCTGAAGCCACAGCTTTGTCAAAAAAGACATTGAAGATGACAGCTGAGAGCTGGCACACCTAAAAGGGAGGGACTTGTCACACTTGTTGCTGTTGAGATTCTGTTCAGGGCTCTCTGAAGATTCTGCATATGCAGTATTAATGTTCCCATATGGTTTGTGAGAGTGAAGTTTGAGGGACAGGAAATCTGTGCATGACAATTAGAATTGAACTAGCCCCTGCTGGAGACATAGCTGTGGCCTCCCAACCTGGCAACTCCAAGTCCCCCCTATTTCATGTCCTCAAAGGTGGCAGTGTCTGCTTTTCCCATTGTGACAGCTCCCCTTGATGCTCTCAGTCATTTAGGTGTCACTCCTTATCTAAAAACCAAATTTCCTAATTGCTGCAAAATGCCAGTCCAGATCTGAGCCTAAATATATTCCTGATTTTGAATTTATGAAGCAGGGCATTCCTAACAGGTGTGGAAGTACAAAGATTTATATGAAAGTTTAAGAGAAGAGCATAAATTATTTCCAACACTTCCTCAAAAGCCCATTTTTATCTCTGAGTGAATGTTGAAAGGGCTGTTGCAGACTCATGGTTGGATGCTAAACCGGAGATATTCATGTTTACCAGTTTCAGCTGCTCATTGTACTGAGTGAAGCAGCTCCATCATCCTGAGCAGTTCAGGATGAGAGAGGATCAAATTGCATCTTTAAAAGAAAAATACCACACACACACACACACACAAAAAAAGAAACTCCTCAAAAATTACTCAGAGCTTTGATTTGTACTGGTAATTATGCCTAAAGACCTCTCTGAGTCTTACAATTAACTTTAATAACCTTATAAATATTCTCCAAATATAATTAAGGGAAATTACATGTTAGGGAAATAAAGATTAAGTGGCTGTGTTGGTGAGGACTAATAGGCCCTGGCAGAGCTGTGATTTACAAGCAAGACCTCACAGAGAAAGTGGCAGCTGTCTGGCAAGGGTTTTGTTGATACTTCTAGTTCGAGGAGATAGGATTGTTTATACACCTTGTGTCTCAAAATCAGTAATTATATTGGATAATTTAAGACTGGTCAACACTCATATCACCAATCTCTGCTTGCATTTTTGAAGTTTTGGAAGGTAAGTTCAGCTTGAACGTGATCTCCTCCCCTTACCCTTTTTCCCATTGGATGGGAAGGGTGAGAGAATCTTCCCCAGAGTCATTCCCAGGCAGGGAGGCACAAGTAAGGAAGGGCTATGTGACATGAGGGAGTTATGAGAGTTATTTGGAGCTGGTGGACAGCTGCAGCCCTCTGCTCTCGTGTGAATGGTTTCCTTTTTGTCACAGGGCTTATTTTAATGAACTCCATCTGCACAGAGCTCAGTCCATCACACAGAGCAGCTCATGGTCCCCGTGGATGCACTGTGGATGCCATGAGTTGTCCAGTCTATCAGGTTGCACATGAAAGCTGGATATGAAAATGAGCTCATAACCTGTGAAATTTATTTTGTAGTTAACTCCTTGGGGGCTTCTTGTTATTTGGGTTTTGTTTTTTCTTTTTTTTTTTCCTCCCCTCCAAAAGTCATGATGATGGTGGCTTACCATTTGGGCTTTTTCTGCTGTGGAAAGTGATTTTTCTTGTGGAATCTCTGGTTTTATTCAGATATTGGTGTAGAAACTCAATGTCCTGTCCTTCAACCTCTTGCCAAGACAAATATGACAAAGGAAATACAGAATGGGATTAATTTAAGGGAAATTCCATCTGAAATCAAAAAACTTATTTTAAAACAGAAATAAGAAATCAGAAAAATAACTTAGATTTCTTAGCAAGTCTTAATTTTTAGCCTCAGCTTACTCAGATAAAGTTGCTTCTGCCTGAAACTAAATATATGAAGGATGGCATCCAAAGTTTACTGGGAATATATGGTGCAGCATATTTTCCTTTTCCTCTGCCATAGGTTGCACATAAATCCACCAGCAGCTCACCACACCAAAAATAAGGCTTTATAAATATCTGAGCACATGGAAAAATACCTCTCCCGTTGCTAGCCCACTGGAAATTAAAAGAATTAGACCATTTGAGGCACTGGGCGGGGACTTCTCAAATTAGTAACAATTCTCTGAACGCAAACATCCAGGTTTTAGGCAGATTTCTGGAAATGAGCAAGGCAGTGCTGGCACTGAGATGACAGTTCCTAAGTAGTGTTTCAGAGGAAATGTTTGTCTGAGGGCTTGAACAATTTCCAGCAGCTGACATTTTGCAACTCTAAGTGTGCCAAATTAGGTAATTTTTGTTCCACTTCCTTCTTAGATGGCAGCATTGACACAGAGAATTCCTGGTTTCATCTGTGGCTGCCTGCAAGCATGAATTAGTCACCTGAGCACTTTTAATAATCTTAAAATGACACTGTGGAAGGGGAGTTAATGCCTTAGGCTGTCGCTGGTGGGATCTGCAAAGTCTCACCTGCAGCTGTCAGGTCTGTATTGATAAGGAATTGCTGTTGCAGTTGGATGCCTGTGATAGCAATTAGGATGGAAGAGATGCACAAAAGAAGCTCAGCTGCTAATCTGGGGGTGGTTTGCTGGTGGAGGCTTCTTGGTGCCTCCTTTAGACACTTTCTAATGACTTTTTATCCTCTTTTATATTGTGGTGCCCAAAACTGCAAGCAGTAATCTCTGCACTCAGTAATCTCAGTCTCCCAGGCAGATTTGGGAGCACTCTCAGTGCTTTTCCTGTTAATGAAAAGTTAATACCTCCTACTCCCCACAAATCCTGTGGAAGCAAGAAAGGGAGAGTATTTTATGACTTCCTCTGATTGGCATAGCTAAGAAGGTGCTAAAATTCAGGATGCTGTAGCTTCTTGGTCCTGTTCCTGAGGCATTTCTTCAGTTCAAGGTTAAACATGATTTAATAGCTTAATAATCAGAATGCAGGATGTTCATTCTGAGATTTTAGCCACAAGCCCCTCGTGTTCAGCTGAGCTGTTTGTGTCTGGTGTGGCTGAGTCTCATTTCTGTTCAAAGGAAGTAAAATTTAGATGGATCTCATTCTGGTGGAAGCAAGAATTCATTGCTGTGTCTCTGGGCAGCTTTTTACAGCTTGTGTCACTTTCATCACTTTCCAGCCCTGAAGTTGGGAATAAAAACATATTTTAGGTGAACTCAAGTGTTCATGAAGAATTTGGCCTCTATAGATTCTGCTCTGTAGGATTGAACTTCCACTGCTCCCAGAGTGGTGGATGCTTAGACAGTGGAGGTGACTTTATTCATCAACTTGTCCTTTTTCTGTTTGTAATAAACACTCTGCTCAGGTGTATGAACAAACTGTCAGTGGCAAAAATGAAAAGTAATGCTAAATACAGGGTGAGAATAAAGGGATTGTGACTGGATTAACCAGGATTTTGCTGGAGAACTGGGTTAGAAATTCACTGCATCATGTGATTCCCTTCTGGTTGAATTTGCTGAAATGTTAAATTTTAAAAATTGCAAAACTAAAACATGATAGACCCTGCTTTACTAATGGTGTAACTGATGGGTATTCAGATTTTTATCTAGGCTGTTGTTGATGTTGGTTTGAGTTTAGATTTGGAAAAATCAAGACACTGTCCATTTTTAAATGCATATTCTGTAAATACCTGTGTGTTGACAAAGCTTAGTAACTTTTTACTCAAGACCACTTCATCTCTAAGTTTTCTAGAGGAGCATGAACACTTTGAAACCTATCAGCTACCAGTGAATTTGAAATCAAAAGCCTAAGGCTCAAGTCTGTTAAAATATTTTCTTGACTGTCTTGTTCTCAGTGACTTAAAAACCCCATCTCTGTAGTTGTCTGCAGTTTTTTAGCATCATAGTCATGCAGTTAAGGGACCTCAGAGACCTTGGAGTGTTCTCCCTCCACTGGGGCTTTGTTGGTTCTCATCATTTCCAGTCTGAGCAGTGGTTGGTGATGGTGGTGACAAGAAGAGGAAAAAGTAATTACTTTTTAAAGTACATTTTAAAGTAATGAAAAAAACGAATTTCTCAAATTTTTGTATTCCAGTTTCTCTTGGATATGGTTTCCTGGAAAGCTCAGTGATGTGTAGATGGACCATTGCTTGGGAAGCTGGGACTCAGAATGCCTGGGGGAAGTGCAGTGTGAATCTAATGGAGTGGTCTTTGAGTGCTTTAGTGAACACATTTTAAAGGTAAAAAAAGCACAAGAACTGGGCTGGATTCAGGATAACACACTCCTGTAGCTCAAAGGGTTTAAATGTCACTGTGAGGCACAAAAGTCTTGGTTTGAGGGGAGAAAACTATTTTTATACAGCTTGTGTGCTAGAAAAAACGTGGCCACATACTGTCAATTCTGATGCTTCTTTGAGATCAGGAATATAATATTCCATTTATATTTAGCAGAACTATGGCTCTGTGTGAGCACTTGAACATTTGTTCTTTTTGTAAAGGCTTTGGGCAGCTCTGTGGGATTCAGAACAGCGCTGGTGCTTTTTGACTCTGAGGGGTTGCAAAGGTGGGCTCTGAAGTACTGTTCATGTTAAGACAACATAGAAAAGCCAAAAACCCCCCATTAATAATTATATTTATAATACATTTATATTCTATAATAATATATAATAATTAATTATAAATAATTATATATTTATAAATATATTTCTATTTATATTCTACCTACCAGACAGGCAGAAATCTAGTTTTGGAGGATGATGTGTGCTGAGAGGAACATGCAGCTTTCCAGAGTCCTTTCCTGGCTTTCCTGTCATCAGAAAGGCATTTGCTCGTAGTAAGTGCATTTAATGAAACTAATTTTAGAACTACAGGTCAGCACTTAAAATTTGTTTTCTCCTTGTTAGTCTCACAGCTAGATCAGGCCTTAAATTTTATAACAAACAGGAATTCCAGGTCTCAGTTCTTCTCCCTGTGCCAGAGCTGTCTTTCACACAAGTGAAATAACACGGTTGTGGCCAGTTCTGTACCCTTTATAGGTCAGATTCCATTTTCTAACACTCAAATCATATTTCCAGCACTAGGGTGGTGCTTTTCCCCCTTCTTACTCAATTTTCCCTTTGTTCCTGATCCTTTATTTCTTTTGTCAGCGACAGGAATTGCAGCTGAGCAAATCAGCAGCGTTGTCATGGGGAGACTTCACAGCGTGAGCATGATGAAAAATGGCCAGTTTTCTTTCTTTTTATGATTTTTTTTTTTTATTTTCTTTTTGCACTGAGACGCCACAGGGGGATGAGCAGGGAAATAACTTGTTATAAATACATATTATGATATTGACTTTTTGCAAATATTAGGGTGATGACTATATGATGTTGAAATGGTTTTTAAGATGTGTAGTTTTCTTTAGGAGTAACATAGGTTGATAAAGTGTCTTTGTAGTAAGTGAATTGCCTGCTTGGTTGGATAACACCCAGTGAAGACACCTGATCCTGATATATCTGTTAGAAATTAAAGACCACAGCCCAAATTAAAACTGATAAGAAAAATAAATTCGAACCACACCAAGAAACACACATGCTCTAAAAAGGCAGACTCAAGGAGTGGCCATGTAAAATAGTTCCTGGAATATGGAAAATAGTTTGTAGAAAAGTTTGAAAATGTGTGATGGGTCTATGAATATGCAACAGGCTGGTGAATTTAAGGGGTGTCTCCAAAACACCCCTTGAGTGCCAAGCACCCTGCCATTACAACCTTTTTCTTTATTGTTTGTCTCTCATTGTCTTTTATTAAACCTTTTAAAATCTGCCAGGAAAGTGAACCTGGTTTTTCACACACTGATTTCCTTTGATTTTCCAGGGGCAGCCTGTGGCTGGACAAGGAGCAAAGGGGTGTTTGGTTCAGCGATGCTGCCACTGCTGGGCTGAACTCTGGGAATATCCCTTGGCATCCCTCAGGCTGATTCCTTGGAGCTGCAGATTTGTGGAGCAGCAGGGAGCAGTGCTGCTGCCATCTGTCCCCTGTCGCTGAGGCTGGAGCTGTCATTGCTCAGGGGGACAAAGGGGATGGCTGGGTGGCAGCTGCCATGCCTGCTCCGGGCAGTAATTCCCTAAGGAGATTGGATCAAGCCGTGCCTGCTGAGTGGGAATAGAGCAGGAGAAACGCGGGAATTCCTGCTGTAAATGCCAAGTGAATATTCAGCTTGTGCAGCTGCCCCTGTGGGCACCCTCTAGGCAGAGGTTTTTAAGGGATTGGTGATAATCAATCACCAATTTAGGCCTATTTAGGGTTCTTGCTTCTGCAGGGGAATTGGTGGAAGAACCAGAATCCAAAACAAATCCTACATCTTGGCTCGGTGGTGCTGGTGAGAGATGGTTGTTATTGCAACTGGTGCAATATCACAGCAAGATTTAAAAGCTCAAACAGGTCCAGGGAGAATGATCAATACTCCGAGCAGTACAATCCTGTGGAATTTACAGGGCTAATAAAAAACAAAGAGGGAAATACAATAAACACTTAAATTTCCTCGTAACAGAGATGGCTGGAACGAAAGCTGCACAGTGTTTTGCTCTAAGGAGGTGGGAGTGTATGACTTTACAGGGACTGTGATAAAGCTTCCCTTTTCCAGAGTGTATTTAAGCTGCAGAATCTGCATGAAAATTCTAGGAGTAGCACACTAAGCCTGCCACCTACTTTGCTAATGATGTGCCATGTTGAGAACAAAAGCTGAACCATGTGAAGTATCGAATATAGAACAAACTCCGTGTTTAATCCTGATCAGCTAAGTGTTTTATTTTATGTGGGTGATGGTACTGCTGACTCTGTAATGATATCAATGTTGTATTTGCATTGTCCATCACAGCTAGAATCCTTGTATAGTGCAACATTTAAATAGTCAAGTTGTGATCTCAGTTGAATGCCAGCAGAACATTTGAAAGGATATTTTATAAATAAGAGATGAAAAATCTTTATTAGTGAGGAATAAATATTAAAACCTAGCTGCAACAATGTTCTGTTACATTTAAGTGGATAATTTATCTCCAAAGGTGATACCTGGTGAAAACAAATTAAGGGTAATTTTATATCAGTCTCTTAAAATGAATAATCTTAGTTGTGTTTTCAGTGGGAAAATCAATCAGAGGAAATCAGGATATCATTAAGTGGTTCAAAAGTGGCCACCAGAGAGGCAGACTTGTAAAGTGTGTGAAAAAACAGGTTCACTTTCCTGGTAGATTTTAAAAGGTTTAATAAAAGACAATAGGAGACAAACAATAAAGCAAAAGGTTGTAATGGCAGGGTGCTTGGCACTCAAGGGATGTTTTGGAGACACCCCTTAAATTCACCTGTTATGCCTGTTGCATCTTCATAGACCCATCGTACATTTTCAAACTTTTCTACAAATTTTCCATATTCCAGGAACTGTTTTACATATCTATTCTTTGAGTCTGCCTTTTTAGATGATACATATTTCCTGGCTGTGGTTTGAATTTCTTTTTTATATCAGTCTTAATTTAGGCTGTGGTCTTTAATTTTTATAGATGGTAGGTGCTGGTAATTGGTGTATTAGTAGTAGGTGTTTTTGCTGGTGTTATTTAATTAAGCAGGCAGTTCACTTACTGCAAAGACACTTTATCAGGCTGTGTTACTCCTAAAGAAAACGATATCTTAAAAACCATTTCAACACCACACATACAGTATCCACTCTAATATTTGTGAAAACCAATACCATAATGTGTATTTATGACACAAAGCATCCTTTGCACAGAGCAGCCGAGCTTTCCTCTGAGCTCAGAAGTGGCAGCTCCCAAGCCAGCCCAGGACAGGGTTCTGCAGAGCCAGGGTTTGTTTTGCTGCCTGAGATAAGCTCAGCAGGGTCCCGTGTGTGATGCAGGGAGTGAAATCCGGGCAGTGCTCACGGGCTGGGATTCAGTGCCTCTCTTGGGAAGTGGGACAGCGGCTGGCTGAGCTGCTGGGCTGGCTGCCAGCGCCCCGGGCAAGCTGCAGTGGCCAGCAGGAAGGTTTGCACCCGTTCCCAAGGCATTCCTCAGTGATGGAGCTTTGTGGGTGTTCCCCAGTGAAAGCACTGCACAGCGCCTGCTGGAAATGTCCGAGAGCATCCTTCCCTCTGTGAAAAACGACGTTTATTCTTTTGGTAAACTTAAAAAGGTTTAATAAAAGACAGTAAGTGACAAACAGTAAAGCAAAAGGTGGCTGGGTGCCAAGAGCAGACACTAACTCAGAAAACACTTTTTAAAATGCATTAACATGTTGCATATTCATAGACCTTTATGCATTATTCAAAATCATCCCCCCCATCTGTAAATCAACTTTTTTCCTTGTGGCTCCATCTTGTCATGCACTCTCTGATCAATAAATTTTTTTTCCCCTGGTGTTCCTCACCCCTTTCTTTATCCAGATAAGATAATCAAAGAATGTGAAGAATTTCCTGATTATACTATTTTCTGAGTTACTTACATGAACAAAAGCTATTTACATCACCATGTTATAGTCCAAGAAAAAAAAAAATCACTCTACTATTTCTAAGTTTTGTTAAAAGCAGAACTAAAAGAAACTATATTCATACAGCAAAGTTTTCTAACATTATACATATAGCATTCATTTTAATATTTGCAAAAAGCCAATAATATAATATGTACTTACAACACCTCCCACCTCTCAAGGCCGTGTTTGGAGGAGATTTATTCCTAGACTGGGGGGGGGAGAACTGGCCAGTGAGGAGTGGAGGCTGGGGCTGAAAACTCACCCAGTTCTCAGTCTGCCATAAAGCAAATACTCATACATGCCTGATGTGAAGTGACTTATTCCTCCTGAACTGTACACTGCCTAAATTCTTCAGAAAGAAGCCAACTAAGTTTTTCTTGCATAGCTAAAGAGCTGTTTCAGGTGTATCTTTGTATGTAAAATTTCTTTGGGGTGATACTCGACGTTTACTTGTCTCTTAAATATTCTGTGGATCAGTTTTTCTGATTAAAAAAATAATATGGTGGAAAGTTTTAAAAAGTAATAACACTTAGCAATTTTCTCTCACACCCTAATTTCCAGCTGCTAAGTGGGCCTTTGATAGGGGGTGCACTGTGACTTGTTCTTGTGTGTAACTTTTCCTTGTGCTGGGATATGATCTGGTATAGAGTGCTCTTTTAAGCATGTGAGCATTTCCAAGCAGTTTTTGCAGCAGAACAAAGGCATTCTTATAAAAACCTCTTCTGTTTATCATGCTCATTGCTAGTACACAGCTGGATTGATGGCAGAGCTTCTCCTCTTGAAGTGATTTAGCCTTGCTTTTCCCAGGTCTGCACCAATGATTTGCATAAGCTGCAGTTCCACACTCCAATGACTTTTCCAGGCTCTGTACTACAGGCTTTGCTGACTGCAGCACTTGTGGGGCCATTAATTTAGCTGGGAGAAGTGTCCTCTGATGCTCAAGGTGGTTTGCAGATAACCTTGGCATTGCCAGCACTTCAAAAGCCCTGTCAGGTTAATAACAGTGGAACTCCTCAGCTTTTCCCCTGCTGTATGAATGGAGCAGTGGCTGATTTTGTGATATTGCTGCCCACTGAAATGACAGCTTCATTAATTGAATAATGGTGTGGATTCTGCAACTCCACATGTTTTATTCAGGGGAAACCTTAAACCTGCTGGTAGCTAATACATGGTGTAAGCTGTATATGTTCAATCCTCAGCACTTCAAGCTTCTGTCTTCACTTAAATGTGTTTTTCAGAGAAAGAGTTCCCTTTTTTACTTTATTCTCTGCTAGAGATTGTATGAAGAAATGGTATCTCCTACATAGAATGAGGCTTGATGACTTCAAGATTTTTTAAAAAAAATCTTTTTTTTGGCACTTCTATCTCCATATATAAATAGCTCAGAAGTCTCTTCATGGCATTTGCTAGATGTAGTGTTAAATGCCTTTGGGAAGTGAAAGTAGGCTTTCTCAGCTCCTTGTGGATGCAGCAAATCCAAGCTGCATGCTATATTTACACACTTAGGCTTCCTAGCAGCTTTTACTCCCCAGGTAATATGTGCTGATTTGGTGTAGTGTATTTAAAATGCACTCCTAACAAAAGAGTTATGCTGGATTTAAAAGACAGAAAAAATGTTTCATTACATGCATGCTGTCAGCAGCTCCAGCCTAAGTTAATCATGCAATTTTAAAAATAATATTTTGATCAGCAACAATTCTCTTGAAGGGTCATTTAAGGTGGTCAGGTGGTGCTGCTTCCCTCCCTGGTGTTTGCTGTGAGCAGCAGAATAAGCTTGTCATTCATGCCCTTGAGTGTGCACTGATTGATTTTTTTTTTTGGAATTGGCTTGGCAAGGGTACATTTTTCTCAGCTCACTGCTCGTACTACAGGAGAATTTCTCAACTGTATAAAGTGCCCTGGCACTGGATCCTCCTGGAACTGCCAGGGAAGTGCAGGTGGAGTTCACTGGGGACAAACCCAGGGATTTATTTGCCTTTGCAAAAGGTCATCAGGAATTCTCTGTGACCTCAAGGAGATTTATTTTTTTTTCCTTTCAGGCAGCATCTCAGGTTTCAAGGAGCTCTGTTGCTTCCCTGCCATGGAGATTTGCTACCTATTAAAGCATCACTGACATGGAAGGCTGTGAGGTCTTCTCTCCAAATTTTGCTTGGTTTAAACTCTTTTGCTGTCTGACTCTGCCAGGTGACATGGCTGTGAGCATCATTAAAACTTGGGAGAAGTTGCTGTGAGTCTTTTAGAAATGCTACTCTCTGTGAAATTGTTTTCAGAGCTGAGAAGATAATGGAAGTTATTATTTGTATAACTTCCTTATGTATTGTGGATTGTATTTTTAATATAACCTAAAACCTCACTTTAGCTTAGTAGTAAAACTATGTTGTGATGATGAATGTTTAACATTAATATTCTGGAATCACTTACAATAAATCATCTGTTCTTTAGCAGACATGCCTCTAAAACCTGCTGTTTTGTAGCTCCAAGTATTTCTATGTCCATAACAGACAGCTTTGAAAAATCAGGAGAGCAGTCAGAACTTTTATTAAAATCTGTATTGGGATAACTGATGTGTGCCAAAGGAACCAAGGACATCTAAAAATGCCTCGTGTGGTTTGGAGGTTTTTTTTGTGTCTATGATATTGGCATCTAATGGATTTTACAGAAGAATGTAAAATCCTCATTTTTTTATGATCAAAGGCATGGCTTCAATTCAGATTCCTTCTTTCCTCCCTTTGTCAGTCAGTAGGATGTGCATGAAATGAAATACCTGTTGGGGTCGCTGTGGGTAATCCCAGAGGGAGAAACCTGGGAAAGGAGAGCAGCAACAAAAAATACCAGAGGGATGAGAAGAGGACCAAACACACCCTCCAGGAGCTGCCAGAAGAACTAATGATGGGTTTCATCTGTGGCTCCTGTGTCAGTGACCAAGCTCAGCTGTGCTCTGAAGTACAAAAAGAAGAAATTCTGTCTCTATGTATTCCAAAAAGTTTCCATCAGTCTCCCCTCTCTATTGTAATTTATAGTTAAATGGTCTCTCTTTACAATTCCCACTCTTTACTAAGAAAAGGCAATAAATTATTAATAAGTCCCAAAATACTGAGCCTGGGAGGTAGAAGACAAAACAATGCAGGAGGTTCTATCCCTAAAAACAGCATTTAGTTGAGTCCTCAGCTTCTGCTTTGTGCCATGAGGTGCTCCTGCTTAAAAACCATCTGTCAGCACAGCACACTGCTGCCTGTTCTTCCACTTAGCCACAAGGTTGTGGGAGCCTGCAGGAATAATATTGTGAACCTTTTCAAACCTCTTCATGTGTTTTGTGGTTTTGTTTTGGTTTTTTTCCTGCTGTTGAAGCGATGCTGAATGTGAAAGCTGTTAGCTTTTGACAGGCTGGTTGGTATTGAAATAAAAAACTCTGTAGGTTTTGTTTGAGAAGTTCAAAAGTATTGGAGATGGAACAGAGAGTGAGGATGCAGAACAGGATTTGCTTACAAAATAAAGCTAGCTAGGATTTGTGGGTTATTTTGAGATTCTGGGGGGTCTGGAGACCTAACACAAATTCTAAACATCCCCACTGCCCTGCCAACTTTGTTGGTTTGCTTCTTCAAATAAATGGTTCAAATGTATCTGGTAATGGTAATAATTTAAGGCTGAGTTACCTTGTCCTCAGTAGGAATACAGAAGAGTGTCCCTTCTGCTAGGTCTCTTATCGTTTAATGATAATTTTCATCCACTTCCTCTGTGACTGAATAACCATGTAATTAAACATTTATATTGAAAATTCAAGGGTCCAGCTTTGTGGGGTGCAAGTCTCCTTAGGGACACAAACAAGTGTGCTGTACTTCTTTACTTGATTTGCTTGATTGCTGCTCCCTCTTGTGGGGTTCAGGCCAGTTCAAACAAGCTTGGAGTTCATTCTTGGTCTGTTTAGATGGAGTAATAATCAGTGATTCTCCTCTGATACACTGGGTGGGGTAATGACCTTAAGACTTGCTTCTCTGTGTACTCTACAAATCAGAACATTCTTTTATGTCAAGGGGATTAAATCTGTAAAAGCATTTAACTCACTTTTTAAATGTAATTTACTTTTCTTCCAAGAAATTTACTTTTTTTACTGTTGTGCTGTTCATGTCTGGTAGGGTTTACATTTCTGTCAGAGCAGAGTTGAGGCAGTTGCACAGCTGTAGCAGACTTGGCAAGTCCTGCTGTCCTGGCAGCAGTAAAACCTCTTACACCTCCTCTCCTGCAGTCAGTGCTTCTGTCTCACACCCCTCGGGCTGTTGCCCTTCTTAAGTGAGTGGATCCTGAAAATTAAACCCCCCAAAAAAAACCTCTATCTCCCTTGTGCTCTCCCGTGTCCCAAATAAATGAAAATACTATAGCTGGGGGAAAGATTTTTTTTTTCCTTGCAATTTTTCAATTGTTCTGCTGGCCTAAAATCTCCACATCTAAGTGTGTTGTGCCTAAAGAAGTGAAAATACTGCTTGTTTTTCTCCAGAGAGACAGATGAGCTCTGGACATACAATCTCTGTTCTCTGGACCTGAAACTGGAGTGCTGTGGATTTCTTCATTGCTCCTAATTGACAGTGTAACTTCACTGATCAGTTTTTGGCATGAAACTCTTCCAGGAATGTCCCACTGAAGCTTGAAAGACAAATTGTCCTGACCTCTTGCAAAATGGGAAGGGGCCACATCAGTGTGACTCTGAAACAAGAGCAGTTCACATGATCTAATTTCTAATATTACACCATTTCACAATAGTGATAGGATTTGTCTCAGCACCGCAGCTTCCATCACTTAACTGTTGAGCTGTTTCTGTCCAGGAACTGCAATGTGGGAATTAAATCTCGGCTTTGGAGAGTATTCAGTGGATTACCTGAAGCTTTTGATTTTCATTTGACTTGGCTTTAAAAGAATAAATCAGTCTTGAATGTGCCTGCATGCAAGGTCTGTGCTTCTGTGGAGACCAGTGCTGATGTTGGACACATAATGAATTCCCTGTAAATGTATTTATTCTATCTGTGATGCAGGCAAATGTGGGGGTTTGGCTGAGATTAAACCAGGAAGCAGGTGCACTTCATTTGAGAGAAAAAAAAAAAAAAAGCAGAACTTAGTGTTCTATTTATGCCTTTTCTTAAAGCTTTATATCATTTTGTGTCACAGACTGGGTAATCCCTAGAACAGCATCAGTAACCTTTACTTCAAGACTTGTGATTTTCTTTTCTTTATTTTAAGCAGTTGCTGGGGTTTGTATCTACATTTTAATGTGCCCTAAGTGCCGGGCTGTGTTCAGAATTTGCCAGCTTTTATTCAGATGAAATTTGCAGTTCGCTGGGGACCAGACGGTGATCCCCACAGATTACATTGGTCATAGCAGTCCCTGAATTTCGTTTCTTATTTATACTTGAAATATTTTTACCAGTTAGGAGCAAAACCTCTGTTTATGTCCATGCATCAAAAAGATGTTGGCATCCACCCAGCCCCAAAGCCCTCCCCAGCCTGTGTTTATGCTGTAAAGGAACCAATTGAGAAATTGCACCTTATTGCAGGTTCCAAATGGGGTTATTGTGCTTTACTTTATGGTCAAGGCAAATGTGTTTTATCTTCAGTAATGTGTACCAGTGGCTGAATTAATTTTGCATGTGTGCTCCCTTATTAAGAGCTTTTCTGCTGTGTGCTGGTGCCTGAGGATGAGTTCACAGTGGGAAACACTGCTGGGAGCTTTGCTTCCAAAGAGAAGTCAAACACAGAAGTCTGAAATACAACTCCACTCTTTTATTTGTGAACTCTTGAGTGACTTTAATTGCAGAGGCA
This sequence comes from Sialia sialis, assembly GCA_009812075.1. Classification (NCBI taxonomy): domain Eukaryota; kingdom Metazoa; phylum Chordata; class Aves; order Passeriformes; family Turdidae; genus Sialia; species Sialia sialis. The sequence goes on from VRYO01002326.1 coordinate 2,229,529, forward strand.
GTTCTGCAATCAGACAGAATTTAAGCAGTGCTCTGCACTACAGCCATTCTACTTGGGTGTTCTGAAGTTCAGTTTTATTTAAATTTTATATGAGGACAACATCTGCTGCAAAACACTGCTGGTGCCATAGAGAGACAGCTACAAGTCGTCACTGCAGAAGAGAGACTTTATAAAAAGAAGTTGGGTAAAACAAGTAGAAGAAACTGGCTGCAGCTTCATGCAAATAACTATTCCAGAAGACAACACTGGGAGGATTTTTATGCTTTCCTTGTGCAATTCCAGCCCTTTGCAAATGCAGCCAGTGGGTTTGGTTTATTTTTCTCCTTCTAGGTGTCATTTCTGATTGGTTAATTTATTTGTGTGAGTGTTCCAGCTGTTTCCAAAGTCAACTGGACTCCTCCAAAACTATTTCTAGGAGTTAACAGTCTTGATGTAAAATACATGACTGCAGTATTATCTGGGGTATAGCAAACACATGGATTTGTTCTCTGAGGTAACAGCCGTAGAGGAGTATCCAAATTCTTCCCTGGTGGGACCAAGCACTTACTGACCAGAGAGCTATTTAGGGAGAAAATGCCAATTGAAGAAGTGACGTAAATGTGGTCAGTTGATACTAACCGAGGAACTGCCAGCCAACACCCTATCCTGGACTTGCTCTTTCATCCCTGTTTTGCTTTTTTGGAGTGGAAACAGGGCCAGTGATTGATTGCTAAATAGCAGTGGAAGTGGTGCACTCTATATATAGAGTGGTGCTGGAGAGCAGAGCTACAATGCTTAGGAAAAAAACCAACAAAAACCCAAAGCAAAACCCCACCAACAAAAACATTTGCTGAGATAATAAATGCCTCTAAACCACTGCCAAGATGGGAATGATAATGAGATACCTCAGTTTTAAGAGGTGTTTAAAGACCTGTTCCTTGTTGCAAGATTTGCTTTGGTAATCCCTGCAAGATCCTGGTGGAACTCAGTTATTGTTTAGACTAAATATTGTTTATTGTTGTATTTTTAGCAGCAGCTCCTTGGGGCTCCGTGGCAGTATAATTTACGAGGTAGGATGCAAGGCCCTGATTGTCTCTTGCATTGTAGAGCTGTACAGGCTGTTCACTGCAGAATAAACATTCTGCTCCTTTGTGGGGGGGAAAAGGTCTGTGTCAACACGACTTTCCAGCCTCTGCTCACATGCCTAAGTTCTATATCCAAGATGAGTTTCCTGGCAAACACATCAGCAAATGTTTCTCCAAAGTGGACAGTGCTCATGTATAAATTCCTTCATTAGTCGTGGGTCTCATTCCCTCCTCCCCTTCCCAGTGTTTGCTTCAAAAATGTTAAGCAAGAGGACCAAGAATGCTGAGCCCTTAAACACAGAGAACTCCCAGCAGCACCCTCAGCATGTCAGAGCAGAGTGTCTGCCTGTTCCCACTCCTGGTGCTCGGCAATGAATGAAAACAGAAAACCAAAGCTCAGGTGTTCTGAGGAACTCTAAGAACAAAATTGGAAATCACCCTTGGAATGTCCTTGCAAGAAAAACTTTCCATGGAAAAAAGTCCGTCATTTAACCTGCCACCAAACTTCAGTCTTGTAGGATTGCAGGGTGTGGATGAGCCTGACCCAGGAAAATAGTTCAGGCTGCAGTCAGGGTGGTCATGGGAATACCCTGACAGTTCTTTTGGCCAGCTTTCCACTGTAGGTGTTCTTTATTTTCCTCTTTGTATGGGAAAATTCAGTGCTTCTCAAAGGGAATGGTCAATTTTTTGCTAAGATGTTTGGTTATGAGATTATTTGGTGTTTGCAGAGTATGTGATCCCTGTTTATTTAAGGTGCCATCCTAGTTCATTTTCTCTAGTGAATGCAGTCAGATATTTGAGTTGAAGCCCTAATGATGTTGAGCTGTAAGTCTGACTTTTTGGCTTGATTTTTACTGTGAATTTGATTTGTCTTTTTTTTTTTTTTTTTGTGTGTGTGTGTGTATTGGGTGGCAACGTTTGGTGACTTAACTATGGCACTTCCAGAGCCTGGAAGTGCTGGTGGTGTTTTCCCACCTAATGTCCCTGATAGGGGTAGGATGAAGTGCAGAACCTCTGCCTTTTTGTGTATAATTTTGGAATTACTGCTGTGTTTCCAATTCACAAAATTTGGAAATGGTTAATTCCAACTCTTTAATCTCATCAGGTTGGATGTAGAGCCTGGGAGATGGCAAAGCCTTGTGCTGTGGATACACCAGCAGAGAAGAACTTTTCCATGAGTAAAAGGCTCTTGTACACAGACACCTGTACGCTCAGGTCCTCTGAGATGATCTAACCAAAACTATTTTTTTTGTTTGATTTTTATTTCTTTCCATTATTAAGCACAGGAATGGAAAAACTTAAGACCAGGTCAGGAATTTTTATTATTGGAACCACTCTTGAATCTGTCGCTTCTAAAACAGGAAGATCACGTAACTTTTCATCCACCCATATTTCCAAATTCTGAAGCTTTCATCCACCCATATTTCAAATTTCTGAAGCTGAAGTAGTCAGGCTCTAATGCACTCAATATCCAAATGTTGCTGGCGTCACTGTTTTGAAGCTGAATGACAAATGTGCCATAGGCTTCCCAAGAGCCTCCCAGCTTCCCTTGCTGTAGCATGACTCAGTCTGCCTTGTGCCTGATCCAGCAGTTTCCTTCCTCCTCCTCCTCCCTGCAGGCTGCCTGGACAGAAGATAATCTGTTGATCCTGGCAGGGGATTTTGGTGCTGAAAACCGGACATTGTTTTCCTAAGGAGCGCTTGGCTGAGTGCGGTGCCTTGGTGACGGCTACAAGGAGGTTTTGTTCCATGGCCATCTGGGCTCCAGGCATGCCAGGATGGCCCAGCAGGCAGGGGTGATGAAGTGATGAGGCACAGACATCGTGATGAGGCACAGACATCACTTTTCCTGTCTCTCTGACTTCATGTGGGTGTCACTCCAGAGGTTTTTATTGGCTTTCTTCACCATTTGAAGAACAGCACACTGAACCTTTAAAAAAAAAACAAACCAAAAACTAGAGTAACCAAATATTTCTTCTAATAGAAAGTCTTTTTTAGTTGTTTTTTTTCCCCACAAAATGAGACTTTCTTTCTCTGTTACCACTGTTTGGAAAGTCAGAACTCAATAAGACACTGATGGACATTACAGAAATTCTAAGAATCATAGAATCATATAGGTTGGGAGACATCAAGTCCAGCCAATAATCCGACACTGGCAAATCCACCAAAAGTGATACCACTTAAAAAGAATGCAGGAAATGCACAACATAATTTCATTTTAATAGTTACAAATTATATAATTTGAGTTATATGTGTTGGTGATGGATAGTGTTGGGAAGTGGCTGAAGAATTAATGCTCAGGTGGGCCAAGCTGGAGCCAGGTGCAGTTTTTCTCAGTTTTTAAACCTGTCTCTAAAGGTTTTGACTACTTTATTCCTACTTTCATGCCTCTTAACCTACCTACAACATGCCTTAAAGACAAAATAAAAAGCAGTTGAGTGTGAACTGTGCTGGGGGCCAGGCTTCCTTGGAATTTGAGTTATCAGTGATACTAACATACCTGAAGGGTGACTGTGTGATCTTTCCCTCTTGCTTTTGATGCAGCTCCTCAGTTGTTGGTTTTTATGGGTAAACTGCAGCTCTGGAAAGCTGATTTTTAGGATTTGGGCCAGCATTTGTGGAGGATTGCATTGTTCTGCGTGCAGACATGCATTTTGTGTGTGCATGTTTGCAAAGGAGAGGTGTGTTCCTCATGAGGAGATAAGAAGTGTGTCTCATTGGAATCAGAGCTGCAGTAAACTTCCTTTTTATTTTCTGCTTAGACATTCCCAATTCACAGTTATCTCACCAGTTTTCTGGAAGTGTCAACTGACTCTTCCCCCCCTCCTTTTCTAAATCTCCCATTACCTGTTTTTCTTAGTTTAACATTGTAGTACATGAAATACATATTTCCACTGGGGACATCCTTCCTGCCTAGATATGGAATTAATGTCACTCTTCCACAGCATCCTATTTCGAATGGGAAATGCATGGACACAAGAACTGTGTGCTGGATAAATACATAAATAGCAATTTTAGAAGGTGCTGCTGTTTTTCTGAATAGGAGAGAGCTATGATGAGATAAGCACTGCAGTTTTGAGGGATTTGTCAGGACCTGATTGGAATTCTGAGCTTCCTTTTGCATAAAATCAGTTATGAAATGCTGAAGTGTGTGTTCAGAGCGCTCTCAGTTCTGCATTGCTGGAAAATGGAAGTTTGCAAGCATTAAAAAGACCCCTTGATCCTGCAGTTCCTACAGCAGGTCTGGAGTACGGTTGTTTGTTTGAATTTATCCCGGGGTATGTATGAAGTGCTTCCTCATGTAAACCAAATAAAACCAAACATCTTGGCTTGGAAAGTAAATAGGAAAAGGTGGGGGGAGGGGTGGGAAATTTATGCCTGGTGTAGGAAATACTTCTATTTTCAGTGTATTTTCTAAGTGACAGTGCAAAACCTGTAGAGATTTGCCAGTGAATGTGAGGGGAGGTTAATTCTTGTTAACCAAGAAGCAGAACAAATTGTCTCTTTCAAGCTAGGATGAAGATACTTGTCACACTGAATTGTTGTGATGCTTTGGATTTACTCAGTGAACATCACTCCCCTTCTCTGTTAAAGCTTTTACATATAAGGCAATATGTATTTTTCCTGAAGATTTACCTCCAGTGCCTGGTCCTGCTGCTTTGGGGTGAGCTGCCATAGTCCAGAAGTGCCTTCTTTACAGCTGAGCACCAAACACTGCTGGAATCCCCAAATCATGTTATTACCTGCACCAAAACTGGATGCTGAGCAGCCTCTGGGAATTGGGGCATAGCTCCTCTTGGACTTGGGGCTGTTCACAAAAGTAAGAGCTGCTGGAGGATGAAGGAAGTGTCTGTTAAATGAAGATTTAAATTATAGATGCTTCACAGGAACATGTAGCATTTATTATTTTCATCACACACATGCTGGAGTGGGCTTGAGAAAGTTCAGATTCACTTTGTTAAAACAAAGTTGGGGCATTTACCTGGTGTAGAAGTTAAAAATAATTTATAGGCTCAATAGGTGGCTTTGGAGTTTAATGAAAGATGTGACTTTCGAGATCTTATTGCAGCCTTTCAAGCACTTAAAGAAATTGTTATAGGAATGACAGAGACTTGACAAGGTGTATGGAAATGACAGGAGAGAGGAGAATGTCTTCCCACTGCCAGAGGGCAGGGTTAGATGGGATACTGGGATGGAATTCTTCCCTGTGAGGGTGGGCAGACACTGGCACAGGATGCCCAGAGAAGCTGTGGCTGCCCCTGGATCCCTGGAAGTGTCCAAGGCCAGGTTGGATGGGGCTTGGAGCAACCTGGAATAGTGGAAGGTGTCCCTGCCCACGGCAGGGGGTGGGACTGGATGGCTTTAAGGTCCCTTCCAACTCAAACCGTTCTGTATTTCTATGATTTACATAAAACCAGTCTGTTTTACAATTGTAAAGCTTCACCTGACTTAAAACACGGTTTCTCCCAGGGGGCAGGGTGCAAGTCAGACATCTCTAATCCCTCTTATTTAAAGGAAGCATGACTGGCCTTCCCAGGGACAGTGGGACATGGCTTGGGTCCAGGGATTGCCAGTGAATTTGGCTGAAGTATTTCCCCCACACGTCAAACAGTGCCAGCACTTCCAAGTTTGCTAAAATCCTGTCAGCAGCCTGGCAGCGTGTGCTGTGCCAGCCTGAGCAACCAGATTCCTCGTCCCGGGCAGGCAGCTCATGGAAAAACTGAGCTCAGCGCCTGGGTGGAGGCTCCTTCGCTGGGCTCGCTGGCCGGGAAGGAGGGCACAGGCTGAGTTGCTAAGGAGCAACCTGTTTGGCTGGCCGTGGAAAATCCCGTGCCAGGGAGAGCTGACTCCCCGAGTGCTCCTCTGCTGCTGCTGCTGCTGCTGTGCAGAATGGCACAGGGTAAAACGAGCTCCCGGCCCCAGTGGCTCCTCCCTGGCCAGGTCCGGACTCGGGGTGAAGGCAAGGGGAATGGAGGGATGCTTTGGGTAGAATCCGGTGGAATTTGGGGTGATTTCCGGATATCTGCCCTGACCGTGCCTTCAGTTGTTCTTTGGATATCCTTTAGTGCCACTTCAAACCACTTGTGCCCTCTAATCCTTCTGTGCCTCATCCAGCTCATCACATTTTGAAGCGCAGGGTGTTCTTATTTTTTGGCCAGCCGCTATTCCCTATTGCTCGCCTTCGGTAGTGTCAGACTTCAATTACGCTTTTTGGGTTTGGTTTTTTTTCCCCCCCATTACTCCACAGCGTGTAAAGAACGAAACCAACGCCAGCCCATCCAGCGTTTGGCTTGTTATAAGCTGGGCTCTGCACAACTGCTGGAATCCGCAGCACCGATATAACTGCAGCAATTAACAGTTTCGGCCATTCACTTGGCATGGATAGGAATATACACATTTATTAGCATCTGCCCTGGGTGTTGGGTGGATGTGCAGCCCGGAGGGAGGGCGGTATGTTCCTTCTGGGGCCGTGTCTCTCTCTCGGGGACACAAGGAAGGCTCGGAGGCGCTTTGGCGGGGGGATGCTTCGCGGATTTGGGCGGGAGCAGGTGCGCGTTCTCCCCCCAGCGCTGCCCGCCGCGCTCCCCGCCCGCCGCGCTCCCCGCTCCGCCCCCGGGCCGGGCCGTGCCGTGCCGGGCGCGTCCGGGCGGGCCCCGGCGGGACAGACGGCGGCAGCGGAGCCATGGACGCGGCTGCCGAGTGCCTCAGCCCGGCTGCCCAGCAGCAGGTAAGGCTGGGGCTTTGTGGGGAGCTCGGGCAGCGCGGCCGGGACAGCTCCACGTGGTGGGAGCCCAGCCCCGGGGGATTGTCCCGCACAGTCACTGAGCAAGACGTGAGCTGTGAGCTGCTCCGGGAGCCAGCGGAACCTGTGAGATGATTGCTGAGTGAAGTGTCAGAGCAGCCCCGTGGGGCCATCAGATGGCCGCGGGCGGGTCAGGCATCCCTCGACAGGAGCTGTCACTGCAAGGGGAGAGGAGCTGTCAGACCTGCCCGGGATGGGCTGTCGGGCCAGCGGCGCTGGGGCTATTAGGAGGGAATCCCTGTGTTTACGTGCAGGCTAAGGTTCATCAGCCTGCTGCTTCTGAGTTGTAATTTGCATTTAGGAGAAAGGTGAGGAGTGAAGCAGGATGTGGACTGACCGAACCCTACGTGATTCATTACCCTATGAGTAAGATGTGTTGTTTGTATTTATAACTCATGCAAAAAAAAGTCAGATAAATATGCTGGTTTGACCTCTTAAACATAAAAACCATTATAGTCTCTTTTGTTTCGATGCTAAGCATTCACCACTCACCGGTGAGCTCCTGGAATTCCTGGGTTAGGTCACATGCTGCTCAAAACATTGCCATGGGTTAGCACTGGTTCTGCCCAGTGTCTATGCTGGTCAGTTGGGTTCCAGGAATATTGCAAATCAGGTGTTGCATGTCCAAACAGACTTTAAATTATGCAGGAGTGCAAGAAACCTTATCAGATTTTTGACTGATGAAGTGTGACTTGGCTCAAGAGAATGAGCGGTCCTATAATAGTTGAAGAAGGGGATACAGAATACTGGAATGGGACAGCATCCGTCATGAAAAATTATGTTGGCCCCAAAAATGACTGGCTGGCTGTGTCTTAGCAAGTTGGCAAGACGTTTAAATCAGCGTGAGAATAGTTATTGCAGCAATGCACAGCAGTGGTTGCTCACAGGGAGCAGGTGTAATTTAGTCAGGCAGACTTGTGTTTTAAGGTTTCTCTGGCAGTGGGATCACAGAGCTTTTCTGGATATGGTTTGGTGCTGGCAAGCTAACACTTCAATCCTCCACCAAAAAATACGACACTGACTTTGATTACTGGTCTTAGAAGCAGGTAATTTTGAGTGCAGTGGAATTGAGGGGTGCTTTGTATAGCTGGAAAGCTCTTACACATGTAACTATGTGGCAAGTCAACACAGTCATTTTTCAGCGCTCAGAAAAGCAGCATAACTTCCTGTCTTTGTTGGCTGTGTCTTGTGGCTGCCAGGCGAACAATGAAGCCCTGGCCATTTCAGGAGGGAAAGGCTCTGAGAATGCACACCTTCAGGATGTGTGTGAGTGTGTGTGTCTGGTCTCTACCTTAGCAACTCACCTAAATAATTCTCTCATCGCCGCGATAATGACAGCGCAGCTTCCCCGGCGCGGCGCACGGGGCCAGGAAGCCACGGCTTCCTCACCATTGTGATTTCATTTATCCCCTGGCCACGGGCACAGCCAGGCTGGTCCCCACCAGTGCTGTTTAAAAAGGGGCTGTGGAGGGGTCACTCCACAGCAGCTGCAGCTCCTGTGCTCCCTCTTCTGCAGGCAGCAGAAGATGCTTCTCACCCTTTCCAGCTGATACCCAATACCTGGTTTGCTTTTTTCTCAGAGGTGGTTGTGCTCCAGTTACAACCTGCTTAGTTTTTTCTTTTTCAGAGCTAAATACACTGAATCCCTTAAGCCCCCCCCACCGCTGCACAGGGCTTGGTTTTTATTTTCAGGCTGAGTGACCCTTAAGCAGGGAGTGTCAAGTGCTGAGCAAGTAGCCCAGCAAAAGACACAAGCATTTTGCAGTTCAACAGTGCATTTGTTTCAGGGCTTGGTGACTGTAAATCATTCTGAGCAATTGCACTAAAAAGGCAATAATTCAGTGTGTGTATTTGTAGTGTTTGAGCGAGTCCCATAAATTAAGGTGATGATTTTTCAGCTGGTGCTCAGTTCTGTGTTCATCTCAGCAGTCTGGTTGCCATCTCCTCTTGTTTGGCCCATGGGGCTTTACAGAAGCCTCTTATGAGGTTTGGGTTTTTTTGGTATGACATGCTCAGAAGAGCTGAAGCTGCCAGTTCTTCTTGTCAGATGAGCAATATTTCATAAAAGGGAAGTTGCAAAAGCTTTGTAATGAGTGCAATTTGGCTTCATATTTTTATTCTTCTGTTTTTGACAGCGATCTGTCACTTTTGATTGAGGCCTGTATTGCTTGCTGAGTCACTAGTGAATTTTAGATGATTTTAAGATCACTTCCTTCAGTCTAAAGGATTTCTTTTTTTTTTTTTTTTTAACTTTAATCCCTTGAATAGTTATTTATGCCATAGGCAGCCTAAAGAACAGCTCTGTGTGAATTTTTTGGGTGATTTTCTAATATTTAGCAGTGTCTCTTGCAGGCTGCAGTGCCTGTCCTTAGAGGTGACTTGACTCTGGGCTCTGCCAAGTGCTTGGGCTGGACCAAGACCAAAGTCAGCCAGGCAAAGCCTGTTTTGGTTTAGTCAGCACAGAGAGAGAAATCTGAAGTTAGCATTGCTGCTTACAGGCTGTGCAAGAAATCAAAGTATTTACAGCACAGAGCAGAGTCCAGGAGTCTCAGAGAGCGTGGTCTGACAAACTCCCATGAGTTCAGGCACACCCATGCTTCTGAGGAAGAGGCTCACAATAAATCTGATGCTCCTCTGTGTTTGTCTGAAAGCCTGGCCTGTGTTTTTGTTCTTACATGTCCAGCTTGAGCAGGTGGGGGTGGCTGTGAGGCTGCTCTGGGTGTCCTTGCTGGCGGGCACCCACTGTACCTGAGCTGGGCTTTGGCTCAGGAAAATCTGTGTGCAGCAGACCCTGATGCAGGATTTGTTGGGTGTTAGGGCTGCTACCAGACTTTTGTTTGGCTTTGGTAACATCCTGCCCAATGAGGTGTGGACTCACCCCTGCCCTGAATTTAGATTTGCTTCTTCTGAGCTCATGGGTGATGCCAGGTTTGTCACCAATGCCACCTACAGAGTATTAAAAACAAATTCATTCTGAGTTAAGTAATTCCAGCCACCAAAGCATGCTAGAAATGGGATTATGAAGGACACAGGTTATCATTTGATGGCTGGCCTGACTGTAGCATGATATATTTCTGTTGAGCAGGAGAACACTCTCCAAAGACTCATGGGTAGCCTCTCATACTGAAGCCTTTTCTTTCTCCTTGCATATTTCCTGTCCCCCATTCTCTCATTTTGGCAAAACCCTTTAGGGAAGGATGGCCTTTTTCTTACAAACCCTCCTTTGTCCAGCACAAATGAGCTGGTGTTTGGTCAGGAACCACAGTGAAAATAAGTGTGTAATCATCTAAATGGCACCCAGACATTCTTGAGAACGTGCCTGAAAATATTCCTTAGTGCTTGATGCAGCCCTTAAGGTACAGCAGCCTTCTGACAGAGAAGTTGGGGTCATTAAGGAACCAAGAGCAGGTTCTGACGTGATTTGGTGGGGACTTGTTCCTTTATTCCATGAGGATGCGCAGGCAGTGAAGCAGGAGCCTGGAGAGGCTGTGGAGCCACCAAACTCCAAGGTTTTCCAGAGGCATCTGGACCAAGCCCTAAGCAATGTGATCTGAATGTGATGCTGACCCTGCTTTGAGCAGGAGGGTGGACTGGAGACCCCATGAAGTCCCTCCCAGCCCAAACAATTCTGTAATTATTTGTTGTGATGTGATGAAAATGAGTTGCTCTAAAATGTGAGTGTTCAGGATGGAATAACACTTGGTGACTTCTTACAAAGGTACCAATATATGCTAACCACAGGGTTTTAGCTTAAAGTTCAAGAACCCAGGATACTGTTTCTGTTGTTTGTATTCAAAGATACTTAAGGCTGATGTGGTCATGGAAAGAAAAAGTTCATAAATAAACAATATGCTTGTTCCAAGATGCAAGCCACTGTTAGTCAAAGCTGCTGAGTGCAAATGTGTTTTTATTCTTACAAGGTTATTAAGTTGGCTTTAAATGGGCAGTTGGACGGCTGCAAAGATGAAATAGAATAAAGTAGAGATGCCTCATGGATTGACACTAAAACCAGAATGATATCCTGAGAAATGATACACAAAATGTGTGGTTTTGCACAAATTAAAATCAATTTTACTTCCTGCAGTTGGTATCTGTAATTTAGAAACTGGTGAGCCTCATTCTCAGGAAAAACTGACTAAATTTTTAAGTTTTTTTACTATTTTTCAAGTTGCTTCGTTTTGTATTATCTTGTGCTTGCTTTTGTGAGAATATATAATTCTGCAGCATAACTAGCAAGTGTGGCCCTTACCATACAGGGAAAACAAGGGGAAATATGTGTAATTTGAATTACACCAGAATTGTATATATAGGCACCTATGTAAAAGCTCAGCTGGTTATTGGAATTCATGAGAATGACAGCTGTGATCATGTTAACATCCAAGTAATCTTGTTTCTGCATTTTTCTGTCAGGAGGGAAGTTGGGGATACACAGCCAGTACTGTTTGCTGTGTTTTGCCTATGGAGACTTCAGTGCCCTTTGTTTTCCATAGGGAAAAACAGTTTGTGCTGGTGTTGTTCCTCACCTCTGTCAGGTGGGATTTGCCAGTGTTTATTTTTAAATAAACAGAAAGGATCACAGCAGCAGCAGGTTTGTTTCCAGAGCTGTGATTTCGTGCCTTTAGCACACATTTCAGGGCGTGTTTGGATAGTGGGTGTCATGAGCGGTTTCAAACACTGCAGGTGGATCACGGCTCTGCCTGCCAGGGATTCCACCCAGGTTTTGCCCAGCAGCAGCAGCAGGGCTGCTTTCTTTTCTTGGACACACTGCTTCAGGTTGGCAAGTGTTGTTGAAAACATGTTTGGGAGCCTGCTGTCAGCTTGCTCTGTAAGAAACAGGTTATGAGAGGGGATGGTTTTGGGTGCAGCTGTGGAGGGTCTGCTCCTGCTACAAGTTTGTGTCCATGGCAGAGCCACCTACCTTGAAATTCAGGCAGAGAACTCAAGGGAGAGCAGCTCTGTGCGAAACCAGCCCTTTGCTCGTTCTGCCATGGGCTTTTTCAAAATTCTCTGAGAAGGCTTGTTTTCTTGTCACACGTAATTTCTCAGACTTCACAGAATCACAGAACACTTGGGGTTGGATGGGACCTCTGGAGTCCCAGTGCAATCCCCTGGGTCACCTAGAGCAGGTGACACTGAAGCATGTCCAATTGGGTTTAGGATGCCTCCAGAGGGAGACTCCACAGCCTCCCTGGGCAGCTGTTCCAGTGCTCTGCCACCCTCAATGAACAGAAGTTCTCTCTTATGCTGAAGTGGAACTTCTTGTGGTTTAGTTTATGGCCACTGTTCCTCATCCCGCCACTGGGAGCCACTAAGAAGAGTCTGGCACCATTCTCTTGGGATATTTGTATGGATTGATGAGAGCCCCTCTTGGTCTTCTCCAGTCTGAGGTTTTAGGATCTACATCATCATAGGGCTCCTGGTCCTCCCATACATCATATTTTCATCAGTCCATGTTTGTTAACTGCAAATTTCAACCATCCGACTCTTTTTTTTTTTTTTTTGGCTTTTTTTCCGTGTTTTGTTTGTGTTTTAGAAAGCTGTGACCCTTTTTCCTGGGCTTCAGTGGCGAATGCACTTACAGAAGGGAAAAGAAATTACACCTTTCATTTTTTTGGTGGTTTTCCTTCTGTTTAGCACCGGTGTTTTGATTTCTCTGTGTGCTTCGCCTTGATCTTGTGGCATTTTTTCCTGTCAATTTGGGTGCTGTACTTAAAAGATTTCAGAAGCAGAGGAGTTGGGTGTAATGCCAGGCTGTAAACAGTGCCTTTGGCTCCCTGCTGAGCTGCTTGCAGTTGTACTCACCAAGCCTGAGCTAATTCCACTTCTTCCTCTGTAAGACATACTGGCTTTGCCTGGGATGTGAAGCAGAGTATTAAAAACATTACTCTAAAGCACATTCCATCACTTCCAACTGGGCTGAAGTGAGGAAGCACTGTAGATCTCTCAAGAGGTCCGTTCTTGGCAGAATTCCACTCCAGCGAGGCTTGGACTGGAATATGGAATTTTGGAGATTTATAATGGAGCTAGTGCACTTTCTCTCCATAATTCCAGCCTTAGCTGTGGATACTGAACTCTGGTGTTTACCCAAATCCTGTGCCCAGGTATGTGTGCACAGTGTCAGGGGTTAGGAAAAACGGCACATAATGTGTTTGGTGTTGGTCAAATTAATCCATAAATAAAAAACAATCCACGCTGCAAGGCAGGGAAAAAAACAAACCAACCAAACAACCCAAAACAAAAAGAGCAAAACCTGCCTTTCTTAAATAAATCTCCCAGCTTCCTCTCCAGCCACACAAATAATAATTAAAGAGCTCTTTTAAACACAAGTGCTCAGGGAGGGTAGTGCCTGCACGGGGGTGTTTTCCCTGACTGTTAAGATAACCAGTTAGGGAAGGCAGGACCATTACCTGCAATAGGGAATTAACTCCTACAGAATTGTTTACAGCCCAGCCTCCCCATTCCCTGCCCTGCTTCCGGAGCGTGTTCCCCGTTGGGTTGCCCAGCTTCCATCTTCTCACCCCATCCCTGTGTTGCTGTTCCAGGCTGAAGCCAGACTCGCGGCCAAGCGAGCGGCGCGGGCGGAGGCGCGGGAGATCCGGATGAAAGAGCTGGAGAGGCAGCAGAAGGAGGTAAGGCCCAGGCTTTGGGGGGTTGTATCCAGAGGGGAAGATGTTCAGAGATCCTGGAACAGAGGGCTCATCTGTATTTCATTGAAACAGTCTGCATGAAGCTAATGTTGATGATAGAAAACCCTGGGAAAAATTGGGATCATGGCAAGGATTTTATCTCGGTGAAGCCAGTGTAATTATTCACAGCAAATGCTGGTGGTTAGTAATTCTTGTTTGATGTTAAACTTTGAAGTATGCAGCTTCTTTGTGTGCCTATCTGAGGTGGTGGATTCTTATCACTTTGTTAGAATTCCAATGAATATGGAAGATTCCTGGCCCTTGTGTAATTCCACTGTGAAGTTGTTCTGCTTCCTGCTGTGTAGCTGGTGCTGTGCCCTCCCCAGGTCTGTAAAATATGTGGGCTGCTGTTGGCAGGAGCAAGGGTAGAAGCTGCACTTGGCAAAGCATTACCTGAACTGAACCAGAAGTGCTCAAAACTTGTGCTTGGTCATGTGCAGAGTAGCTGCAAAAGGGACAGCAGTAATCACAATTTAGTTTTCTCAGTAGATTTTGTAAGGAGAAGGAGAAGTAGGGAGTCTGGGAACACATCGTAAGAATAAATGTGGGGCGGGAAAAAAGGGAAATGGCTTCACACTGACATAGGGCAGGATTGGATTGGATATTAGGAAAAACATCTTCCCTGTGAAGGTGGGGAGGCCCTAGCACAGGGTGCCCAGAGAAGCTGTGGCTGTCCCTAGATCCCTGGAAGTGTCCAAGGCCAGACTGGATGGGGCTTGGAGCAACCTGGGATAGTGGAAGGTGTCCCAGCCCATGGCAGGGTGTGGAACTGGATGATCTTAAGGTCCTTTCCAACCCAGGCCATTGTGTAATTCAGTGGTTCTACATTTGCTTTGTGGTGCAGAGCATGATCTGGTTGAGGGTTGTAGCAGAGAATCAGGAGGTGACAGCAGGATGCGGACCAGGATGTGACAGCAGAGCAGTGCCAGGGCGGGCTGCAGCAGCCAGCCCACAGAGAAGCTCTTGGGCAGGTTGCCCACGCTCAGCTCTTGGTGAGGCAGGTCTGGATGTGTCTCAGCTCCCTTGCTGCAAACACAGAGCTTGAGGAAGGTGGGAGCCTTTTCCTGTGCAGTTGCTGCTTTCTGAAGGGTTTGTTGCAACCTGGCTCACACTGGGAAGTGCTGTCACTGCTGAGCTGCTGTGCTGGCAGCCGGGGCGGGAGGACCTGGGAGCAGCCGTGGGAGGACTGTGCTCAACAAGTACCATGTGTTTTGTTTGGGCAGCAGAGTAAATAGGGGCGTCCTGGAAGCTGACACCATCTAATTTACAGGTGACTTAATGGAGCTGATGACCCCTTTGCAGATTAAAAGCTGATGCTGCAAAGGGTGTCTTAGTAAACTGAAATTTAGGTGTGAAAACTCAAGCTGCTGCAATTAACAGCTTGTCATCTGAAAACCTGTGAAAACTTTGTATAGATAGAAATTGAGAAGGGCAGGATATCCCTCTGAAATACCACAGTCATTGAAAGCTCAGTCAGATACCCATCACAATCTTTTTTGTAACTCAATGGCATAAATGACATTTTTATTTAATATTTTGCACGCTTGGGTATTCTGTAATTTTTTGAAATAATAGTTTAATCTTAGACCCCAGATGCCAGGTAGAGACATTAAGGATAGCTGCAGGAAGTTTTTCATTGCCACAAGTGTCTTGCAGGTATAATAAAACATAAAAACAGAAAATCCCAAGCAGTGATCAACACAAGATATCTGGCACCTACCCCTTCCTTGGAGGGGAACCTGCTGTGACACTGGGATCTGTGCACCTGGTTCTCTGCCATCTTCATTTCCCTTTGCAAACATTTCAGAAACATAAAGAGCCCTTTTCCACTGCTGCCATGTGAAATAACCAGAAGTTAAAGCACTTGCTTTACTACTTCAGAAGGCTTTTTAGAGCCCTAACTCCCTTCTGGGAGTTAAAAAGCAATAAATGAATTTATTGCGTGCGCGTGTAGTTTTTCATGCTTTAAGCCCTGTGCATGCCCTGGCAGGCTTCTTGTGGAGCGTGGATTACTTGAAAATATATTTACACTGCTGGTCTGAGTTAAAAGTTTCCAGGTGCTACCATTACAGGCTATAACTGTGGCAGCGAAGAGGGTGTTTTAATGATCTGGATTTGGAAACTGGCTCCTCTCCTGCCCACCACCTCATATTTATGACATTTCTCAATCTTGCACTTCATTTCCCTCATTTTAAAGTTTTGCACGAAGAGTCTATGCGCATGATTGAGAAATTGTGCAGCAGGAACAGATGGGCTTTTGGCAGGGAGCACCCAGTGGCAGGGTGAGATGTGGGAAAGCTCCTGGGGAAGTCTGCACTGTGGTGGGGCAGGATTGCAGGTGTGCTCCAGGGGCGGGATCATCTCAGCACCTGGCACCACCTCCAGCCAGGCAGCACAAAGAAGGGTAACTGTGCCAGTGGTTTGGCTTTTTTTGTTGGTTTTCTTCCTCCAGGGAGGAGAAGATGAGCACAAGTTTCATAGGAAAGTATAAGCTGGGTACATGAAAAGTGTTTTCTGAAGCTGAGGAGAAAAGTGAGCACAAGAATTGTGACTTGATCACAGAATCTCAGAATGTGTAGAGTTGAAAGGGCCTTAAAACTTAACTTGTTCCACCCCTGCCATGGGCAGGGACACCTTCCACGAGCCCAGGCTGCCCATCCAACAGGTCTTGGACATTTCCAGAGATGGGGCAGCCACAACTTCTCTGGGCAACCTGTGCCAGGGCCTACCCACCCTCACAGGGAAGAATTCCTTCCCAATACCCAATGTCAAATCACTGGCAGTGGGAAGCCATTCCCTCTTGTCCTGCCATCCCAGTCCCTTATAAACAGTCTTGCACCGTCTTTCCGGTTGGATGGGGCTCCTGTTGGAACATTCTCAGTTCTCCCAACCTTTCCCCATGGAGCTGCCCCATCCCTCTGACCATCCCACTGCCTCCTCTGGACTCTCTCCAGCAGCTCCAGGTCCTTCCTGTGCCTTCCTGTGCTCTGCAGGTGGGGTCTCAGCTGAGGAGGGCAGAGGGGCAGAATTCCCCCTTTCCTGCTGCCCACACTGTGGGATCAGCCCAGGACGTGGGGAGTTCCTCTGAACATAATGGTGTTGATCACTCTTGAATCACAGAGATGTGAATCAATTTATGTATTCATTAGAGAACGTGCTGTTGGTGATGAGGCTTTAGGAAAGGCACAGGTCTAAAAGTGTAAGGCACAGGTCTAAAAGTGTAACAGCTGGAATGATTCTGACTTCTCATTCAGAGCTGTTTTGTTGTTGTTACCCACGGAAGATGTAAATAATTAATCCGGAGGTCTGGTTAAATTCTCTGGTTTGCTTCCACACATCGGTGAGTGCAGGACAGCTCTCATTGCCAGGGCCTGTTCTGATCTGGAAGGACAATTAAAATATGTGGTATTTCCTCCTTTCCCTGTTATCTCACCATTGGTAGGAGTCAGGGCAGTGTTGGCTCCTGGATTACCATACCATGCTGCCATGCTTTTGAGACATTTGGCCACTCTGAGGCCAGTCCTTTTGGCTTGTACTGTCGAGATGTACTTGATCCTGAAACAAATTCCTGTGTGCACTCAGGTATTTATTGTTAATCCATGCAGAAGAGCAAGCCAGGAGTGGGCAGCCCAGTTTTTCTGAGTAACAATTTGTTAATTCTCATGAGGCCATGAAGTAAAATGGGAAGAAGAATATTTTTTTTTTCCTGTGCAGTTTTTTTTCTCTCAGAAGCTTGACCTGAAATGTATTAAAGCCTTTTTTTCCCAAGCAATATTTAACAGTAACAGTTTTGAGACACGTAGAAGCTGCAGCAGCAGGGCTGTGTGTAGAGAATGCTTTCTGTAGGAGTGCCTTCTGTGTGTTCTGCTGGCAAGGCTTTAAATGTCTCTTCAAGGGCTGACACTTGGAGACCACAGTGTAAGCTGATATTAGTGCCTGGAGTGAAAAGAGACTGATCTCCTCCCACTCCTTAATCGGTGGGATAAGATTCTTCCCTGCCAGTTCACACAGCAGATGAGCCTGTACTTCTAGTTCAAGGCAAGTGCACTGTGCTGGTCTCCTGGCTTCATTTGCAGCTCTTGCTTTAAGGCTGTAAGGGCACAGCATGATACTTGCCTTGGCTGTTTTGTAAATTCCTTCCTTACCTCACTTGCACATACTTTCCCCCCTTTGGATTCATATTTCTGTGGAATAAAATACACTACCAGCGCTTTCTAGTTAAAAAAAACAATTTAAAAATGGAAAAGCAGATTTTTGTGGCTCAGATGGGGAGGGGTGAGACTGACTATGAAATTTGGTGCTTACATAAGCAGGGAAGAAATGAAGGAGGTGGTTAATCTGTGTTTTAGACACTCAGTGTGAAGATGCCCAGGAAAATTTGGAGAGGGATGATGTGGATGATGTTTTTAGCAGACTATTCTGCCACCATCTAACCATGCAACACTGGCTTATTCTGTCCTGTTTTAAAGCTACTAATATGAAAAACTTTTTTTTTGTGGGTTACCTCCTTTGATGAAGAAATCAGGAAAGCTGTCTGCTGTTAATAATGTGGACAAAACACATTTGGGTTTTTTTGTCATAGCCTAATAGGAAACTGCTCTTCAAAGCATTTGGCTGCTTAGATATGTATTGATTCTTCTGGAGGGGACACATCTGCAACAGAGTTGATTGTTTAAAGGTTTGTTTTCTCTTGTACCACACTTTCTAAAGAGGACAGTGTCGCCACATGATCCTAAAATGGCTTGGGTTGGAAAGGACCTTAAAAATCCACTAATTCCAACCTCCCTGCCATGGACAGGGACACTTTTCCCTCATGCACTTTGGAGCAGAGCTGCTGTGATGCCTGTAGGCTGATGGATTCCTCCAAAACTCCAGGTTTTATAGAAAGCTGGAACAGTTAAATGATGCACTTGGCTTTATCCCTGAGCCTCCCCACCTCCCTCCACAGGGCCTGGCCTGAACAAGGGCCCTGTTGTTATCTTGTCCATTGGCAACCTGGGTCCTGGGCACGAGGCTCCTTGCGTGCCTTGCTTTGGGTCAGCAGGGATTTCCTGCTGTGCCAAGCCTGGAGCGCTGGGCTTAGAAAAATGAGCCTTCCATGGAGCTGCCTTGAGTGAAAAAACAGCCTGGAAAAGTTGAAGCTTTGAGGTTAATCAGCTGTGTGATAATTGCCACATTTGAACCTATGTGTGGATGAAAGGCACTCAGAGTGTGCCATGGAGAAACCAGAGACTGGAATTGTGTGCATCTTTGTGGGAGTTCTGCAGTTCATTTTCTTCTTCATGGCTTCCTTAGGGAAAGGGAAGTGGGGTGGTTGCTTGTGGGAATGCTGATTTTTACATGGGCCCTAACTTTCCCTCCTGGGCTTGCAGGAATGGGAATTAAAGCTGCTGAGGCATTAATCTGGGTTGTGCAGTTGTCCTTTGTGAAGGGGAACCTGATCAGGAGGGCAGGGATTGAGAGACAGAAGCTTTGCTTGCCTCTGGATTCCCATGAGGTATCCCTGAGAGCAGTGAATGGCAGGGATCCTCCAAACGCCCCAAAATCTGGGAGACTTGACTGCCTTGCCACCAGAGGGTTGTACCATCAGCCAGGTGTTTTTGAACAAGAAGGGTTCCTTGGGGTTATTTTTGCTGAACCCGGAAATGTTTCTGGTTTCAGGAAAGATATGAGAAAAAGCCAGTTTTCTGTTTTCACGTGGATTCACAAAGCTCATCAGTCAAGGGCAGTTCTCGAGGAACACAAAAATCGGATGCAGTAGAGTGTCTGTAATGGTTTTATGTATTATCAAAATGCTCCAAGACTGTGGAACAGCAGTGTCAGCAGGGCATTTATTAAAGCCTGAAAACAGTGTGCGGCTCCACAGAAACATTAAAAATTGACAAAGCAACCTGCAGAGATCCTTTAAGGCTAGCAATATATGTGTAAGGAATTTTTCAGGAATTTTCACACACTGGCACTGTGCTGTGCACAGGTGAAAGGGATGTGGGGTTGGTGCTTCATCTCTTAAGGAGCAAATTCTACCCTTCAAAGAGAAACAGCTGATCTGTAGTTAATGCTTTTATTGTGGTGGTACATACACAACTCATCCTGGGTGAATATTTGGGCATCCATTCCTGTTGCGGAGAGAGGCTGGAAAAATGGGAGGTCCTGGCTCACAGCTGGGCTAGGCCTGGGGATAAAACATGCCATGTGCATCCCAGAGCCTGGTGGGAATGGGAACAGGAGTGCTCTGTTCTAGCCAGGTGCAAACACTGCTTTTGTCCTGCCTAAATCCACAGGGCTTCACTGTGCTCCTCTCTGTATTCATGCTCTGCTGTATTTTCTTTATAAATGCTGTTTTTTCCCCTCTAGAACGAGCTGTGGAGCTATGTATCCCATCATTCACGCTAGCTTTGTTCCTTGTTTTTTTCCTTTCCCTTTCCCCCCAGATCTATCAGGTCCAGAAGGTAGGGCTTGCTCGCTTTCATTCTTGTTTGCATGCCTTCCCACCCTGTGAGTCTTGCTGCAATTCCAGAATCACTGAACCGGTTAGGTTGCAAAAGACCTCCAAGATCCTCGAGTCAAACCTCAGAAATCCTCTAAAGAGTGAGAGATACTGTAATTTTCCATGTAATTCTGCCCCTAATCCCATAATCTTGTGGGGTGGACAGTCAAGGGGAGTGGGGGAAGATGACCCATCTTAGATGTCTGGTCAGGCATTTAATGTGATTTTTTTTTCTTTGCCTGTTTGGCAAAGAATGAGCAATGACAGAAAAGTGACTTGGCAAAGCAGGGTCAGAGGAGGACATGGTGTCACCATGTGTCACCTCTGTTCGTGTGCTGAAGGCCAAGAAAATCACTGGAAGTATTTCAGGCTGGGCAAGCATTTAACAGGTGCCAGCAGGAAGAATGACTTTCAGATGACTTTATTTGCACAAAGTCACTGAAGAAATCAGGGATGCTGTGTTTAAATTCATAATCCTTGGGTAAATAAACTGTGTGGCCTTCCTTCCAGCAGCACCCAAGCATTAAAAATGCTTTTAGATTGTTTAATCCTCTCTCATCTCAGTTTAAAGTCATGATCTCCTCCCTCCCCCCAATTTCCTTTCCATGATGATGGCCAAGAGGATGGTAACAGTAGCTCTGAGGTCACTTGCTAGGTAGCAGCAGAGATTTTGGGGTTTGTGTCCTGATGTCTGGCTGTTCTACACTTTCAGCATGTGAACTGTGTGGCACCTAGGAACAGAAAAGCAATATTTACAGGGAGGGAGAAAGCACATTTTTCTTCAAGCCTGCCATTTCCTACCTTATTGAATATTTCTGTTTTTTTCCTGAGATATTTTGATTGCTTGCGGAGTGATGAATGTCTCCCTTAACCACAGTGTGCTTGGTTTTGTTCTGGCACTCCAGCTGCCCTAACTGCATGTTTCAAAGCCTGACCCAGCCCTGCACGTGCTTCTTGGGAGTGCTGTTCTCCTCTTTAAGTGTGTATGTATATGAAGAGAGCTGCTCAAATCATGTGCTCTGGTGTTTAATCCTGACCCCGTCAATTTGGCAACAAATCTCTCTCACTCCTGGTTTTATTTCTGGAGTTGACTGAGCACTGAGTGACTCCATGTCTGCCCATGGATCGACAGGCTCATTATTAATCTTCTTTCTGGGAACTAATTTAACCTCCTGGTGCAAAAGCAGCCCCGTGGGAGCCCAGGAGGTTGTTTACTGTTGGTGTGCTGACATGGATGAGGAGATAAGTGGGTTATCCTCCCAACATCCCATGGCGGGTTTTGAGTCTGGCAGTGAGCAACTGGCATCTGGAATTCCCTCTCAATGGTATTAACATCATTAATTGTTGAATTGTATTATCACTTTTCAAGCTAGAAGGGAACCTGAGTCCAGCAAGGGGCTCTAAGTGAAACCTAAATGAGTGGAAAAGCACCATTTCCTCCTTTAACCCGTTGGAATCAGGCCCCTGGGGGCAGAACAGAAGAGTCAGTGTAGACAGAGAACTGAGAAAAGTGGCTGTGAGGGGTCAAAATCCTTGAGAGCTCAAAAGCTGCCAGTTCAGCCCAGTATGACATGTGCTCTTTAAAAGATTATAAATTAAAACCAGTCTCTGGGCAGCCTCATTCATTAAGATTTTTCTTCAGGGGATGTTAAACATGTAGCTGAATAATTCGAAATGGAGAAGGAAAAGCCTGTAAGTGGAACTTAAACTGTGGCATAGCAAGTCTTGTAAGAGCTGTTTCCTTATCTGCCTTTTGCAAGGCTGAACTCATAAGCCACTGTCAGACAGTGAGGAGAACAGAGGGCATGAAAAGGAAGCAGCAAACCCTAAAAAAATTACAAGTGTGTTTATGAATCCTTCCTATGTGTGAAAGATGATTCTCCATTTTAATAGTGTATTTCAGTTTTTAAAATTGATGTCTAGTGTTCGAAAATGTTCTCAGTCTGTTAATGGCTAAAAAGCCTCTAATAAGGCTTTACCTGACCTGCTTTACTACAAAGCATATAATCTGTAGGTTCTCATTGTGTACACAGCTCTGGGAGTTCATGCAATTTTCAGGGGTCATTCTCAGGCTGAGATGTGCATAACAGGTAATTTTATAACAAGCTGGTGCATGGGTTATGAATCTGAAGTGGGAATAAAGTAATACAGCACTGAACAATGTGCAGCTGTTTGGTTGTTGTTTTTTGGTTTATCTATAAATAGTGAATGAGGTTTTAAGGGTGAATATAAAATTACATTAATACCATTGAGTGCTAAAACCAGAGTGCAATACAGTACAGGTTTCTGGTGTTTTTTTAAAATAATTTCCTAAGGTTTTGGCTGTTGATATTCCTGCCTCCTCAAGCCTGTAAGAAAGCTCTAAAATACATACTATTCTTCCTTAATTAAGGAGGATTCCCATTTGGCTTTTGCTGTGCTTTAGGCCAGTGATTTTAATTCACCTAAGAATCATTTTAACGGGCACCACTAAAACCACAAAATTCCTGAGACCAGATTTGGCAGGCTTGTTTGGGGAGGAAAAAAAGTCCCATTAGACCTGTGGATCTTTGAACAACTTGCTGCCTGGAGGAAATTCAAGTTTATTGGGAAGTTCCCAGTGTTGTCCTCGCCTGCACTCTTGTACCCTTATTGGTGCTGCCACTGCTGTCGGGTGGGTCCAACGTGGGCAAAAAGCCTGGTGCTCTGAAAGGAGCTCTGTGGAGCTTTAACCCAGCAAATCAGGGTGCCCAGAGATGAGCTGTATCCAGCTTGTCTGCCCAGTTTGACAAACCTTTACGGGAAACATGATTTGACAGCAATTTTCATCCTGGAAGTGTCCTGCGTTCTCCTCCCTTGTAACGAGTCTTGACTTAACTGGGTCAGGAATTCAAGACTCATTACTCTCCTTGCTCCTGTCCCCCAGCACAGGGGCTTTTGCACAGCTGAGGGAGAAGAAGCTGCTGAGCACCCTGGTCATCTCCAAACTCCCCTTTCCCCTTTCCAGGCTGGTTTTGCCAGGCACTTGCTGCTGAGGGCTCCAGTGCCACGCAGCACAGCTCTCCTGGAACGTTCACTTGGAGCTGTGTGGCTTGGCCTGCCAGTGCATGTCTGAATGTTGTGTGTTTGCTTTTTCTCATCTAAATTCTTGTTTTTTTCCCTTTTCTGTCTGTAGAAATATTATGGGCTGGATACTAAGTGGGGAGACATCGAGCAATGGATGGTAGGACTTGATCAACGTAGCTCAACAACTTTTGCGTGTTGAAGTTCTGTGTAGCTCATAGAGTTTGAGATCCCTCAAAGTCAGTATTTTCATGCATTGGGAGTGTGAGTTCCACTCCAGGCAATCCCACAGTCTTGCTTTTCCAGCTGAAATGTGAATTTTGATGAGCTTAAGACTGACAAGGACTGGGTTAGAGCCATCTCTTTTTACAGACCCCTGTCCGTGCTCTCACTGGAAAATTGTGCTCATTTTATTTTTGTGGGTTTCATCACCATTTGAGTCTTCTTACAACTGCTTTCAGGTAAATTGTGGGCAAGTTTCACTTATGCTGTTTCATTTCCCTTAGCACTTACTGGCCCAGGGGAATCCCTCAGAGGAATTATTATTGCTATGGTGGCAATCCCCTCTTTTTTCCAGTAATATAACATCCTGAATTTTAGAATTTGCTAAAACCAGTGAATACCAGCTACAGACTTTGCCACTAGCAACATCTGACTGTTTTAACACCCATGATATGAGATAAAGAAGTTGCTAATGGGCTGGAAGTCACTGGCTTTAAATGTCTTACAACCCTAAGTTTATGAAACCAGATACCAGTGATGCCAGATGAAATCTGTGGCAGAGCTGAGTAGTGCACACTGGAATAGACAAAACTGAACAGCTGGCTTCCATTGTGGAAAGTAACTTCCCAAACTGCCCATATTCCATGGTCTTTGATAATTGATCAGTTAAATACTGGCTTGCATGGAGCACCCACGCACCCCAGACTCACACTGAGTCTCCTCAAATCCTTGCTGGATGAGCATAACTCCACTTCACTGGCAGTTCCCTTGCTTGGAAATCAGCTCACCTGTAAGAATCTTGACTACAATGTTGAAACCTTTATTTTTTTCCTGTTTTCTACTGGTGTTTCTAAATTCAGTAGCAAATAAACTTGTTAAAATCAGCTTGTTGAAATGTAAAACACCCAGCGGCGTTTCTCAGAAGCTGTGTAGCAGAGGGGAAGAAATCTGGGCTCCCAGAGGAGGTAGGAAGGGTTTTTATTCTTTGACAGGGTGTCACCTGTCGCTGTTTGGTTTAACTTTGCTGGCTCCTCAGCGTGGCTGGAGTTGAGTGTGTGTTTCTGGAACGCTCTGTTGCTGTGTCTGTGCTCTCAACGCCTCCCTCTGTTTTCTCTCTGCTGCCTTGGTAGGAAGACAGTGAGCGTTATTCCCGTAGAGCCCGAAGAAATGCCTCGGTCAGTATTGAACTTTTGCTTTTTTTCTTTAGCTAGACATTTCAGATTAAGAAAGCAGATGTGTGTAAGGCACTTCCTTCTCAAAAGAAAAGAACCAAAACAAGCTCCCGCCACCCCCGGCAAGTGGAAACACCAAAGCCACTTCCTGACTTCTCTGCCCTCTCCCCAGTCACTCCAGAGAGTTTTTGCAAATGTGCAAGAATGAAGGGGGTGGAAAATGGGGAAATAACCTGTTTGGAGTGCTTAATGTTCGTTAAAGGGCCAAGAGCATAGAGCAGGGAACACCTGAGCAAGTTCTTCCTTCACCCTCCAGTAAAATGCTTGACTGTTTCTTGGGTAGGATATGATTTCATTTGCTTTCTGCTTATACCTTCAATGCAATTATTTTTTAAAAACACTGAGTTTGTGCATCATTCCCTTCCTCCTGTCCCATCAAAGCCATCAGCATTTGCCTCAGTGCCTGTTACCTGTGTTCTTTTCACTGTTTTTTTTTTGTCTCTACGCTCTCTCTCGCTAGGCTTCGGATGAAGATGAGCGCATGTCAGTGGGTAGCCGTGGAAGCCTGAGGGTTGGTAAACTCTGCAATCTCTGTGTGCATGTCTTTGTAGAGCTGTCACTGTCCCCCCCGTGCCCCTGCACTCCCAGGGGATCGTCCTTCACGTGTTCCATGTTGGGTTTTTTCAAGCACACACGTGGATCACTGATTCTCTCCAGTGTGTGCCCTGTGCAGGAGCCTTTGTGGTCACTGTTCTCCACTCCTGCAGGAAGGACTTAGCCAAGACACTGGTATCTGCATGCACCTTGCAAGCTCTCCTGATTCACCCCTGACACTGGAAATTTGGGAAGGGGAAGTGCTAGTGGGGTCAGTGTTTATTAGCTCAGGAAAGCAGAAGTGATTGATCAATGGAATTTAGTGTTGAGTGCTTCGGAATTGCAGGTGAATACTCAAAAAATAACAGAATAGCCTGAGCTGGAAGGGACCCACAGGGAGTATTGATCCAGCTCCTGGCCCTGCACAGACACCCCAAAAATCCCACCCTGTGCATCCCTGAGAGCATTTTCCAAACACTCCTGGAGCTCTGGCAACCTTGGGGCTGTGCCCATTCCCTGGGGAGCCTGGGCAGTGCCCAGCACCCTATGGGGGAAGAACCTTTCCCTGATATCTAACCCCAAATTCCTCTGATACAGCTTCAGACGTTCCCTTAGGTCCTATCATTGGTTATTCACTTCAAAAATGCTTTAGAAATATTTTAGAAAATCATCTGCAGGCCTGAGTTTTGTGGAGGGTGGGATTAGTAAAGCACTGAGTACTCATCTGTAGGAAAAGTTCAAACAGGTTTTTCCTCAAAACATCCAGACAGTATTTTCCCAGATTACACACATTTATATAAACCTTAACTCTGTTATGACATATAGTCTAGAAGACTCATTAATTTTTTTTTTTAATTGCTGCTGCAGAGCCTGCTCAGAGATGCCACTGTAAGACTGCACAAAATGTGCTTAAAAATATGAAGTGCTGCCTTGTTCCCTGTTTAGTGGAATCTTTATTGCTACTTAGGAAATGCTGTTAAAACCTTTTTTTTCCGTCAAGATGACAAACCTGAGTGCTTTTCAGAGCTAGGAGATGCCTCAAAGCTCCAAAGATCCAGTGAAGAAAATCCTTTCTGCACAGCTGAACGTGAAAAGCAGTGTTTATTTACTTAGGGTTAAATGTTGACCTATGGAAGTGTTTTTTGGAGGGGAAAAAAACCCTCTAGTTCAGTTGAAATATCAGTTCTATCTATTTAGAAGGTGATGACAACACAAATGGGTTCTTTACCCCTGGCTGTAATGTGAAAGCACAGTCCCTCTGTGTTTATGGCACATCTTCATCTGAAACACCTTCTCTTCATGGAAATTCACCGCTGATTCTCTCTGAGGTGTTTTTGCAACACAGTCCTGTGGTTTAAAGAGCAGAAGCCCTGCACTCTGCCTCCTCACCATCCCTTGGAGAAGCTCTCCTGCCTTTTACCCAAGCAGTCTCAGGCTGAGATAACCAGCATTGGCCTGGAGAGCACCAGCCTCCAGCTGCTCCAAATTCCACATATTTCTGCAAGAAATGTCCTTGTCTGACAGAAGGATCTGCCTGAAACTTTCCACACTGCTGTTTCTCAGTGATGTTGCACAGGCCCTGTCCCCATGAAGCAGCATTTGGTGGACGTTCTGACATTTTGGCAGGCACAGGAAAAGTTTTGACAGAGCTTCCTTCCCTCTTGTGTCACTGGGATTGTAGAAGCACATAAATATTTGCCAGTCTGAACTGAAACTTACCCTTCTACGTCTTCCAGTTGTTTTACTCACAATTAATTGATAGAATCACAGAGTGGGTTGAGTTGGAAGAGACCTTAAAACTCACCTTGTTCCACCCCCTGCCATGGACAGGGATACCTTCCACTGTCCCAGGTTGCTCCAAGTCCCATCCAGCCTGGCCTTGGACACTTCCAGGGGCAGCCACAGCTTCCCAGGCAAACTGTGCTAGGGCCTCACCACCCTCACAGGGAAAAATTTCTTCCTCTCCCAATTTAAACATATTTTTTGTCAGTTTGATGCCATTCTTTCCTTTCCTGTCACTCCAGGCCCTTGTAAGCAGCCTTTCAGATCACTTCCCCAGTGTGGATTTACAGGAGATGCTTTTAGTAATTTGACCAAATCTCTGGCTAATCTGTGAAGGTTTAGCTCTTGCTGCATCTGTCTTCAAAATAACAAAGCCAAAAGCCCCATAAGTTTTAAAATTTAAACCAACCTTAATAAACTACCTGAGTTCTAGTGTCCAGTTTGGATTAGGAGCTATTTTAGCCTGAAGACAGCATCAACACCAGTTGCCTTGTGTCCACAAAGGTTTTATAAAATGACTTGGAGAATTCAGAATGATGTTTTTTGGATATTTGAAGGCTCTCCTTCCATTGTTGCAGGATGCTATATCTGGAAAATTCATCTTCCATCTTTGGCACTCAGGCTCCTTGCACTGTGGTGGTGCCAGGGGTTCCTTTTTGTAGCTGTGTTTCTCTTCTGTACCAGAAGTTTTCACTGAAATGAGCCAATATCGGACATTCACTTCTCCCTTCAGCACCCCCCTGCTCTGTGTGGGTTTCACTCTGGACTTTTCTCCTGGAGTGTTTTTGAAGTGGTGTCTGGACTGCAGGCATCAGAGATGTGCTGAGGTAGCTTTTGGGGAGCTCCTGGGTGCTTCTGGCAGAGCAGGCAGCACTACACACTGCAGAACCTCCAGAAATATTCATCAGACCAGGCCAGCAAATTGACTGCAGCTCCACAGCTGTGGCTGTGCTGCCAGCAGGGACCAGGGGTGCAGGGAGTCCTGGCTTTGCTGTGGCTCCTCAGCTGCCATGGAGAGGCTTCTTCAGCAGCTTATTGATGATCCTGGACCCATCCACAGCTCCTGCCACTCCTGTTTCAGGAGTCCTGCAAGCTCAGTTCTGTCATGCAGATTTTCCTAGGGAAGCTCAGTAACATCAGCTTGTGTTTGAGGCTCTCTTCAGTCCCTTTTCTATTTCATTTGTCCTGGTTCTCCCACTTCCCAGCTGGCTGTGTCTAATCCAACACCATCAGCATGAAATACTGTTGTGTTGTCAGTCACTCATGATTAATTCGTGCATCCTTGTTTTGTATTCTCCCAACTTCCAGACTTGTGCCTTTGTGCAAGAAAGCCTGCATTATCAAATTCTTTAGTTGGTATTTACACCTCCCTGCCTATTTTTTTGTTTGTTTGTTGGTCGTTTTGTTTTGGGGAGTTCCTTTGATTGACATAACTTGTGTTTTCTTCTGTATTTTGATTTTCCTCTCCTCTCATGCCTTTACAGTCTCATTTGGAATATGCCAGCACCTACCCAGTGGTGAGAATAGTCTGCAAGTTGCAGAGTGTGTGTGTGTGCTCAAAAACTAATCATGAAGAAGCAGCTAACACAGGTTGTGATAACTGCTCTGAGATCAGGGTGCTCTGGAAGGATCCTGAGGCAGTTTGTGGTCTGTGATGTCAGGATGCCACTTCCCTCTCTTCCTGCTCTGACACAGCTCAGATGAGAAGTGACAAATGATTTGAGAGATCTAAGCTAGGTTTTAGCTCAGTAGTTACCACAGGCAGAGCAGAATGGTTTGGATTTCCCCTAAAACACTGTCTCTGTTAAAGCCTGTCCATTGTTGGATCAGATGCCTCTGGATTTATTTCAGTACAGATCTGGAAAGGAATAAAACTCTCATAAACTCACTGTAAATAGATCTAGCAAAGGTGACAGGACAAACACACTGCCTAGCAAAGCTGTAGCTTGTGTTACCTTCACTTTAGAGGACAAAATCAGATTAATAACAATGCTTTGATAGTGAGTGTTTGCTCTCATGAACACTGAGATAAGCTGAAAGAACAGAAAGGGGCAGTACGGACTAAAGCTCCGTTTAAAACATTTCCTGCTGCCTTGTGCTGGAGTGGAGGTGTCCTGGTGTCTGCAAGAAGCAAACTGGGGAGTGCAATTCTATGGATCCTCCTGCTTTTCCCCTCTCCTATTTCCAATCAGGGATGCAGCGCATCTATTTGTGTGTGACCTACATCCCAGAATAGTTCCAACCCATTTGGGTTTTGCATGGCTGTATTGATACAGCCAGGATGGACAGCTGCTAGTTCATTGACTGAGCCCAGGCAGTGTGACTGATTGGAAGTGCAGCTGCTAAATTTAACATCATTTTAACAATATTCCCTGATAACCGGGCGCTTGACTCCGAGGGTGGATTGGCTGCTCTGCTCATGTTCCTGCATGGGGATGTGCATGCCTGGCCCTGGAGGGGTGTGCACAGACTTGATCTTCTCACCCTGCATTCTTAATCCTACTGCAGGCTGGATTAGAGAGTGAGAGGACCAAAAAGAAGAACTACTCCAAAGCAGTATGTATTTTTATCTGTCTCAGAGAGGGTTCTGCCTACAAACCCGCTGTGGCAGGACAAGGAGTGTGTGCCGGTGTGAGAGCTGCCAGCCCAATGTCAAGGATACACCAGAACTATCAGCACTTGCTAGGGAATAACAAGCACCTGTTCATCTCCAAATTGTGGGATTGATGCATTAGGTTTTAGCTTTTATATTTTTCTGAATCTCTGCTGCTTAGTGTGTAATTCTGGAACTTCATATTAGGTGTTGGTAAGTTCTCTTCAGAGGGGAGTTGGACAAAACAATTCCTTTCCAGCTAAAGAATCATGGACAACCAGTATCTAAAAAGCAGAAACAACAGAGAGGGAAAGGGGGCAAAGCCAGGGGGCTGAGACTTCATAGCCTGGGGCTGTGGTTGGACAATTGACCCCAACATGTAGATGAACCTTATAAAAGTGTAAAAGCTCGTGACTGAGATTTGATTTGGGTGCAGCCCCAGTTGGGCTCTTGTACTGCCCAAGGTGTATCCTTTCAATAAATACCTGTTTTATTCCTTTTGCTCTGTCTAGTCTCTGTTCCAGCTCAGCCTTTCCAGGCAACAGTACAATCCAAACTCTTATTTCAGTGCTGTACATGAAGAGCACGTGGAAAAACTCAAAGCCTTACTGAAGCTACTGAACTTGAGCTGTAACATGACACAGAAATAGGCAATATTGACAGAATATTGCAGAATCCCAAATGGTTTGGGTTAGAAGGACCCTTAAAGCCCATCTCATTCCTCCCCATGTCATAAGTGAATCTCATGGTGAGCAATTCCAGGCAGATGAAGATGACCCAAAGGCAAAGTGGGAATATTTCTGTGGAGGGAATGCTCCACATTGCTAGGTGGGGGTTCTTTGCTACAATGGAAACGAGCAGAGAATTTTTCTGAGGGCTGGAAGTTGGATGTGGGATTGAGAAAGCCTGAGAGAGCAGCACAAGCCACAGCCTGAGGTAGAAAACATTATAAGCAGAAATGGACACAATGGCAGTGAAATGGTTTCCTTTGTCTGCCAAAAGCAAGAATAGAGAAATAGGGTCACTGAAGGGAGAACAAGTAAAATTGAGTCACTTTAGCCTCTCTAGAATGCAGTTTTATTTGTTCCAGTTTTCAAATGTAGCCTAGAACAAAGGCCAGCAAGGTCTGATAAAACTGACCCTGCACTCCAAGAGCTGCCTGGAGCATTTGCCTTCCAAAATATGCACTGGAGGATTTCTGCAGAGGATGGGTCAGAGGGGCAGGGGAAACAGCCTCAGCTCTGGGGCTTCAGGCTGAAATCTGAGAGACACAGGGCAGATGAGGCAGATTCCTTTAAGAGGGCCTGAACTGTGAAGTGATAACCAGTTAGCCTGGGCTTGTGGAAAATTCATCATGCTAATTCAGCTGGAGTTCCTAAGCAGGGTCATTATCTAAGGGCATAAAGGATGTTAGTGTAAATTGAGTGTAAGGCTCTTGGCGTGTCTCTGCATGACATTAAGTGAAACCTTGGGCCAGATCTCGTTCTTGTAAAAGGAATGTGCAGTTGGAAAATAACTTTGTTAGAAAACGAGACAGCTGGGAAGGATCTCAGCTGGTCTGCTCCCATCTAAGACAGCATCATCTGGTTTTTTTAAGGAGGGAAAAGCAGTTCCCCAGGAGTCTGTATTGTCTGGCTGGCTAAGTGCAGGGAGTGAAGGCAGTTTCATACAAGGTTAGAGTGAAAATAGTGATGATAAACAGGAGACAACTTGTCAAAATGGAATAACAGTGAACACAAATGAGGGATACCACATCTGGGAAAAATGAAGGTACCATTACAGAGTAATAGGATGGTTCAGATAGTGATCTGAGGTTACATTTAGTCAATATTACTCAGCTGAAAAAGGCAAACAAGTCCTCAGTGTAGCAATAAAAGGGGTGGTGGAGGGAATTGGTCTGCACAAAGTGCTGAGGCTGAGCTGGAGTTTTGCCTTCAGCTGCTGGAGATCTATTTTAACCATTCTTCAGGGAAATGTTGGAGAAATTCAAGGAGCTTGGAAAAAAAAAACAACCTGGTAAAAGCTGGAAAGAAGCCAAGCTGTTTGAGAAAGCTACAGGAGTATTTCAAATCAGTTCTTGAATAAAAGAAACTTGGATGTTTGCCTTTCATTTGGGGTGATAATGTTGCATTTCAATAGAAAATCTAAGCTTTTCCCAGAAGTAGTTTTCCCAGCTTGGCTCTGAACTGGTTTCTAAGTTAATTTGTTTAATTTTTCATGGAAGCTACTGTATAGTAGATGATAAATATTTCTCTTGGAAATAGATTCAGATGGGTTCTAGTGGATATTCATTTCAGGAATGCATTACAACATGGACTTCAAAACTGAATTTTAATAGAAATTCTAATTAAATTTCCACTAAACCCCCACCCCAAATACACAGAGTGCTTCCTTGTTTTCAGTGTTTAACCAGGGCTTGTTGTGCGGTGATGCCAGAACAGTCAATTGCTGGGGAAACCTGAGCTTTTAATGCTGTCTATTGAGGAGACTTTTGTGTCTCTGTCCTCTCTTCTTCAGCACTGATTCCCAAACTCAGGACTGAGTCACTGTGATTGTTTTGTTTTATTCCCAGCACTGCTGCCATAGGGATTTGAAGCACCTCACCTTGTTTATGGAACAGTCCTTCTGGGCCTGTTTGTTTTTCCTCCTTTGAGGGAAAACTTCTTCCTGACACCAGGGAGGACAACTGAGCCCACCCAAATCTCTCACCAGCCCTCAGACTGCTGCAGAATCCTGGGGTCTGGCAAGTGGTCACGGTCTGGGTTTAATTTTGATGCTCAAAATCAAAAAGAATAGAATTTATACAGCACTGCATATTTGCCAAGCTAGATTTCTCAAATAGAATTAATCCTTCTACTACAATTTGCTGCCTTTTAGGTGTTCAGCTGAGGTATAAGTAGCTATAGTGATGTATGCCCTTTATTGTAGTCTCTGATCTCCTTTTTGTCTCCTATTCCCTTCACAGAGGGTTTGAATATAGACCACTAATACTATGGGAGGCAAAAAAGAAAAAAAGGGGATCAAAAAGGGCAAGCAGGAGTATCCTTGACATTTTTGGCTGTTACAGAGGCAGTGACACAAGTGTTCGTGTCCTCGTGTTTGAAATCATGACCTAATCCTGCACTGCTCCTGTTCCTGGTGTATCTTTGAAAAGTTCTGTCTCTGCCTTTGCTTTTCATAAGTGATGACATTTGCTTAAAAATTCCCTTGGAGGTCTATGTCAATTCTTCTTCTCTCCTTTTGTGTCTTTCCTTTTTTTTTTTTTTCTTTCCTTTCCTTCCATAACAGACCAATGGTTATGAGGAAGACGTGTATGGATCATCCCAGAGTAGAAAATCTAGCAGGGTTAGTAGATGATTTCCATTGCTATAAAATTCTATTACTCCATTTAATGGGATTAAAGCTAATTAGCAAATTCTTTTCAGTGCTGAAGCAGGTTTTTCCTGTCTTGCATGTTGTGGGTTTGGAATCTGTCAGACACTCGAAGTGCAACAAGAAGCTGTCTGGGAAATAAAAAATTAAAAATCAGGCTCAGAGTGGGGAGTCTCAGAATTTGGTACAGAAAGATCTTGGAAGCCAGAACTGCTTTAACTTGTAAACAAAATTGGGTGAAAATTACATTGTGGCAGGATTGGCAGGGAGGATTTCCACATGCTGGAAACCGAATGAGATTTTCAACCTCTGCAAGGTGTTCATTCCATGCTCTAGTGCTGAATCCCCCAATTTAGTCCATGCCTTGAGATTTCCATAGTTAAAATGGACTTTGGATTTTGAATTTTTCCCAAATGCACGTTGTTTATTTGAAGTTTGCTTAACTAAATGTCTTTGGTTTGGGTTCTTTTTTTCCTTTATAAACCATATCCTAGGGTTTCTAGAAACTCCTACAGAGCTGAAGAGCCAGTACAAGTGTTCCCACTTAGCTACTTAACATTAATGGATTTTTATTTCCAGTCCAAAAAAGCTTAATTATTAACTCCATTGTGAGGATGGCAGGTCACAATGTTCCCTCCTGTCCCAGCACAACAGGTGTTGTGTATCCATTACAGCAACTCCTGGCCCTGCTTTGTTAAATATTGGGGATTGTGCAAATGATTTAAAGGGGTTGATGATTTAAATGGCTTAAATTATTTAAAGCACAGCCTGGGGGCAGAAGGGGAACTCTTTTTATTTTTTTCCCCTCCCGTATTTTAACAAAGCCAGACAAAAGCTCAGTCTGTTGATCTTTGTGCTATCAAGGCTTCTAAAGAAACTTAGGGGTATGCAGCCTAAAGCTCAGTGTTTAGGGTAAAAATAAACTCCTTTTAAGCCTCCCTTTAGCCAAGTGTTTGAGCAATAACAGGCTGAACATGATAGAGAGTTCGGGGGTTACTCTGTAGGCATGAAAGGAAGCAGGAGCCTGGATAAACAGTGCAGCAGGACCTGATACTTCACATCCATTTAAAAATTGCTGCTGCCATATAATTTAGCTGGCATTATGTGGATAAGAGACAATGAAATAGTGTTGCTTGCTCTGCTAAGAAAACAGCCTGTCCTGTTTCTTGCTGCCCCATTTGAGAGGTTCAAGGAGTTTTATTCTGTAGCAAATTATGTTCTTACTCTTTACTGACATACTCCACTGCTCTGAGAGAGCAGGGAGAGCAAAATATCTGCAAGGAAGTCATCCAGGGAGAAGAGGGTTGTTTGGTATCCATTTAAATAATTTAAAATCATCCTGGAATTAGCGTTTGTAGCGTGGAGATTTAGTCTGAGTAGGGCTTAATTACAGCAACATCGTTAGTTCCTTGTAGTTCCATTGCTGTTTGGATTAATCATTAATTAGGAGTGGGAGGAAAGTTTGGGAGTAACTCAGAATAGCTGAAACTACAAACCAAATTGATGCCAGCCTGGCTGGCATTTACTTTTTAGGAATATTCTCTGCAAAAGCCCAAGCTGAATCATAAAGATTGTCAAAGTGACAAGGAAAAATGAAAAAGAGGGAAATTCTTCAGGACAGCAGGGAAATGATGAATGAACCTGCTGGCAATGGCTGCTTCCGAAATAGGTGTCCAGTTTGAAGTTCAATAATGCACTGATCTCCATGTGGACACTGCACTTGCAGTGTCACAGGTTGATCCCTTAAATATGATTAATGCCATGTGCTTAAATAGCCCACGTGCAGATTGCAAACTCTAAGCAGGAATGAAAACAACTTCTTGAAGTTCAGTTGGGGTTTGATTTCAGTAAAAGTTTTTATTTTGTAGGCATTGTGGGGGGGGGTTGGTTTGTGGTTGGTTGCTTCTGGGGTTAAGTTTTTTCTGAGGTTGGACAATGATTTGCCCTCAGGCTGTACCTGTGGGTATTGTGTCATATCTAAACATGTTTGCTCGAAGTGACAGGAAAAGCAAACAAATTTCTTTAATTTGCCACAAATCTCCCTTCTTTGTGAGGAAATTAACAGCTCCATGGGTGGTGAAGCAAGGATGAGTTAGGGTTTGTGAGGAGCTGACTGCTGAAAGCAGAGAACCTTAGCTGTTCTAGACCCCCGTGAGAAATGTTTGGAGAGGAAAGGTGTCGAGGAATAGGTGTAGAAGATGAGTAGCAAAGGAAGTGAAGGCATGAGGTCTTTCAGAACAACTCATTAAGATCCCCTGAGTGGACCAGAAGTGCAGGGATGACTGGATGCAAGGCAGGAAGCAGGGAAAGAAGGTGTTTAATTTTAAGAAGGTGCATAATGTACACAATCTCAGTTCTTAGAGAAGAGTTTTCTCCCCACTTATATCTGGCATTGGGTTGCTCACATTCTCTGCTGGGTTCAGCCAGCAGTTTTGGCGCCTGGCTTTGCTCTCCATCTCCCAGGATCTCACCTTCTCCCGGGAGTGTAGCTTACAGGGCACAAACTCCCCAGGATCTCAGGAGGACCAGCTCTTTGAGCAGTGCATTTTCCCAGTGCTTCAGAGGTCACACAATTTTCATACAACCTCTCAGCTTTAATGCAGTTCTCTCTTCTTTTTGCATCTGTGACTGCTTTGCAGTTTGTAATCACCTAATTTACTTTTTGCTTCCCATTTAAAGGAATAAAGAATGAAGCTGAGTTCTCAAGGAGTTTTGTTTTGTTTTTGTTTTGTTTTTTTTCTTTGTTTGTTAATGCAGGCTTCGTACTACTCTGACCTGGGTCTCCCCAACAGCAGCTATGCTTCCACATCTCAACTTTCTTCCCAAAATGGAAATTGGGTCTGTTGCCCTCTGGCTTCACCTGGCCTGGATTTTGTGTGGATAATACAACCTCTTGTACTTAGGAATCAATTTGGGCCAATTGTCAGGAGTCTCTGTAGCTCTTTTTAGTGGAAACTAAAAAGCTCCAAAGAAATCAGACCTTTTAAGATTGGAATGAGTAATGGAAAACTGTTTTCAAATGAGCACAATCAGTTTTACTTTGCTGCTCCTCCCTTTCCTTGTCTGCCATTGGCCTCAATTGGTCTGGGAAGATAAGGGAAATGTTAATTACCTGAAGTTCTCCAGTGTCAGTCTGGTGAGCTTGAGGCAATCCAGTCTGCACAACACGAAATTACAGAGAAGCAATTTCCAGAGTGCTGGAAGAACATCAGTGAAGCTGGAGGTTGGATTGTCCCCTGTGTGTGGCAGAGCCAGCCCAGTGCCAGCAGGGCTCCAGCAGTACTCCAGGTCCTGCCTGGGCTGTGGATGGAGCATTAGCAGCCGGACCTGGCCTCCAGCCCTGGGCTGGGAATCACTGCTGAGGTGTCTCTTGCACCCAGTTCCGCCAGACACAGCGAGTGCTCTGGGTTTGTTTAAGGGGATGGTTACTAACACTTAGTTCAGGCTGCTCTGTAAATTTGCTCTTGTAAATTTTTTCCTGAATTGGTTGGGTTTTCTCTGCATTTGTGAATAACAAAACACACAGGAAATGATCTTAAAGCTGTGTGAAACACTTAACAGTGTGTGTGTTGAAGCACTTTTGTGCAGCTTTTTCTGAAGAGAAACCCCCTTTCTGGCTCCTGTACACAAATGTGTGGGAGACAATAACAGCTTAACAACATTATGCGTTTTGCTTTTGCACAGTGTCGTGTCCTCCCTTCCTGTAGGAAATGCACGTGTCTGATTGGTATTCTTAGTCTTGGGGAGCTAAGATCTAATGCTTTCAGGTGCACATGACTAATATTCTCTGTACTGTCTTTCCTTCTGTTGTCATATAGTGATCCTAATCTCTCACCAAGAGGGCTAATTCTGCTGT
This sequence comes from Sialia sialis, assembly GCA_009812075.1. Classification (NCBI taxonomy): domain Eukaryota; kingdom Metazoa; phylum Chordata; class Aves; order Passeriformes; family Turdidae; genus Sialia; species Sialia sialis. Next base: position 2,266,202 of record VRYO01002326.1, read on the forward strand.
AGGCACCTTTTTTTTTTCTCTCCATTTACTCTGCCAAACCAAAAAGTGTTGTGCTTGTCTCCCTCAGCCCTCCCTGCTGTACAGCGATGCCCTGCCAGCCAGGAGTTACAGGGTTTGTTGTGCTGATGCTCTGAGCACCCCCACCAGAGCCACTCACCCCCAGCCATGCACATGTTGTCTGGAATTCCTGTTGGGTGCCTTTGTCTCACTCCCTGGTGTCCCATCCATCTGAATGCCACCTGTGTGATGCTGTTTGTGCACACCTGGATTTGCTGATCCTTCCTTGAATTCCATTTGGGACTGTGTGAGGTTGTGATGCTGTCATGGGTGTCTGTCCATGTGGAGGGAGTTGTCTTCCTTGGTGTGTTTCCAGGAGCAGGACAGAGAGGCAACATCAATTCTTGCTGGTTGCTTAACAACTAACACAAATCTGTTCACAAATTTTCTTGGACAAATGCTTAAAATGAGCTTCTCAGAATTTTTTCTCAAAGCTTAAAGGTAGAGTTTCCTACTCCCCTTGTGTTTCCCAAGCCATATATCTCAGGAATAATAAAATAAAATAAAATTCCTCCTATTTTATCAATTTACTGAACTGGCTGCTAAGTGAAGCTCATCAGGTGGGAGTTTTTCCTTTCACTGCCACCACCAGCTATGAAGCTGAAGCACATGGGCACAGTTTAAGAATTGATGTAGCCATTTTGAGTCTAAGGATTGAATTAAAGTTGAACTGGAGCGCTGGGAGAAGGGTTAGAAATGCATGGGGCGTTTTGGCCTCGGGGCTGTGTCAGACCTTGCACGTGTGATCTTCCCTTGCATGCTGCTTGTGAGATGTCCCTGTGCCTGCCCATCCTGCTCCTGGCACGTGTCCTGGGTGGATTTGTGCCCCTGCACACTCGGTGCTGACTCTGTGTTTGAATTGTAGGTGTCAGTGTACGAGGAGAGCGTGTACAGCGGGAGCCGGCGCTATAGTGCCCCCAGTTCCCGCGCTGTAAGAGCTTTTCTGCTTTTCCCTGCTCTGTGCCTGTCCTCTGCCACGCTGAGGAACCTTTCACGTGGGCTGTGTCACATCCAGCTTCCATGAGGAGTTCCCATCCATGGGAACTCACCCCTCTGTGGGACAGGGAATCCAGTTCTGCCTCACGCTCACTTTGCAGATAAAACACCTTAGAAAGCACATACATGAAGTCCTTTCCCTCCCTGAAACTTAATACTTCCCGTCAAAACTGAGAAAAAATACAAGTTTAAAAAACAATCAGCCAAAAATTCCACGTAAGCAGTGTGAAGTAAATGGTTTCTGTGAATATATGGTTTGCTTGGTTTTGTTTCTTGGATTTGTATTCAAATCTATTTTGCATTCATATATATGTGACAGCACTCCAAAATGTGTGTTTCTCAGAGTGGAGGGCTCTGTCATGGATGGGGAGCAACAATATAATGACCATATAAATTGTTTACTCTCAAAAAAGAGAAACTACAGGAGTCAGCTTACAGATCAAAAGGCAAAAAATGCCTTCACCTCTTCTCCTTTCTGGGTGTTTGGGCCAGGCATTCCATCTGCTGCTGTGGAAAAAAAAAAAAAGCCAATCTCCTCAGATTTTTAAGTCCTCCTCTGCGGGCCCATTGCTTATTCTGCCACTCATCCCCAAAACCCAAGCAACCAAAACCCCAGCAAACAAATAACCACCATCCAAGGCCATAAGAGTGAAAAGAAAGAGCACTGATGTTACGTTACCTTTGAACATCACATTTTTAGCTTGGAGGAGGAAACACTTCCAAGATTGTATTAAGCTCTTGTTAGTCCTTCAAGGGCTGTGCGGTCCTCTTGCCATCCCACTGATTCACAGCTGTGAGAAATCATTTGCAGCAAACCTGTCAGCCCAAAATCTGTTTGCAAATCTTTGAGGGGCTGTCAGTGGCATCAGCAGGGAGCAGTGACTAAAACACCTGGTGCTTTGCCCTCCCTCCATCCCCATCCCACCTTAGCCACAGGTATTTGTGTGTGCCCAGCCTATCCTGTTCCTGCTGCCTGGAGTAATGAGAGAGTTCAAACAGGAGGGGTTTGCCTTGTCACAGTAACTGTGGTTGTTTTAATGCCTCTGAACCTCGCAGCACTTCCAACGTGGACTGGGAGTGTCACCCTGGGTGGCTGCTCCCAGAAAATGTTTTTGGAAGAGCAGGTGGATGCATGGGGTGAGGCTGACCTTGCTTGGTCACAGCCACTTGCTTCCATGTCAGAATGCACAGGGAGCAGCCTGGAAACATTAATATGAGACTCATCAGTAGTTAAAACTTTTTCCCTTTTTCCCATTTCAAATTTATTCTAAACCCTTTTTTTGTTAAAACACTGCAGTGACCATGCAAAATCTGTATTTTTACCTCAGTGCTTTTTGTCTTTAATTTAGGAATTATCATGTGATTCGCAATAGTTGTAAACAGTGTGCAGCAGAGTTTTGTATTGTACACGTTCTCACCTCTGAAATGAAGATCAAAGCCAGTGGGAGACAGAGTCCCAAAATGGTTGAGGTTGGAAGGGACATCAAAAGCCACCTTGTTCCAACCCCCTCCCCTGGGCAGGGCCACCTTCCCCTATCCCAGGTTGCTCCAAACCCCATCCAACAGTGAATATTCCAGGGATGGGGCAGCCACAGCTCCTCTGGACACTCCAGGTGCATCCTAGGACACTGTCCTGCCCCTGGGCTGGCTGGGGGGTGTGCGCCTTGCCCTGAATGTTTTGTGGTCAGGGGCTGACCCTGTGCTTGTGCTCTAGCTGGGGTTATTTCCAGCTCACCCTCTCACCATTTATTAGTGCTGCAAGCTTAATTTGCAGGTGATGCTGTGCTGCTTTGTTACTGTGACTAATGATGTTGGAGCAGCCCTGCAGTGGCTTGGTGAAGGCCTGGCTGTTTCTGTAAAGCTAAAAGAGTTCAGGAATTCCTGTAGTGGCCAGGTGACTTAATAAAAAAAAAAAAAAAAACCTTGGAAAAACTCACAGCATCTCCAAAGTATGATAATTCTTCAGATTTCTGTGTGTTTGTATCTGAGAAACAATCCTAATCACCTCTGAAATAAACTCATTATTTCCAGAATAAGTTCTAGTTCTGTTTTCCTGATTCTTTAAACTTTCATTTCTCTGCTCCATTTCTACTGCATTAAAACCTCTAGAAATAAAACAGCATAGACATGTTCTTTGTCCTTGTCAGCAGCCAGCCAGCCCTGTCCTGCATCTTTGCTTAGATGTTTCCTTTTAAAAAAAGCTAAAAGACTTTCTTTGGCAGGAGATGGGGACTGCAGGTGCTGGGAAACCAGGAGAGAGACTCAGTCTCTGAGCTGGGCTCAGTTTTTACTTTAATCCCCACATAGATGGATGTTCTTCCTTTGACCTGTGGATCATGAATTCATTTTATATGTGCACAAGGTTGGGAACATGAGAAAGTGATTCATCAGAGTGCCCCAGAGCTCATGGAAAGTAGTAGGATGGAGCCTTTTGTACAGAAACTGAATTGTTTACTTGTCACTGGTACCTGAAGAGATATAAATAAACGATGAGTATTCTAAGAATTGAATGAAAACTCTACTTGAACTTCCAGTGGAATTGCTTGCCTTAATTTTCGAATTAACAATTCTCTGACTTTGACTGCTGTTCCTTTGTCTAGCTGCATGTAACCATCTCTTAAACTAATTTCAGATGTGATGCTCTACATCCTCTCCTGCTTCCCTTCCAAGTTCTGACACCTTTCTCTTTTCTCTGCCTGCTGTTCCTGGTTTTCCTGCCACAGCCTTCTGAGTACAGCTGCTACCTTGGTTCAGGATCTCGGGCATCCTCCAGAGCCAGCTCTGCTCGGGCCAGTCCAGTGGTGAGCTCCTCTATTTCTCTTTGCCCTTCAACTCTTTCATTTCTCTCTTCTTCAAGGCTTTTTTGGTACAGAAGAGTCACAATTCCTTCGGTATTAATTGGACCTTTTGGGCAGTGCTCAAGACAAAGAAAGCAGAGGAGAAATTGCAAAACGGAGTTGATTTCTATGTTGTTTTTACAACAGAAAGTACACTTTAGACTCTCATGATAATGTTTTAAATGGATAATGAAGCACAGCAAGGTTATTGTGGAAAAGACTGGGTTGTTGATGAAAGTGGGAGAGCAGTAAACCCTAAATCTTACTGCAGCATTCAAGCAGTTCAGGTTCTCTCCAGTGAGCAGTGTTTTGGTGCAAAGCTGCAGGGCTCTCGAGAGGTTGGATTTGAATATCTTTGTGGGACTGTGGAGTGCCAGGCACTGCAGTCTTTAGCAAGGTGAAGTGCTGGAAGGAAAAGGAGCACCCAGCACAAGCTGGGTCCATCCCCTGCTTTTAGGGGGTTTCTGTCTTTAATGCTTTCTCTGTGTGGCTGTTCCTCTCTGTAGCTGTTTCCAGCTCTGTTTATCTTTCTGATTTATTTCCAAGCACGCAGACAGCTGCTGAATCTGTCTTGTAGAGAGAGCTGCAATGTGCAGCTTACAGTAAACTAAAATATTATAACATTAATTTGCCACAGAGAGTGAGTTTTGTAGTCTGCCATTTGAAAACTGATACAACAGAGCTGCGTGCTCTAAAGTTTTGGGTACATTCACTTTTTAACATTATTTTAAAAAGAGGGATTTTCATCAGATAATGCATGGCAGACGGTGAGTTATAAATAAATCAGTGTTTTAATTAGCCCCTGAACTTGAGTCCCTGAGCTATGAGTTCTTGCAGAATATAACTTACATTAGTAATACATCTTAAATGGCTTTGCAAACTGAATTTCAATTACACCCCAAAGCAAAAATTAATCAGAATAAACAGGGATTCCATTACAATTCTGTGAGGGTCATAAGAATTGGTACCCACTGCAGTTGATTTTCTTTAGGTATTTTCTCTATGCCAACTGAGTCATTCCTGGAAGTTGCTTATGGGAATCACGGGATGCTGGGAGGTGCAAGGGAGGGTTTTTAGTTTAAATTTCCTGCTTACACTTTGGCCTCTTGGTATGCAAGTGGCTGGAGATGGTCTGCTGTGTCAGCACCAAGCTGAATCTGCTGCGCAGGGAGACAGCAGGCACTCCTTAAATCACCTTTTTTGGTTTAATTAGTGGTGTCTTGCTCTGTCTGAAGAGCTTCCCTGATCTCTGTCACCTTGAAGAAGAGCAGAGAGTGAATGTCATAGTGAGCCCAGCTGATCCTTAAAGTTCTTATTGCTACACAGGGTCAGGCCAGCATCACCTTGTGATTATAACAGAATTATAATATTTTTTCCTGTATTAAATAGACATTGCTTTCCTGTAGCTCAGAGTGAGGGATCATGTTCACTGACAGGCTTCAAAGTGTTCTTCTGCTAGTGTTTTCAGTCAGGTACTTGAGAGTGGAGAATGATTCCATGGAACTTTCTAAATTAAAGCATAAACAGCTTGTCACAGCAGCTCTGAATTTTTTTCTCAGTTTTGTTTCCCCCTTCCATCACTGTTCAGTGAACAGTGAGCAAAAAGCAGCAGTAGTTTTCCTGCAGTGGTTTTCCTACTGTGCACAGCTCTGCTAGCTCATGTTCTCATTTGTGTTACCATGTTGGTAATGCAGTCAAAGGCAGGAAGATAGTTCAACAAAATGTGTGAGTATTTATCTTTGTAGTTATTTAAAGAATTCACTAGATCTGAATGAAGTTTGCTGTTTGTTTATTTTTCTTCAACATTTTTCATGTTATCCCCACTGGTAATATCTGCTGTCCTTGCAGTTACTGCAGATATGCAAAAATGTTGTTTAATATTAAACCATCCTCACATAAAGCACTGATCTTAAGACTACTGAGAGCAAGCATCAGATATTTCTGTGCAGATGGGCCTGAGCTCTCAGCGTGGTTTGGGAGAACTGGACTTTTAATATGAATTGCCGGAGTTTTGTCGTTTTTCTTTTCTAAATTAAGAAACTACCAGTGAAAAGCAATTATTTCTGAATCTGAAACAGGCTGAGGATGCAGTAGCATATGTCTGAAGGCTCTCTAAGGCAAGGCAGGCAAAACAAGAGGAGAAGCCAGGTTTTGTTAGGCTGATGATGATGGTTCATCCTGGCTCTCTCCCTTCTTGTGGAGGCTCAGGCAGCAACACAAGCAGAGTTCAGGCTGAGCACACACAGAGTTGTAGATCCTGAGCTGGAAGGGACTCACAGGGATCACTGATCCAGCTCCTGGCCCTGCACAGACACCCCAAAAATCCCATCCTGAGCATCCCTGGGATTATTTCCAAACTCTCCTGGAGCTCTGGCAGCCTTGGGGCTGTGCCCATTCCCTGGGGAGCCTGGGCAGTGCCCAGCACCCTCTGGGGGAAGAACCTAAACCTAAACCCTGCCCTGACCCAGCTCCAGCCTTCCTGAGTCCTGTCCCTGTCACAGAGAGCAGAGACGGGAGCTGCCCCAGGGGAGGAAGATGCTGACAAACCACTGCTCTCAGCTACTCCTTGTGCAGCCCCTCCAGACCCTTCCCCGTCTTCTGTCCTACCCAAAACTGCTCCCAGCACTGGAGGTGACGCCACCTCAGGGCAGAGCAGAGCAGGACAATCCCTCCAGGACAGGGATGTCCCTCCTGGCTCCAGGGCACTGCTGGCTCAGATCCAACTGGACATGGACCAGGACTCCAGATCCCTGCTGCTCTCCAGCCTCTCATTCCCGGTGTGTCCATGTCCAGGTCACACACCAGTGCCCAGCTGTGAACACCTCTGATCATGGCAGAAGCTGAACATGTTCTCAGCAGAAATAAAATGAAGACACTGACAGGCTTAATTTTGGTGGAGGCACTCAGGCAGCTTTGCCTTCTCTCTGTATGCAGGTTTGGGGTAGGGTGTGTCCTAGCCCTGCCTCTGACAGTCGGGATGTGCTTTGGGCCCCTCTGCAGTGAGGATTTGCTGCAGTGCTAACTTGCATTTCTGGGACTGATAAGTTTGTTTAGGCAGTGACGTTTGGCATAGCACTCATTCCTGAGAGAGGATTCTTCTCACAGACCCTCTTCAGAGCTGACAGATTTCAGCATTGGTTTTCCCCTGCTGACTGAAAGGCTTGCTGATAATTGCTAGAATTAAGGTGGCTCTCCTTGGAGAAGCAGCAGGAGCTCTCTTACTGCCTGCCCCAGCCCAGCTGATCAAACTGGTAAGATTGGGGTTTTAGGAGGGATTGCACTGGCTGCAGTACCTCTTTTCTTCTTTTTAATTCCAGATTTTGTAATACCATCCTGTGTTAAGCTCTAGCCTAACAACTTTTCTCTGCTGTGGACCGAATTTCCATTTCAAGCTGTGCTGTCCTACTTTAAGGGCAGGAAATGATCTTAATTTGATTTGTCACCAAAAAACCCCCTTGCTTTCGTGAGGAAGTTGAGCTAAGTGCAAGATCTGAGTGGGAGCTGAGCAGTGACAGCCACGTCCTGAGCACTGAAGTTCTTCTGATACCCGAGCACGGGACACGGCACAGGCAGAAGAGTTCCAGGCTTCCCTCCCCTGCCATTTTCAGGAGCCTGGAAGCTGGAAATTGTGCCCCAGTCATTGATTTTAGGATCCTTGTAATTGCAGTGGGTGTTTGTTTGGTTGGATGCTCTGTGGTACTGCTGCAGGGACTCATTTTGGCCTGGACACTCCACTGGTGGCAACGAGGTTCACCCTGAAAGGGTTAACCCTTTTAATCTATGGAAAACAGGCACTTTTTCCATATAAAGGCTTGTGGGGTGATCCTGCTCACATTATGCTTCCAGCTGTGGTGAGCTCTGATACTGCTGACATCTTTGTAATGTGGTTCTGGATTTATTCTGAAATTGCTGTCAGAAGAGGCTGAACTCTGATCCCGCTGCACTTATGTTGCAGAGAGCAGCCAAAACAAAGATGTGCGTGCTGGAGTTCCTCGGAAAATTACTTCCTTTTCCTGCTTTTTATGCACTGAAGTACAAATCCCCCCCCAGCTGTTAGTGAAGAGGAAGATAATCTGTGATTAGAGACAAACCCACACCCTTGTGCAAATGAAAAATGGTAGTGTTGTGTAAATTAAAGGTACCATTTAAATCTCCTTTTCTGGCAAATATTCTGTCAGTCCTTTCTGTTTGTGTGTGGAAAAGTCCGAAAGCCAGGATATTTTTATGAAGGGCTGTGCTGGGTACTTGTGAAGGTAAAGAGGTTCTTTTCAGCCTATTTAATAATAGCAGTGTTCTAGACTGAATGCTAATACAGAAGCTAAGTGTTTTGGGCAAGAATTCTGTACAACTTCGAATAAACATAAACATTTCTCTCCTGAAATTTTTATGAAATATTTCTCAACCTTTCTCTATTCCATTTATTGCTGAATCAGCTGCCACAGGACTTGGGACTGGGGGAAGATTGGAAACCTGGAGGTCCCTCTGGTGGCTGATTCCTTTAGGAAAAATTTATCTTTTTAAAGGATACTGTGTATACATTAATCTAAACATGAGCACTTTGAAAGCTGTATAAAATATTAATCTAAAATAGGTTTCTCTCTTTCTACAAGACAGATTTTGGTGTATCACTGCTTTGTAACCATAAAATTAAATGCAATATTTCAGACTGACTTTTTGCTTAGAAAAGTGTAATGTAGCAGGAGGTATCTGTGTAATGTAAGGATGTTATTTTGGTATGAGGAACTGCCTTTTCTCGAAATTGATTGAAGTGTTAATAAATATTTAAATGAATTGTTAGGGATATTTACTGGTTTTGAGAAGAGACTGCTCTGAGTATTGCATTCATGGCACCAAGTGGATGTGTGCAAGGAAGATGAAATTGGGGAAGATGAAATCAGGTTTGTTTTCTTGACCAGCTCGATTTTAGGTGTTACTTAATACCTTTCATTATTAGAGATAGTGCCCCATCAGAGTTATTATTTAAGATAGTTTTGCAATAAAGGTGTAGCAGGCTTCTCAGGTGTGGTTATGAAAAACACTCACTGCAGTCATGTCTCTCACCACATTGTCTAAAATGGAAGCTTTTATTTGACTCATGTGATGCATCATTAAAACAATATCAATATTTGCTCCCTTCTTTATTTTGCTAAAAACTGAGATTGCACTTTGCTCCAGAAAGCAGAGGCCATTGTGCAAATGGCTGAAGGAAAAGAAGTATTTTGAGTAGTGCCCTGAAAGACAGATTTTGCAAAGGCTGTGCACAGATTTCCAGAGGTGGATGTGTGTGGACACACAAATCTTTTATTGACACTGCCTCAGCTGTCTTGATAAACAACAACACAGTGTTTCGCTGGGCTAGAAGGCTGCCAAATCCAGCACTTGGAGCTGTCTGGCATGAAAAGAAAAAGCTGCTTGCACAATTCAGTCCATCTTGTTCATGGGGTCTGAGCTAAATTGTCTGCCTTCATTTATGACCCTCTCTTACTGCCTTCAAATTCAGAGATTTGAGGGATTTTTCCCCAAGTATTTTATATCTTCAGTGTGTTTGCAAGTTTAGATCTGATGCTTCAATTCTGGCTTATTTTAATTTGAAGCCTCAGACTTAAGTTTTCTTCATGCTAATTCATAGAGAATTTTAGCTGTGGCATGTAATTGTAAAAAGCTGATTTGGAACAGGTACCTCACAGTTCTGAGATTTTTTTAAAATAGGGTAACATAGGTAATATGAAGAATGAGTGACATTACCCCACATTGTTCTATACAATAAAATAAAAAAACTCTAAACTATGCCAAATGTGTGCTGATTAGAAAGAGATGTAGGTTTTGAGTGTGTTTGCAATGGAAATTATCAACTTAACATCAATTATTCCCTGCCTTCCCCTGAATCTGATCCATCCTGATAGTTTTCCCAGTAGTTTCAAAAACACTTTTCCCTTTGGCAATGAGGCTCTTCTTGGTCTGGGGAAGACATTAATTTTTTAGGAGTCTTTTGGGAAACAATCTTGAATGTGCTGAATGTTGTAAGAATTCTGGTTTTATTGAGTTCTGCTGAATTTTTTATTTCATTCAGTCCTTTTTGCTCTTAGTTCCATTTTAGATGGAGATGTTCTGTAACTTTTAAACCCTTCAGCTGTCTGCATCCATGGTAATTTTATTTCCTGCTAAATGCTACTTGCTCACTCTTTGGGTTCTTCTAGACTAGCTTTAGTACAGGATCTCTCTTGTAAATTAATAAATTGCAGTGAAGTACTGAAACCCTAAAAGAGACATTTATTTAGAATTTGGACTTTGGATTGATCCCTGATATTTGACTTGAGGGTCGGTTTTGTTAGTCTAGAATCTTTGCTTGAAGTTGCAGTCCCTGTTTGTGTTGAGAGGGGAATATTAACCACAGGTTTGGAGCTTTAGATTTCAGGTCTAATTTGGTACCTTGCTTTTTGGGACAGGGAGGATGTGGTGGCATTTTTGGTATATTACTGTTTTCTCTTATCCTTTATTGATTCTATTAATGATTTCCTCTCAATCTCTCTTTTACAGATTGAGGAAAGGCCAGAAAAAGACTTTGAGAAGGTAAGAAGCATCTCATCCATTATTCTACAATAGTGCTTTGTTTATTCTTTTTGGTGGGTAGAGGTTGCCATGAGCATACAGAAATCTCCTGTAAAATCCATTGTGAGACACAAATTTGAATTTCTGGAGCCTTCTGCTGCAGCATTTTTGAAGATGAACTCATTACTCTGTGTTAAGTAGCTGACCTTCAACAGCAGTTGGCTGAAACTGCTTTAGGCTAAGCCACACAAACACTCCATGAGTTTATTAGATATCTTAGTTATATGACCTTAGTTATTTATGTAAAAATAAATAAATCATCATTATAAAGAGGAGGCTACTACATTAACCCAGAGTACAGTGGAACAGTTCACGTGGCCACTGCTGCAGAGTAAATAAATATCCAAAAAGCAGAGCAGCTTCCAAAGCTTCCACAGAACGTATTATTACAAGTTTTAAATATGTCTGGCAGGCTGATCCTAGCCCCTAAAGACTTTCTCCAATTGAGAATTAATGGTTAGAAGCTAAATTATGCAAACTCCTATTGCAGTATTATTTAAATACTTCTGATCTGCCGTTTCTTGTTGGTTTCCCTTGTTAAATCTTGATTTTGATTTTTTTTCACTTCTTAGAAAGTTTGATTTTAATCAAAAGTGCATAATTTAGAAGTGCAAGGACTGGTTTAATGTGTGTATTAAAAAAAAAAAAAAGAGGGAAAGCTACAAACCTGTGATTCATCTGGAAAAGAAAGTTCTAAGCAGTTGATGTGTGTGTGGTTGTAGGGAGCACGAACTGTCTCCAGTCTGTCAGCAGCTACCTTGGCTTCTCTGGGCGGCACTTCTTCACGGAGAGGCAGTGGGGACACGTCCATCTCAGCTGACACAGAGGCATCCATCAGGGAAATCAAGGTGAGGAGTGCTTCATCCCAGAGTAAATCTTGGGATGTCCTTCAGGCTGCTTTGCCAGGAAGGAGCTGGCAGTCATGGATCAGGTGCTGTGAAGGAGAAGCTTTGCTGGAGGTGTCTGTCAGATGGGACTGCTTGTAAGAAGCACATCCCGCCCTGAGGGTGGAGATAACTGCACTCTGGAGAGCAGAAGAGAGCCTGGGAGGGACAGAGGTGATCATCACTGAGAGGGAAAGAGAAGAGCTGGGATTGTCAGAGCCTTTGGGTCTGCACCTCATCCTGAACGATGGAGATTCTGTTTTTTCCAGCCAAGAAAAGCAGAATTAGCACAAAATCTTCCTGACCAAGAAATGTGGTTCAGCTTAGGGTCAGAGCCCTTAGCATGTGTGTGAGAGGTGTTGGAAGGAGCCCTTTGAGCACTGCTGCTCCCTCCCAGCTGCATTGTGAGAGCACTGACCTTTCTCGCCATCTCCCTCAGGACATCTATGAGTTAAAGGACCAGATTCAGGATGTAGAAGGCAAATACATGCAGGGGCTGAAAGAACTGAAGGTACTGGTGTGTGAGCATTAACCCTGGTCCCAGTGTGAGCCCCAGAGCTGCCCTTGCATGCTGTTCTCCTGGAGAGGCTGGGAGCTGTGTGCAGAGTCTCATTAACCAGCAAACTGTTCTGGCTGGGTGGGATCTGGTGAGAAATGCTTGAGTCTTCACTGAAAGGCTGCTGGTTGCTTCTGCATGTTGTCTTTGTTGGTTTGAGGAGGTCATTGTTCTACTAGGAAATTTAAATTATTTTTTTAATATCGTTTCCTGATCCAGGAAACCTTCCAGTAGTGGGAGATAAACACATCTCCTACTGTTCTAGAAACAAATATGAGTTTAGAATCTTGTATGTTTTTATTTTTATAAGGCTATGTAAGGTGTCACTTTGGTTTCATCTTTAGATGACAGAAGACACCCTTGAACAATTCTTGCAACAAAACTCAACCTATCAAAGCCTGTTCCATGAAGAAGGAATGCTGAAGCTCTCACTGCTTCCATGAAGCCATAAATACATTTTGGTGCAACAGCCAACTTGTACATCTATGTGCCACCTACCTCCTAAGTGATCAGTGACATGAGCTGTGGCTTTTTGGAAAAGGCAGATAGATAAATTCAGTATTAATTGCCGATTGTGTCATCAGCTCAGTGCTGACAGACAAAGGTGCTGCCATCTTAAGTGAGTTCAATGGAAACTGAGTAGTTAGGCCCTCTTTTGGTAAAATTTTGGTTTCTTTCCTGGTCACTGAGTAGCAGATAGAACAAAATAATCACACTGCATAAAATATTTTTCAATCCATGTCCCTTAGACTGCCTTTTGGGGTGATGCGGATCTAAGCTGCACTGTTTGATACTAAGAAACCAAAACGTGGTGTGCTGATGGAGTGGAGCAGAACTCCTTAACTTCTCCCTTGCATATACTTCCTTTACAGCTCCTTTCTGAGCTTTCCAAATCCTGGTGGCTTCCCTGTGCTTGGTATTTCTCATCTGGAGCTGGAAAGTGCCCAGAAACAGAGTTATGCATTTGGAACTGGACAAATTCACATCAAATTATCTCATTTTTTAATAGAAATGTCAATTAAACTGGTTTAGACTTTGCCACTATCATCTTTAGTTCTATTAACAGCTGAAAAAGGAAGTATATGAAACTCACTCATTCTTCAGTTGAAATAATTAAAATTACACAAGTTCCAAGAGAAACTGTTTGATCCGTAAACTAAAATGTTGACACGTGTCCTCCTTGTTTGCATATTTACACTGCTTTATATGTATAACTCTTTGTTTATATAACTCTTTTATTTCTTTATTAGAATCAAGTAGTGCAAAGTTTGTCTGCATAAATGAAAAATTATGCTAATCTTTATTTTACCATCCTCGTTATAAATATCTCAGTATCTTATATGCAGGTCAAGCTGAATATAAGAAGGGGGTTTTCAAGATACTGGGAATTGTATCTTAGAGAGTAAATTTGTAGAGAAGGGATGGGATATGGGAAAGCTAATGGGAAATCACACATCAGGTCACAAGTTGCAGCTTTCTCTTTCGCAGTGAATTCTAATTCCCGAGTCAGTATTTAAGGGTTCCCACCCTGCAAGGATCTCTGAAATTAGTGTGCAATGGCTGTCAAACTGCCTTGATTTCTGAGGTCATCCAAAATGATCATAAATCAAGGGCAGTTTACCTTTAAAAAAAAAAACAATCCCAACTTGTCGTCTTCAGCAGCTGCTTTGAGCTGCCAATGTGCAGGGGCAGGGGGAGGAGGGAGAAGGAAGAGAGCTGGGAAGGCAGAAGCTGAAGCAGCAGAGGACAGGAAGCATTTTATCCCTGCTGAGGTAAGGCTGCTTGCTTGGAAGCACAAGTGTGGTGGGGACAGGGGAGGTTTTCCTCACCCTGGACGGCTGGGTAGCCTCCAGCACAGGATTAATGCTGCTTTCTACAGGCAAACTTCATGAGCTTTGTTTGGTGCTTTATTTTCTCACCGAAGGGCTTGGTTAGTAAAGTGTCCTCCTTTATTCCTCACTCTGCTTATTCTCTGCAGGACTCTCTAGCTGAAGTTGAGGAGAAATACAAGAAGGCTATGGTGTCAAATGCTCAGCTGGACAATGAGAAAACCAATTTCATGTACCAAGTGGACACCCTGAAGGATGCACTCTTGGAGCTAGAGGAGCAGCTGGCCGAATCCAGGAGGCAATATGAAGAGAAAAGTAAAGTATGTAAAGAGCTCTGGCATGGGAAATAACAGGGAGAGATTTGGAGGGGGACAGAGATCTTTGGGAGAAGGCAGCTAAATTATTATGCAGGATTTTGTACAAGTTGCTGATTTAATTAGTTTCAAGTAAAATACCAATTTCTTACACTTGCGATCATACAAATGAAAATTGTCACTAAGCCATTTCTGAAGAAGGGGAGAAATGTTCTAGCTGGTAAAGGCTGTATTGATATTATCACATCTGTTTTTGTATTCCATCTCTAAAGTAAATTCACAAGGTTTATCCATAGGGACTTGTGGAGCAGTTTTACACACAGAGGTGTCTCCAGGCAGCCTGTGGGAGAGTTGTGCAGTTCAGATAGTTCAGTCAGCTCTGTGGTTAAACACTGAATTTAGTTTTACATTAATGTAGCAGTTGACAGTGATTTGGTGTTAAATAATAAAACTGGAGCTTATGTTTTCAGAATTGCCTTTTTTTTTTCTTTTTTTTGTAGCTTGAGGCATTTGACTACACCCCACTTCAAAACACAGTTCATGAAAGATACAGTGGAGTTTTTTAATTTTTTAGAAGTCCAGCTAAGTTTCAGTACATGTGGGAAGAGTGGGTTAAATTCCCATCTATTCTTCTGTGCAGTCAGATTAAATGGGCTAAATGATGTCTGTCACTTCTATATTTGGTGCAATAGTATCATCTTGGAAAAAGGACAAACTCGATAAAAATGGCACTCTTGTGGGATTGTGATTAGAGGGATATTCAAAAATTACATTGCAGTAAGCATTTTCTTTGTGTTTGGGCTTATTTTCCTCTTTTTGATGGGATGCTATTTCTGATTAATAATAATCTTGTGAATATTTCATTATTCACAGGAATTTGAGAGGGAGAAGCACGCTCATAGCATATTGCAGTTTCAGTTCATGGAAATCAAAGAGGCTTTGAAGCAGAGAGAAGAAATGCTTGCAGTAAGTAACTTTTTTTTTTCTTTTAATGGCTTCTTTGATTGCTACATTTCCCAGGTAGCAGTAGAGTGGAGAATGTGAGGAATGGAGAATTTTATTCCCTATTCCAGAAGAAATGTTTGTATTTCAGGCCAAACAGGTTCAGAGCCGACTAATGCAAATGGTTACTTTCCTAAGTATTATCTTTTTCTTCCTAAGTATTGCATTTTTGACAGCTGTTTGTGGAGATATAGAAGAAAAAAACAGAACTGGGTAACTTGTTTTAAATCATGTTGTGATAATAAGATTGTCTTCAGGAGCACAAGTTCAGCTGAGGTGTCAGAAACTGTGCATTGTAGATACTCTTTTACTTTAGCACCTGACTTCTTTCATTCTTTGGCATCACTGCAATCTTGGCTTTCCTTGTTAACCTGCTTTCTGTCTTCTTGTTTTGCTCCTGCCTCCCAGGAAATCCAGCAGCTGCAGCAGAAACAGCAGAGCTATGTCAGGGAAATCTCCGATCTTCAGGAGACAATAGAGTGGAAAGACAAAAAAATAGGGGTAGGACTTGTCAACTCCTGCAAAGTGTTCAAAGTGACACTGTCATTCTGCACCTGATCCTGCTTTTGTAAAACCCCTTGGATAAATCCCTCTGTAGTGCCCTGGCTTGGTGTGGCAGTCCTATGAGTATCAAATTGCAAGTGTTGTCTTTGGGCCAGTACCTTAAAATCCAAGGAAAACCTAGCAGCTGGTCTGCTTTCAAACCAAAGGGAATTGATTTGCTGTGCTGCACCATTTGCAATTTGGCATATGGGGAAAGGAAGTGCTATTTATAATGCAGTTCCATCAGCACTGAGTTTGTGCTTATTCAGATTTAATCTGTGGACCAAGCAGAAACTGGAGTGGGATAAAGAGGTAATGGAGCTATTTATAGGCTCTTGGGATGAAAGTCTCCCTTGCTTCTCATCCCTTCCCATCACCCCTTATCAAAGCCACATGGAATCCCACTCTGGTTTTCTTTTCCAGCTGAACACTCAAAGGCTTCTGAATAGACAAAGAAACCTAACAGCTTGCCCATGTTTGTCCAGTAATTTATAGCAGCTTGAAACTGAAAATTGTCTAAATTTTTTTGAATTTTTCTATTTGTAATTACATAGAAATACTGAGAGGGGGATGTTCAGTAGTAAAACATGCATTTGCACATGGTGCATCTCAGATGACTTAATGGCAGCTTTCAAATTAATTAAAATGTAAAATAAAAAGACTCCTGAAATCCAGCAGGCCTACTTCCATGCCCTTCCATTAACACATGGGAATGGCATGATGTGTTCAGTGTGCATGCTAAAGTAATATGGGTATGGATTAGCCTGTCTAGCAGATGAGGATACAAAGTGGACCCTCATTTGAAGGATCCCTAATGAGGAATTGGGCTCTGAATGTCTTTGGCAGGAATTTTTGGTTATTGAGGAAGCTGTGCCTTTCTTGGATTTGAAGTTTCTCTCTCTATATGCAAACTCAGTCCTTTAATCTGTAAACTCAACCTTTTTCATCTGCGCCCCTTCCATCCCCTGAATATCTTAAATCTTCTCATTCTTGTCTACATTTGCTTTTCATGGCCTTTACTTGTCTCCCTTTCTTTCTTCACATCTCCTCGCCCTCTGTCTGTGTTGGGAACTCAGGCACTAGAGAGGCAGAAAGATTTCTTTGATTCCATAAGGAATGAGCGGGATATCCTTAGAGACGAAGTGCTTGTGCTGAAGGAGCAACTGAAGGTATGCAAGAGGAATCAAATTATATTCATCTGCTGACCCTTTTCCCCTGTGCATCTGGACAGAAAAATTAAGTCTAGCTCAGTAGCAATAACTCAATTTTCATATTGCCCATAAATTGCCATTTCAGGGATTTTCTATATAAAGTCCTTTCCCCTACTATTGATTGTGAGTTCTTAGTGTAGACTGGAGTATAAAGAATTTGTTTTTGCAGGAGACACTTTTGTGAGGAACATCTTACGCAGCAGGTTTTATGTTAAAAAAACAAAAACAAACAGCTGGGATCACATGCTTTCTGTCAGAATGGCTGAACTGAGAAGTGCAATATCTGTTCTCCTTCCTGACTCCCAGCCATGTTTAGTGGAATGATTGAAGCAATTGTTTATTCAGAGTATCTCAGACAAGAGCACTTGACAGTCCTTCCCTTTCTGAGCAGCAGGCTCTAAAGCATTGCCTTTGCTTCCCACAGAAACATGGAATAATCCCAGACTCTGATGTAGCCACCAACGGGGAGACATCAGACATTCTGCACAACGAAGGACACTTGGATTCCTCCCGAACTGTCCCAGGCACCACTCAGCCATTAAAGACAGGAGGGGAGGGGATGCTAGGTAAGTGCTGTGTGTCCTCTCAGCTCCTCCTGCCTGTCTGTCCTTCCTTCATCCACTTTTGCTTGGATGGGGCAGTTGTTAGTGGGACCATTAACACCACGCAGCATGCTCCTTGTCCAATCACCTCCTGTGCATTTCCCTGCTTCTTGTTGATTATCACTCCCAGTGTGTCATGCAGTCTCCTCCAGCAGCAGACTTCACTTCCCCTGCAAGGTGACAGAGGATGGGAGTACAAATAGACAATTACAGATAAGGAGCAGTCATTCACATTGACATGTAAACCCTGAACTGGAAAATTATCCCAGGATAATCCTACTGCTGCTCAGTATTTTCCAGCATATACTTTAAATAATCATGAAGAAAAGGCATTTTAATTTTCTATAAAGAGCTTGTATGTTGGTTCATTCATATCTTTGAGAACTGTGTCTGCTTGAACAATGGTGCTGGGCTCTGCCAATGCACACCAAAGGATAAATTCTTTGTTCCTGTGCTATTGAACACTTAAAATTAACACTTCTGTGTTTTTACTTGTTACATTGACACTTAAATTTGAAGGATATCATTGACTTGGACAGTTTTAGGAAGAAGAAATCTGGTTGGCAAAACCTCTTTATGTTTTTTATGTGGTGAATGGCCATTAGAGAAATATTGTACTAGTGTAAGGAAAGAAAGTAGTATTTTTGTTTTGTTGGATTATTTTTCTTTTGTTCTAAATGAACATACTAATAAATAACTGCAGGCTGCAAATTATTGCAAGTGCAGGTTCTCTTGCTTTGAGCTTTTGGCTGCTTTTTCCTCACTCAGTTACTGTGTGGAAACATGTGGAACACCAAAAATCAAGGTAAGGGTGTATTTTTAAATGTAATATGTTTTCTACATCTCCTAATCCTGTTTTTTTTCAGAATAGGTACAGCATAGACCCAAAAGCTTACAACAAACATTATTGTTTTAATATCTGTTGCTTTTAAATATAAATTGAAAGAAAAGTGTTACAACAAAAATAACCTTTCAAAAACCACAGAAGTCCCCACCCCTTTGGGTGGCTAAAATAAGGGGCACAGATGACCTGAGCTTTGATCTGTGTTGGGAGGTCTGAACAGCCAAACCATTTACTTGCCAATCAGATTTTAAATTCAGTGTCTGCCGCGTGCACTGATGATATCTGCCTGAGATTTGAAAAGCAAAATATTACTGAATAATCCCTCATGACTCCATTGTAATGGCATCAGCCTCCTGCATGGA
The DNA here is from genome assembly GCA_009812075.1 of Sialia sialis. NCBI lineage: Eukaryota > Metazoa > Chordata > Aves > Passeriformes > Turdidae > Sialia > Sialia sialis. The sequence continues at coordinate 2,284,848 of VRYO01002326.1, forward strand.
CAGAGGAGTGTCAGGTTGAAGTTGTAGAGAAAACTGCTGAGGAAAAGCAGTCCTTAGAGGTACATCTGCAAGTATTGCTGTTAAATTGCACTGCTTCAGCCAGTTGTTCTCCTCTACGAAAGCTGTCATTCCCACAGCCCAGAGCATAAATCTGCTTTACAAAAACACCAGCCAGCACCAGAGACTTCTTGCTTTGAGAGGGTGGTGGTGAGTTTCACTGATCAAAGCCCCTGGATCCCTACTAATTCAATCGCTGCTTTGCCTCACCAAATTGGCAAAAGCTGATCTTTTATTAACCTGCTCTTCTCATTCTGTCTTTCGGGTTTTAAGTGGGGAGGTAAGTGCTGTGCTGTGGCCCCCTCAACTTTCTCAATGGTCTTTTAGGCAAAGCCAATGAAGTGGAGATGAAAAATGAGATTATGGAGGATGTGGGGAAAAGAGAAATCTTGCAGAATACTGAGCGTGAGGAGCACAAAGAGGAGTCTGAGGAGGAGGAAGTACAGACATTGCATGCTGCTGAAAATGCAAAGGCAGAACCAATGGTTGAAGAACGGGACGCCCTGCCAACAGTGATGTTACCAGAGAGTAGGTTTGCAGAGCAAGCCCAAAGCCTCACAGAACCTGTGTCAGGGAGCACTTCTTCAAACAGTGACAGTGACACAGATGGTTTGAGAAAGCTCACAGAGTCCAGGGGTACAGCAGCCCAGCAGCCTGAGAGTACAGAGGCTGAGCACCATGACTTGAGTGTAAGGACAAATGAGAACTTGGAGATGGAGTCTCTGCAAGGCCACCAGGTTTCTGAGACTCCTCAGGAAATGTTTTGTGACTCGGGTACGGAGCAGGATCTGGGAGAAGCCCCACCCAACCAGGAAGAGGATCTTAAAACCAGCCATGCCCTGAGTGATAATGAAATGGATGAAGGATGTGACAGTACTAGTGAGAGCAGTGATTTGGTTTCTCACCAGGCAGGGCTACCTGAGGGAGCAGTGGCAGGCTTGCTTAGGGAAGAGGGAAATGTGGAGAGTTCCACTCCAGAGGAACCCCAGCACACCGAAGAAAGTGCTGAAAACGAGGTTGCAAATGTCTTGGAGGAAAAGTTTGTTGACTGTACTGATGGAAGAAGTGATAAAACAGCAGGTGACAGAGATGAAGAAGAAGATGAGGTTGGGAACACAGTTCAGGGTCAGCTGAGGGAAACTGAGTCTGAGGGTTTGGAGGGGACAGAGCCACCTGAAAGGGATTTCCCAGCAGAGCCACTTGAAAAGGAGGGTGGAGAACATCAGGCATTCATGTCACCAGCTTCTGCAGGGGACGGTCTTTCCACATTCCCGGAGGAACCAAGTACACAAGGTAAAACTGCAGTTGAAACTGCTACAGCTGATAAGGATGGTCAGGAGGAAGAATTGATGGAAGAGCTGGAGAAGTGTTCAGGTTCTGCTGAGACAGGCGAGCAAGGTGCGGCACCTGTGGAGGAGGCAGGAGGCTGCAATCCCCAGGGAAAGGGAAGTGAGCTGCAGCGGGCACAGACAGGAACAGAGCTTGGGAAAGAGGTGACCACTCAGGAAACCCCTTCAGACCCCAGTCTTTTAGATGATGAAATTAAGGAGTCAGAATTGGAAACAGGTGACAAGGCTGGGGAAGGACAGGAAAGTAGGACAGAACAGATAGAAGATTTGAATCCAAAGGCAGAGGTTCAAATAAGTCAGTGTAGTGAAGAAACAGAAGGAGAGAAAAGAATTCCTTTAGAGGGTGAAGTGCAGAAGGTGGTTGAACAAGTAGAAGGTGAATTTAAAGAGGAGTCAAGTGTAGGTGTTACTGTAACTACCGAAAACAAAGCCAATCAAGAAACACTGAAAGAAAATGAGCAAGAGGTAGAGCTCGCAGACCGGCCTGGTGGGGAATCTGCTTCTGAGGAAAGTGCAGATAATGCCCTGGCACAGAAACCTGTGCAGGATGACAACATTAGTGAACAAGTGAAATTGGAGGAAGATGTAAATAATTCCCTGGCACAGAAACCTGTGCAGGATGACAACATTAGTGAGCAAGTGAAGTTGGAGGAAGATGTAAATAATTCCCTGGCACAGAAACCTGTGCAGAATGACATTAGTGAACAAGTGAAATTGGAGGAAGATGTAAATAATTCCCTGGCACAGAAGCCTGTGCAGGATGACAATATTAGTGAGCAAGTTACACTGGAGGAAGGTGCAAATAATGCCCTGGTGCAGAAGCCTGTGCAGGATGACGTCAGTGAACAAGTGAAGTTGGAGGAAGATGTAAATAATTCCCTGGCACAGAAACCTGTGCAGGATGACATTAGTGAGCAAGTGAAGTTGGAGGAAGATGTAAATAAATCCCTGGCACAGAAACCTGTGCAGGATGACAACATTAGTGACCAAGTGAAGTTGGAGGACCAAGGAGAGGAAAGCCTGGAAGATGATGGTGATGCATTTGATTTTGATGAAGAGTCAGATCAAATACTAGAATCTGATGAAAAATGTGATGGAGAGAAAGCTGATACACAGGGAGAAGAGGGTGATGGAGCAAATGGTGCTGTTGGAAAAACTGGCCACTTGGACAAAGCTGGAGAGGGACCAGACAAAATGGAAACCAAAGATGCCTTGACCAAAGGTGAAGTCCTGCAGCATAAAGAACATGAGCCTGAATGCTTGCAAGGGGAAGCATCAGGGAAAACTGATGAGGAGGCTGATGTGGAGGAAGATGAAATCAAAGTATCAGATTCTAGTAAAGTAAGAAAATCACAGTATCAAGATGTTTTGGAACAGGATTTGGAAAGAGCTTTCATTAAGAGGGCTGAAAGCAGAGAGGATTTGCAGGCTAGTAGGAGGAGTAAGGGTAGATCCAGAGATGACTGTACAATCTCCTGAGTTCAGAATCTCAAACCTACACAAGTTCCATGCCCTGTGACCAGTCCCAGGACACAAGTATGCACTTTGCACAAGACGTCAGACCTTGCAATACTCTTAGAGCTTTGTCTTTGTAGGTAACTCAGCATAAAGCATGGATGTGGTAATGATGCAGGTATTAAGTTATTCACTGTCATACCCAGCCTCAAGAAATTGTGACTGGGTTTGGTTTTGCTGTGTCTCAGGTTGAAAGCTTTTCACCTCACAACTTGACTGTTCAAACTGTAATGCAATTAAAGTCCCGCTAGTGTGGATAGCTGCTCCTGGGGAATTTCTATAGGATTTTTTTTTTTATTCTAGCCTAGTTGATCAATATCATGAATGTACATGGGGGCCTTTGTGAACTTATGCACATTATGCTTACTTGTACTTAGATCTACAGCAAGTACATTTACTCTTCATGAAGGAACTCAGCAGATCAGCCACACTGATGGTGAAACTTCTTTCAGAATAATTAAAGCCTATGAACCAATCTCTTTTTTTTTAATATGAAGAACAAAGATCTTTTCATTCCACTTTGTGTGTATTTCTTATATGGTCATATTCCAAAATCTAGTTAGATCACTGTGAATCTGCTTAGTCTGAGCACCTTGGAAGAGCAATACATAGTTTGGAGAAAGTGCAACATACAGGTCTCAGTTTGCTGAAAGGAATAAATATATCCATGTTTACTTCTTCTAGGCACTTTGCACCACAATAAGCCTTTTGCACCATGTCTCACATGGAGTTCTTATTCTTCCAGAGTTGTCAATACACACTGTAATGTGTGCTTGGGTTTGCTATCAAGTACTGTCTAGATATGAATATATAAAGTATCTATTTTTCCAAGAAGATTTTTGTTTAAAATTGCATTTGCTTGTTGCATTATTTTTTTTTCAAACTCTAATTCTGAAAGAATGTTTTTTTCTCTGAAACAAATCTTATCTCTTTTCTTTGGAAAGAAGATAACTTTGCATGTCTTAACTCTTGCTGGATATCAGACCAAAGAGACTGTTTTGTGTACTAGTCCCCCTGTGCCTTTTGGAAAAGCTGGATTGCTTTGAATTGCTGGCATAAATTAGGCTCTTGGTCTCCCTTGCTATATTTCCTCTTGCATCTCTGCTAGTGCTTGGGAGGAAGAGCATGTTTTGCATATATAAATATTCATTTAAAGTCTTCAGCCATGAATGTCCCAAGGAAATGCAGATCGAGGGGGGTGTGGGCTGTGGAAGCCTGTATTTGTGTTGATGTTACAAAGTTGTCAGAGCACAGACTGCAAAATTTGAAGATGTATATCAAAATGTACTGCTGTATATAATTTAAATAAACATATTTTATACTTTAAAGTACCTGTCCAGAGCACTGTTTATAAACCTGCACAAGAAGTTATTTAAACCTGTATCATTTCAACACCGTTTTTCTGCAGCTTTTGTTCAATTTATTGCCTTGTGCTACGTAGCTACAAGAGCCATCTCCCTAGGACTGGGCAGCCTCGGGGTTTGAGCACCTTGAATATGTGATGGCACCTTAACTGTAGAGCTCTAACAGGTCTGTAACCCTGTAACTCCTTTCATGTGGCTTCTCTCCAACTTACAGCACATCCACCAGGTTTCTGTAAGTATTGGCAGTTGTTCCTAAGGGTTTACACTAGATGCTAATCCAAAAAGTCATAGATCTTATAAGCATTTCTTATTAGCATGTAACAGTGTTTGTTTAAAGATTTGGCTCTGCTATACTCTCAACAGTAATGTATGGTTTAATGTTGGAAGTGGGGTTTAATCGTTAAATAGATTTAAACAGGTCATTAAATGTTCTTACCAGGCTTCACCGGTACCATGGATGGATCTATCAGACTTAAATTAGGCAATATACCATTATATCTTTATCATTATTTCTTATGAGTTCATTTCTGATTTTAACTAGTTTTTCCACTTCAGAAAACAGAGCATCTTTAAGGGAATTCCTTTTCAAAGCCAAGTCACAGAGGCAGAAACACCTCCAATCTTTCCTGTGCAGCTCAGATGGGAGGTATGCCATGTCCATGTATCGGCTTTGATCCCACTCCCAGTGTAACTGGGAGCAGGAACATGGAAAGGCAGTGCAGAGTAGCTGGTGTGCCAGATATCCATCCTGGGATGTTGAAAACGAGTATGTGACCAAGGATGAAACTTTTGTCTTCCAGAATAACCCCAAATGCTTGCTGGGTTTTCTGGTCATCACCTAGTAGCACATAAATGCTGTAGCCCAGGTTTGTACATATCAGAGCTGGCCTGAAATGCTTACAAAAGAAGTATCTCAAGAAACTTTCTTGATAAGAAAGGGAAATAAATAGGGAAAAGGTCTTGGTCAATATCTTCTTTACTATAGAGAAGAACAGTCCTCCTGTCCCCCACAAAATCAGTGCTGAAAGTGGGTGTCTTTCAAATCCTGTGCCGTCCCTGGCAGTGCTCCTCTTCTGAGAAAGACAGGAAAGCATTTTCTCATCATCCAAAATAAATTGACAGATCTGGAGGAGGAGTATTGCCCAACCTGGTGCTCAGAATAGCTGCTTGGGGCTGGGATTTCATGGGATGTGTTCCAATCCTCCAAGAGCAGTTTACCCTTTCATTCACATCAGGGTTTGTTACTTCCTGGGCCACACATCATGTAAATCATGCAGGTAACACCAGCTGCTTCCCATCCCGTGCTCCCCTCCAAGTGGGAAGAGCCATGGAGGAGCTGTGGCTGATTTGGGAACTTTTGGTGCTACTGGAGCAGCACCTGAGTGAGCAATGCCTCGAGTCACCTGCAGTGCCAAGGCAGTGGTATCAGTCACTGCCTTAGAGGCTGTGGCAGAGGACACTGCTCAGCACCATGCTCACCCCTCTGTGTCCTGCTCCCTCACAGGCCCCATCTCCTCCTCAGTCCCCTCTTAAAGTCTGTGGCGTGTGAAGGCCAGGAACTGGTGCAGTGAGTACCCTGGGAATCACCTTTGCAAAGTTAAGTGAGGTGAATATCACACTCTTAATTATTCACTGTAGAATCTTTGTATGTGGAATAATGATAATGGCTGCTACAGATGAGTATTTTAATTAGCTGCTTCCTGTCCTGATTCAATAGACTGTTCTTTCCTGCTCATCTGTTCTCAATGTCCTCAGATTTGTTGGAAAAATATCTCAAATGCAAAATTAAGGTGACTCTGCAGAGTAGGTTTTCTGTGTTAATGTGGGGGTTTAAAATAAGTGAAACCCAAGAGCCCCTCATCTCTACAGGCAGAAAACTTGTGGGTGAATGGCAATTTTAGCAAACTAATTTTTCCCTGATCTGCTAAACCCTGCTTTCTGCATATCCCAGTTGGGTGCACAGATGTCTACAGTGAGGCAGAGGGAACTGAGGATGAGACCAAACTTGAAGGTTCACTCCAAAATGCATCCTTTTTGCAGGAAGAAGGCTTTGGAGAAGCTAGTATGCTTCCTCACTGGAAGCTGGAAGAGCTGTCCTTTCTTCTGGCAGGTTTCACCCCACAGCCGTGGTTTTAGTTTAGTTGTTCACCCCACAACTGAATTATTTTCAGGATCAAAGTGCATTACTTGGCCCTTTTGGAGTCAGTAAGTTTGGGCTAATTTTTTAGAGGCGTAAAGGTTTCCTGCTGCACCAGTCCTCATTCTCTTTCCAGTGCTTGGAACTCCATTTCTCAGTCTTTGCTGGCCTGTGAATCCCAACACAATCTCTTGAGTCCAAGTGTCTCCAACCTGTTTGCTGTTCTTGCTTTCTTCATTGACCTTTATTTTGCTTCCATATCTTTCATCTTTTGCAGAACTTCTGTCTTAAGTTTTCTTCTCTTCTCATATAGATCTGTGAAGTGGTTTTATTATTTTAAAGGGGTTTATACGCTGAAATTTTGGTTGTGGGTGGTATTTAAAAAAAAAAAAAAGCGGGTTTGGGTTTTTTTTTGTTCTTTTCAAATCAGTGCTCAGGTATAACAACGTTGAGTGTGTTATAAATGGATTTTAAAAAAAAGAATAGGACTTCTACATTAATCCATAGATCTGCTGAACTGGGATGTCACACTAAGATCTGTATTTGAGTATTGCATCAGAAGCCAAGGTAAAGGTTTTATTCCATGCTCTGGAATGGGACTGTATGGGAGTGTGTATTCCCGGAGGAGAAACACATTCTACATTAATGGACTCCACATGTCTGCTGTACAGAAGGACTTCCATTGGGAAACCAGTTTTCACCATGATTTGATTCAATGCAGGCTCTTAATTCCTTTAAGTGCACGTATTAACAAGAAAAAAAGGAAGAATCACGAGACTCTGGCCTGTTCAGGAATTGTCAACAAAGAAGAAATGGTATTTTTAAAGCTCTTCAAAAATATTTAAGTCTGTCTATCAACAGAATTTACCTGGTAAAAGCCCACCAGGCTCTTAGGTGTATTTTACCTTTCTTTCCTAAAGTTTACAAAAAGATCTTTCTCTTGAGTGACCTTTGGATTTTAACCATTTAATCAGCAGGTCAGACCTCAGCTGTGGAATTGAGCTGTGAAAAGCCTGGGCTCTGCACTGCTGGCAAGGGAGGCCAGTGAACAAACCTGCACTGAGACCCAGCTGAGGTCCACAGACCCTCTCCTGATGAGTGTGTTTGAATGGGATGTTGCAGGGTACTCCTGCCTGAGGTGTACCTGAACAAACTGAGCTTGTTAATTAATGAGGTCATTTGGGGGACAGGAAAATGTGCTCTCACATTTTGCAGCCCTTAATGGGGAAGGAAAAAAATGAAGTGATTTGGTTGCTTGCTTTGTAGTTCTTTTTTCCAGCTGTCTCATTCTGTAGAGTGCACTTTATTAATGAAGGCTGCACATGCCCATCTGTAGCACTTCCAGGTCCAAATGTGGCACTACGGTTGGTGCAGGTTGTCCATTGCCTCTTGATGTTTGACCTGGAGAATTGACTCTGAAGGGCAAATAGAGTTTTACCAGACTGCTGCGTTCGAAACACAAATAATTTGACAGGCAAATGTTTTTCTGGTCATAATATTGGAGCTAAAATGTCACTGCCATGTAAAAGAAGGGAAGAGTTAAAGTGCAGAGAATGTGCTTAGTTGTGATGATAGGTGTTTACTGTCATTGTGTTAAACTGTCAAGATCTGTGAGATTTTGTGTTGCAGTTGTGCTTGACCCTAGAGAGTTCTTGCATGCTAACCTAACGTAGAAGATTAGCCTCTTTGCATGCAGCTGGCTGCTGCTACTGCTGGGACAAGCATGTTCTGTGAGAATGCCATAAATGCCCTGGCTGCAGCCCCCCCAGCCTGTCTGGGCCTCGTGTCCTGTGGTACGTGCCCTAACTCCCCCATCAGTAGTCACTAACCTGAGCGGGTCACTCTCGTGTCTCAGATGCGCTCCCCGATGTGTCACTCGAGCCATCAGCGCTCAGCTCTCCCTTTTCTCTTCCAGACAGGCTGAAAAAGCTCCTCGATGAACGGGAGTCCTTGCTAGACCAGGTAAGCACAGGGAACTGAAGAACAGGAGGGGATTAAGAGAGTGAGAATAGCCCAGACACAAAGTGTAGAGCAGCAGATTGCTCTTGCTGAGGACTTGCTGCCTCGCTGGCCACTCTGTTCTTCCTCCAAAACATTCCTCCCGTGTGTTAACTCAGGATACATGGAAGATATGACCCAGTGTGACCCTTACTTCTGAATAATAATCCTTCAGATTAAAAAACAGGCATGCTCAGAAATTGTCAAAGCAGATTTTCTTTCCAAGTGTAAGCCCTCCCCTTTGCAGGGTCTGTGGGTAAATGGGCCATTTGTTTGGGTTTGTTGGAGGAATTGCAGATGGGTGAAGAGCAATTCAAGGAATTACTGCTGGTACCATGGTATTTCATAGTGGCTGTAAAATTTATTCAAAAAAATTTCAGCTGATCTGTTGTCCTGCAGGACACACTGTGCTTTCATTTAAGCTCAGTGACCTTGGCCTTGATACTTGCACACAACCAAGCACAGCTTTGGGAGTTTTAAAGAAAGTTTAACATGAATATGCCTGCAAAAGATTTATGGCTATTCTAATAAACCAGCCATCTTTCACTTGTTGTTGTGGTCCTGAAGTTGTACATAAGCACTGATGGGTAAAATACCACGAGTCATTTGTCAGAAGAATTTCTAGGATGTTATTTTGTAACAAAAGGGTTTTTTTAATTTAGGTTTTTAAAATACAAAATTTGTTTTATAATAATGGAGTGAATTTGAGCCACAATTTCCCTTACTGACTTTAATAACTATTTTCTGTCCTTCAGATTAAAAAATTAAAGGGACAACTAGAAGAAAAGCAAAGGAATGGCAAGATGGAAAATGCACAATCTGAAGATGAAGTTCTGGAAAACGGGACAGATATGCACATGATTGACCTCCAAAGTGAGCTGTATTTTGATTATAAGAGAATTTTGTCCCCTGCATGTGAATGAAAAAATGTATCAGTACATTAATAAGCCCATGGCTCAGAGTAAGAATGAGCCTTCAGTTCCAAGGGATGTGGGAGCAGCCAGGCACCTCTACAGAGGTGAGAGAATTAGGAGCCTTTGTTTCAGAGTGCAGTTGGAAGTCTCTGTTGTTGCTTCTCAGCAGAGCTGGGGTGAGTTCACATTAATTCTGCCTTCAGAGTGGGTGGGAGGAAATCAGGCAGGAATGGGAATGGTGCCTCTGCTGGGCACTTAGTGAGAGAGCTCCTCTCCTGCTGCCCCACCTAGATCCCTGATGCACGGAAATTTTATCACAGACAGAAACTGTTCACACTTGTTCTGACATCTCTGATAAATCTGTGATTCTTTCAGGAGATGCCAACAGACAGATCAGTGATCTCAAATTTAAACTAGCAAAGTCTGAGCAAGAGATAACAGCATTGGAGCAGAATGTAAGTTTTTGGCTTGTTCTGTTTGTTCAGGCATGGTGAGAATACAAAGAGAAAGTGTATTTTGATTAATGAAATTATGTTTACTGTGATTTTCCCTTAAAACAAGAAACAGGAATGTTGGAGCCTGAGGGGCACTGTGACATTTATTTGTGGGGAAGAAGGAATACATTATTCCTCTGCACTGAAGGAAGAGTGGTCAAAGACAAAAGTACCTGCTGAACCCTGCTGAACTCCTCCTTATGCCTAGCTCTCAACAGGTTTTAAATAGCTCCCAGCATGTGATGTGGTAGAGATGGATTTTATGCACAGCTGTTCCATTTTGATTGTTTGTTCTTGTCCAGGGTACATCAGCAATGCTCTTGCCAAGAGAAATTTAGTCAATGGACTGTATCTTTTGTTGCTGGAAGCATATTAAATATGGATATGTATAAAAGGCTGGGAGTAAGTTACTGTTGCCAGACTTGCTTGGTGTTGTTTTTTTCCATGAAAATATTCCTTTATTTTATCAAAGAGGAGTTAACATCTCCCTGGTTATTCCCTGAGTACTAGTGGAAGAGTAAAGCTTCAGAGTAACTTCTTGGTACAGTTCAAATTCACAGCCTTTCCTTCACCTCAGGTAATACGACTGGAAGGCCAGGTAGCCCGATACAAAACTGCTGCTGAAAATGCTGAGCGAGTAGAAGATGAACTGAAGGCAGAGAAACGCAAACTGCAGAGAGAGGTAACTCCACCTGCACTCACACTGGGGTAACAGTCATGGCTGTGAGCTCCCACGGCTGTTGCACCATTCCTTCCTGGCCTGACTTGCTAAAGGGATCTAAGTCGTTCTTTGTGAGCCTGTTTTCCTTGCTCTGTCAATCTCTTCAGGCCTGTTTGGGGTAGTGTGGCTGTCCACAGACTCTGACCATGCCTCTGTCTCTTTAGAGCCCAAATTCCTTTATCAGCTTTTCTCTCACTGCCTCCTAAGCTGCTGCTTTGATTTTTATTTTTTCAGTATGAGTCCTTGCTTGTTCTGAACACTCCTTCTGCTTTGCTGCCTAGAAATATTGTTCTGTGCAGCCCACCTCTCTCTCCCTACCCCAATCCCATGGTGAGTTTTACAGGAACCTGAGACTCTGAGTCACAGCTGTGGATAGAATTCTAGGAACCAGAAACATAAAAGCTGAGCAGGTGTGCATCACCCAGAGCCTTGTGCCTCTGGCTTGAGGGAAAGAAATTCTGTGATTCTCTGGGAGTAACCTTCTGTCCATGCTGATTGCCTCAAGACACACAGTTTTATCGAGCCAAATCCACACTGGGGAGACCACATTTATTCTTACCTTGGCCTTCTTTGTTCAACATTCTGTAAATACCCTGGGTTCCTGGCTGTGTGCATGAACACCTGTGTGTGTGGCCTGCAAAGCAGTTTAACTCTGCTAAAGGAATTTTCAACTGCTTGATGTTCCAAGTTACAGTAATTTCGCAACTATAAGGCGCACCCTTTTCACTAAAATTCTGATTGAAACCCAGAAGTGCGCCTTATATGTGGACAGAGCTCGGAAATTTGCCAACCTGGAAGTGCGAGCCATGAGCCATGACAGCCGTGGAGTAGAGTTGGGGTCGGGCAGGAGTGCCAGGGTCCGTGGCATGGGGAGGGTGCCTGGGGCTGCGTTTAAAGGCTACACTGATCCGCGAAAAATGTTTGCAAATGGAGCACCTGCCAGGAAACCCCGCGATCGCACGATTCCATTACAAATTCATTACTTTGTTGCATGCGGAATCTCACTGGGGAAAAAAAAATAGTGCGCCTTATAGTCCAGGTGGCCTTATATATGGACAGAATTTGGAAATTTGCCGGCAACCCGGAAGTGCACCTTATACTCCGGTGCGCCTTATATGCGTGAATTTACTGTAATTAGTGTTGGTAGCTACAAATCTTGCTTTTCTTTGGAAAGGGATAACATGAAAATGTCATGGTTTTGTACTTCCTCCAGCTTCGTTCGGCGCTGGATAAAACCGAGGAGCTGGAGGTGAGCAACGGCCACCTGGTGAAGCGGCTGGAGAAGATGAAGGCCAACCGGAGCGCTCTGCTGTCCCAGCAATAGCCAGCCTTGCCACAGGAACCACCTCCGCTCAGAACCGGAACGCCGCCGCAGCCGCTTCTGTGTCCTGCTGCCCGGGACACTTCGTGCCATCGCCTTGTGAGACCAGGCCACCCCAACACCTGCTCCGTGCCTCCAGCCGGGCTCTCCCCGCAGATCCTGCTGCACGACATCCATAGGAGGAGCTGATTCAAGTGGCTGTGCCCGCTCCACGCCCAGCTCTGCGAACATTCAAAGTACAGCACTTGAGAAGCACATGGGATTCTCCATCCAGAGGGCACAGCAGCCATTTCTTGCCATTTAAAATGGCACTCAAAGAAAAACACTTTGACTGGAATTTTGTGTCTTGCTGAAAATTTTAAAACAAACACTGTAAGTTTGGGACTTTTCTCATGACAGTATCTGTAATTTAGTGACTACGGTAGAGTTATTCATAGTAGGTTTTTCATTTACAAATCACTGTGGAACCACAAGCCATTACAAAGCAAAACTCCTTCAGTGGAAACCATGTAAGAAGATGGTCTTGGAAGCAAAAGTGACCTTAAATGACTTTGCCAATAAAACAAATGTGTTCGGAGGGATTTTTGCACCAGTAGAATCGTGAGACTCTTTTATTTCAGGGTAAATAGGCAATAGCTTCATTGAATTTTCAATTTTTATTTGTATTATTTAATCCCTGCTCTTGGAGTTGAAGTAAATGACTTTTAAAAGATGTAAGGTTGCATTAATAAACCAGCATAAGGCCGTGTTTTCAGAAATTGTGGGGTTTGCACTTAGGTCACTCTCTTTGGTGCATTTATCAAAGCAAGTGTCATTTGCTTAAACAAAATATGTAATGGGTTTTTTACATCAGAAACTATCTACTGGTCCATGACCTACTAGGAAACGACGCCGCTACAAAATACAAGTCTGATTTTTAAAAGAATAACTGATAAGTAAAGAAGCACTTTAGAAAATATTACTGCCTATGGGTTTTCTACAGCTATGGAAGTAGCGAGTTATTTCCTTCTGAAATCGCTGCGAAGGTTTTCCACTTCTCACGCAGAGCAGCGTGACCAGCTGAGATGTTGCAGGCGATTCTTGTGTGTGTCAAAGTGGCACACAACTGGCACTACAGCTCTGGTCTATCAGAACTCATTCTGAATGTACTACTCAAAGGAGAGCAGCAGCTACCCCAGGAATCAGCTGCCCGTCCCACCTCAGCCCTAACAGGAAAGCCGCTCCCTCTGGGATCTGCTCGCGCTGGAGCAGCGTCTCCCGTCCCCCATGACTGCCTCAAGAGGTTCTACCAAGCCAAATCCAGGAGATGACATTTCTTCCTGACTTGCTCTTCAGACCCTGCGATCCAGGTTCTTCCCCTCACAGATGGGAGGTTAGAGTAGGAACCGCTGCTATTTTCCACACAAGGGGATCGCTGGCATCTTCCTCAAGCACCTTCACAAATTAAATAAACCAAAACCACTGTCTGAATGTGTTTCTCTGGTTTGGCTAGAAAACAACACCCTCGTCTTCATCTCTTCCAAGTGCACAAGGAAATTTAGGAACAAAGTACTGAAATTTTTATTCCAGGGAAATGATGAAGAAGGCTTTTTTGTGCCCCTGGGGAATTAAGTATGTCCTTGTTGATGAAATGTGGTGAAACATGGGAATGGAAGGAATCTTTTTGAATTAAATTTCCACTCCAGTTAGGGCTTTGGGTTCTTTTTTTTTTTTCTTTTAAATTGTTTTGAGAGGAACATTCAGGTGCAGAGCCAGGTTTCTTGTGGAATACCTCAAAATGGCTGTGGATACAAATTTACAATTTTCTGTGCTTGACTTGTGTCATTTCTGGTGTACAAAGCCTCGGGGGCCTAAAAAACGAGCTAAGGGATTTTCAGAACACAAACAAAAATGCTAAATATGACATCTTACCAATGGTAAGGTGTGTGATTGCCACCAGTCATCATTTCATTTGTGGCAGCAGTGCAAGCTGCCTCTCCTGGCAAGGTTCAGGAGAAACAACCCAGCGACCAAGTGTTGGTCCAAAAGGCAAAAAAAATATAACACTTTGTTCATCAAAAAAGGGATGTGTTTATAATTTCAAAGTAGATCTCATCTCGCACCCCATAAGCATTAACCTCATGACGGAAATCAGATGTGTATTTCGACCTGGATATGCTCCTAGTAGAAACCTTTGTGTGTGATAAAGTAGGTGAATGTTGAAGCCACATTTCCCCTCCCCTCCCCTAACTTTCAGTATGACTTAGTGTTAGAATATAAGGGAAGAAAAAAGAACTGATTGGTTTACTGCAAACTGTTCTATGTTTTTTTCTGTGAAGAATGTACAACAACAGGGCTCTGAATGGTGATGATAGCACATGTCCCAGTCCTTCTATTTGAGCTCCAAACGAGAGCACCTCGGTACCCTGAGAGCAGGGCTGAGGTGGCAGCAACCGGGCGAGGAACAGCTCCTGGGGAAACCAGGACAGATTTTCCTACAACTTGTGTTTAAATTCCTTAGCCTCCATTTTTCTTTTGAAATGTTCAATGATTTTTATCGTTTGCAAGCGGAATGTTACCCAGAAAATGTTTCTGTTTTTTCCCAGTCGCTCTGTTAGGAGATGTGAGCGTGGAAAAGGAAATTCATTATGAGCAGAACTCGCCAATAAAATGTCACTTGTTTGGGTAGCTTTTATGGAGTGGTCTGTCTATGCTGATGTTTCCAGTGCAAGTTCTCTTGGAAAATACAGACTTTCAGGGTGATGTGGGTGTAACAGCTCCTTTTCCTTTTCAGCACGTTGCTGCAGGATCACACAAAACATGAGCAGCACTGTTTGGAAAATGTACAGATTCAGGGGCTAGTGTGACTGTCACCACCCATGTGAGACACACCTCCAAATACCAGCATTTTAGTGGCATGGAGGTGCACATACACCTCCAAATTCTGACATTTTAGTGGCACTTGGGGAGGGGGAGGACAGGGACAGTCTCCCATCAGAAGAAATCGGAATGGTGTTGCTAATTGGATTCATTCTCCACCTTTATTTAGGGTGAACACAGAGGTAACCCAACAGTAGTGTTCCCTGGAAGATTCCTTCACAATGTTCTTCAAAAACATGTTATTTTAGTATTACATGTCCTCTTGCACTGATGTGTTGCCAGAGCAGTCACTTACATGAAAAAGACGAAGCAGGAGGGTAGTGCTTGTCTTGGCTTTGGATGCTGTAAACCATCATATGTCTCTGAAGGTTAATTTTAGGCAACTGAGTGATGTTTTACTCAGATCATTATGACCCTTACACATATGTAAAGGGATGTAAAGGAATATGTTTAAAGGGAGAAGCAGAACCCCTTGCCCAAGTAACATGTACCTGTGTGGCAGGTAGGTTTGCCTCCACTCCTGCAATGTGTTCCTTCAGGCTGAAAACTTTCAGGTATGTTTTAATGAGTGCCAGAGGAGGTTAGAGCTGGATATTGGGAAAACTTCTTCCCCTAAAGGGTGGCTGGGCACTCAACAGGCTGCCCAGGGAATGGTCACAGCCCCAAAGCAGAGTTCAAGGAGCTGCCAGAGTTTGGACAACGCTCTGAGGTGGGATTGTTGGGATGTCCTGTGCAGGGCCGGGGATTGGACTCCATAATCCTCATGAGTCCCTTGCAGCTCAGGATAATTCTGTAGTAGCCGTACAAGAGCTGCTGTGCTCTCTCACCGCCGGCTGCACTTTGGTCTGTCTGTGCTCGGCGGCGGGAGAGCCGTGACAGGAGAGAAGGGACCGTGAGGGGAGAGAAGGAGAGAGTGAGGGGAAGGGATCGCGAGGGCAGAGAAGGGGGTCTTGAGAGAAAGGTCCCTGGAAGAAGGATCCGTGAGGGGACACAGCCGTACTGCTCCTGAGAGAATATGGCGGTACCGGCTGAGGGGACACGGCGGCACCACCTTCGAGGGGATACAGTAGTACCAATCCTGGGAGGGTATGGAGGTAACGCCTTTTAAGGGATACAGCGACACCAGTTCTGGGGCGCTAAGGCGGTGCTGCTGTAGCCCCTTAGAGCCGGTACCGCCTTTAAAGGGCTACAGCTGTACCAACTCTGGGGGGGACATGGCGGCTCCGCCTCTGACGGAAGGCGGGAGGAGGTGCACGCGGCGGGAGCGGGCTCCGCGCTGGCCAATCAGGCGTCGGAGAGCTGCGCGCCGCAGCCAATGAGCGCGGGGTGCGGCGGCGGGCGTTGGGCGCGTGCGTGGCGGGGCCGTGAGGCGCGGGTCGGCGGTGCCGGGAGTGGGTCTGGGGCTGCGCCTCAGCCGGGCCCGGAGCTGTGGTAAAATCCCGTTCTCCCGCAGGAGGGTTCCCCTGGGCGAGCGGGAGCACTGGGTTTGCTCTCAGGGCTCCCCCGCCCTCAGCTAGCTCGCTTCCTGGGCGAGCGGGAGCACCAGGCTGCCCTCAGGGCTTCCCTGCCCTCAGCAGCGCTGAGGTGGGGATGGGTTCGGCTGTGGTTCAGCGTTTGGTTGTGTCGCTAGCAGCGACAGGAGGGTTAATGTACCTTATCTGAGACTTGGGGGTGTATCGCTTCTTGTTCTCAAGGGAAAAGTCACTTCTCTGTCATAATAACGTTGTTATTTCTGTACAGGCGTCTGGGGTGACTTTGGCACCGTTAAGCTTTTTAATTCCATGGAGTTGCTCAAAACCTCAATTAAGAGGTGAAGGTAAGGTTAACGTAGGAAAAAAGGACAACGGTTTTGAGGCAAAAATAACTGTAGAAGTGTATAATTAAACCATGGAAGTCTTCAAGACCAGCTTGGATGGGGCTTGGAGCAGCCTGGGATAGTGGAAGGCTCAAATATTTGAATTTTTGAATATTAATTTAGAGGAATATGTTTTAATTTCCCCCTTGTCCTACACCCAAGGGGGTTTTAGTTTTTGGGAGGCACAGAGCTCAAAGTTCATCCCTTCCTTAACAAAAGTAACCTTTGTTTGAACGCATGGTGTGAACAGCTCACTGCCTATCAGCAGGGATTCCACCATTTGAGAAATGAGCTCCTGGGGTTTCTTTAGGAACGTGCTGTGGAATTCCTACCTGCTCTAGTAGCACGCAGTAGGTGAAAACAGGATGGTTAATTTAATGTGTTTTTTCATCCTTTGGTATATCGTGGAGCATCTTGAACTTCTCTTTATTTTTATTAAGGCAGGGAGAGCGAAACCAGTGACTTTGAGAGGTTGCAGTGGCCGTGAGTTGTGTGGATTCCTGAGAAGGAGGAGGAGAGGGTGTTGGAATTGGAACCATGGAGGTGGAGAAGAGCCAAAGGAGCTGCTTCACCCAGACCTCCTGTTTGGGTGAAGATTTAGGTGAAGACTCGCAGCTGGAGTATCTCAGTGCTCACGAGGAGTATGAGGAGGAGAAGAACAACTCCAGTGAGTTCTCTGAGCAGGGGGAGGCTGCAGACGTGCAGGACATGCCACTGATGGGTGACAAGATGCCGCCGCAGATCACAGCAGGGGAAGAAGAGCCCGGAGAGAGCGAAAGCCCCACCCCGAGCGTGACGGTGGAGCCTGACATTCCTTTCCTGCCGCCCGGTGAAAATGCCCAGCTCTACAGACACGCAGAGCCCTCCTACTTCAGCAGCTGTGAAAAGCCTGCCGTGTGTGGTGCTAGCAGTGCTGAAACCCAGTTCCCAGCGCCTGAAATCCTCCCTGGCAGGAATCCTGTTGCCGGCATGGAAGCTGCGGATAGATCCTCTAGTGGGAGCCCCGGAGCTGGGAATTGGAAGTGTGGTGAAGCCCTGAGGAGCATTCCCAGTGTCTCTGCGGCTGTGCAGGCTGTGGGCGACTGCAGAGCTGGCTTCCCAGTGAGCAGAAGCAGCAGTGCCCAGGTGTGCCTGTGCTCCAGGGCAGTGAACACGGAGGTAACCATGATGAGCAAAACTCGACCCACAGGGTGGCTGGGTCAAACCTCCGTGGATGCTGCTTCCAACACAGAATGGTCCTTCCGAGCTCAGAGCTCACACGTGCAGGTAATTGACACAAAACAAGAAGGGCCACCAAACCAGTTAGATAGATAGAACTTTTAAAAATTTTAACTTGTCTGCATGGGTGTTAATATGTAACTTTTTACTTTTTTTTTTTTACTTTTTTATTTGAAAAGCTGGAATCAAGTGATCACCTGTGTATCTGTGACTACAAGGCAGGCACCAACAGGTGGGTCCAGGGTTGTTCTGGGTTTTGGAATTTGAGATTCTGGGTAAGAGGTTTTTTCGAGGTTGCCTGTGACAACAGTTTTGCCTTGGCAAAACTGATGGTGTTAAAAGCTTGCTGGGCAGCAGTTTCTGCTGCAGGGACCAAGTGAGAAGAGTGAGCTGAGGACCTCCTGAAGCTGAACAAAGACCAAAGCAGTGTTGTTCAGCAGTTGCAGACTTCCAGAGATCCTTTCCAACCTAAATTATCTCATGGCTCTGGGAACAAAATAAGTGCATTTGCAGATCCACAACCTTGCTAAGTTTCTTTGTTCTTAAGACTTCACTTTTTGAATAGAAATTATGATGGTGCTTGTGCAGTCACCACCTCTCTGACAAAACTGACTGTAATGCAACAGTACTTCTTGTGGGCTAAATAGGATTTTCCTTAAATCATATCAGAAATGCTTCTGGCAAGCTTCAAAATAAAACACCACAAACGGAAACAAAATCTTGAAGCCCTGGAATAAATATTTTGTTGTTATTATTTTAAAGGCCAGACCATCCCAAGAAGCAAACTGGGAAGAATTCTGCATCAGGCTGCTGTCAGGAAGTGCTGCAGAGAGCAGTTGAAGCAGAGCTGCAGCTCCTGGCCATCCAGCACAAGATGTGCTACCAGCACTGCTTGAAGGTTTATGAGCTGGCTGTGGAGGAAAACACCTATTTTGGGAGGCATGTGCTTTAATGTCCAGATCAAATGGGTAACTGGTTATCAGGCAAAAATTGTGAAATGGTGCTGCTAGATTCTATCCAAAGCTTCTAGGAGTGTTTATAATTAGTCTAGAGGACCCCCAAGTCTTATTTCCAGCCTTAATTTTTATTTTGTAGAATTCACAGTCCCAAAATTCTGCTTTTCTTTCCAGGAATAAAACCTAAGTGAGGCACAATGCAGTTGTTAATTCATGTAGTGGTATAATGCAGAGGAATCTTTAAACCCTATAAAACCTTTGGGCATCTCCAAAAGCTGTAAAATCAATGAAGTGTCTAAGTTGATGTTGCTTTCTTACCCATATTTTAATAGCTGTGAGAAGAAGAGTGAGTTACATTCATCTCTCTTGTTGGTTTTGGATGAGCTGGACAGTAACTACAGCAACATGAGAATGAAAATAAACATGGGCATACCTTTGAAAGAACTTCCACCACTGTCAGTTGAGATGAAGTTTTCCCCAGTCTCTTCCTTTTACATCCCCTCCAAGGTAACTGCTTAACTGTTTTATGTTCTTAATACAAATTCTTTTATGATTGAGATAGTTATAAATAAATCTTTCTCCTTTTTTTTTTTTGACAGTTTTTCATAAAGAGTCTTTACTCTGAGTAAGTAGCTTTCATTTGTTTTAATTACTAAGTTAAATGAGTTTATAAGGTGTTAAACCTATAATTATTTCAGGATGCATCTTGTTTCAGGCTATTTAGTTGAAAGATCAGCATTGCCTATGGGCACAATGATTTTGTTTTAAGGGCATTTTTCCTCTTTGGAGTGTCTTTACTATCTTTATAGTAAAAGTTTTCAATTTACAGGTCATTTTCCTGATTCCATGCTTTGACTACCAACAGCCTTTGTCTCCAGTTAAAATCCCGTCTTAAAAACCAAGCAACAACAACAAAAAAAAATCCCACATCATAAAAAACCCAGGCTTTACTTCCAGCAGAGATAATATTAAGCATATAGATAATATTAAGAGATAATATGAAACTGTTTTAAGATTATCATTCAGATATGAAGGATGATAGAAAAATAACTTCATATTTCAGGCAGGTGCATGATAGAACATGTTCAGGAGCCATGTCCAGTGATTTTCTGTAAGTGGAGATGAAAACAAATTTGCAGTAAGTTTTTACTGAATTGGGTAAAGCTGCTAGAGACTGCTTGAAATTTCCTGCTGAAGTTAATCAAGAAAAAGTAAAGGCAGTTCTTTTGTGTTGAAAATAATTAGTAAAAGTTGCACAGGTATTTAAAATTTTAATACATCTGAACATCACACAGAAAACTGAAGATACAATGAAAAAGGCCAAGATTTATTAAATATGTTTATTTTGCTGCGAGCTTCTGGAAATATTCCTGTTACTGTAGAACTTAAAATTGTTGTCCCATGTTTTGTATGAAATTCTCGGATGTGTTTTAGTGATCTTTCAGGTGAAGGGAAAGCTGACTTGGAAGAACCAAAACAGCAAGAAAAGGGGATTTCTGCCAATAGGGTAGGGAATTCTTCACTCCTGGGTTTTGAAGATGGTAATGTTGAGAAGTATTTTCTCTTTTTAGATACCTGCAAATGTGATCAGAGTCCTCAGGGCTCTCAGCCTGGGATCCTCTGCCACTAATTGCAAATGCAACTCATGTGCTCACAATTTTAATTGCCCTTTCAAAATAAAATAACCTGGGGGGGCCTTGAGGATGATCAGCAAATTAAGTTCACCCACTTCATGGGCTGATACTCTGAAAAATAGCTTGTAATCAGGTGGGAGTGCTGTGATGTCACTGAAATGTGTTTGTAGGCGAAGTCACAGGCTGGTGGTGCTTCCCCTGAGACATGTGAGGAGCAGCCTAAAGATCAGGCTCTGGAACGCAGTAAGTGATCTGCTGCTGATAAAAATAATCCTTTATTTGTGAGCTAAGTTTTCAGGGGAGGAAAGAAACCCTGAGTAAAATGTGTATAAGGTAGCACAGCTGCCCTTTCTATGATGTTGTATTTATTTATCAGCTATTAATAATTATTGATAAGTAATAATGGCTCCATATTATTACTTAATCTTGAAAAAAAGTTTCTACTTAATTTGAATTCCAAACTAGTAGTGACACCTCTTTGAAATGTAGTAGCAACAGATGCAAGTAGCTGAAATCCTCTCCAGCACAGAAATCTGATATTTATGTAGCATACCATGGTTTGGATTTTAACACTTGAATTTTATCTCAACTGCCAAGGCTGTGTAAAAAATGAGGAAGGGAGTGAGTTCTGGTTTGATGCTAAGGAAGACTTGTCAGTGGCAGATGTTTCAGTAATGTGCAGAGCAACGAAAAGGCAACAAGGAAAACGAGACTCGACTGACTCAAGAGGTAAAGTCGTGTGCTTTAAGCTGATAAAACAAACAATGGTGTTTATTACTGCAGTGCTCTGTTCCTTCTCCAAGCAGAAATAAACTTGGAAAAAATGCCAGCTGTGTTTTCAGATTGACTTTCTCTGGATCCTTGTACTCAGCTATTTTCATCCATCTGTGTTTTTCCTTGAAAACTTCACCTACAGTGCTTGAACTCAAATTAGTAAATGCCCAGCCAATCACACAAATGGAAATCTTTTTTTTCTCTTCCTCCTTATTTTTGTGCTTCCTTCTCATGCTGGACTCTTGAGAGTGGTATGCAAATGGTTTGTGTCACAGATCTGACTGTGGTGAGAAGTCCCAGGGAGTTAAGGGCAGAGAGCCCGGGGGTTCTGTGCGCCAGCCTTCAGCACTCGCACTGTTACTTCAGAGCTGTGCTTCCTCTGCCTCTTAAAATCTTAGGAAACACTCAGGGAAAAGATGTTCCACAGACTGAACTGCTGTGCTTCTCAGGACACTCCTTTTCTGTTTAGAAAATTCTCTTCTTTCCCTTGGTTTCTTCTAAGGTTTTCTCTTTAGGCTTTCCAAAATCTACAGAGATGTCAGCTCAAGAACAGGTGATAACTCTTCACTTTCTGGCATTTATTATTAGAAAGGAAGACCATGAGGAGTGGGAATCAACATTCTTCTGTTCGTGGTGATCGCCCAAAACCCTCAGTGCCTGAGGTAGGTCTGTTCTTAATTTGTAGAAGGAATTTCTTGCCTCTTTTGGGCTTCTTTCATACTCCTGAGCTGAATTCACCTACCCAAGAGTTGGCACGTTCTTTGCTTGGAGATAATCAAAAGGTAAATAATTATTACTACCACTCTTTGTGTAGCAGACTAAGAGCCTGAAGTCTTCTTGCCTCATAACATTTAATAGATAGAAAATTATGTAAGGGTAGGGAAATGTTGCATATTTGTAATAAATGTCTGGCAGAAGAGTGAAATCACTGTTCTTTTTGCCCTGCATCAAACTATGACACTCCAGCTGTTTTTTCTTAATCCTAGGACAATTTGGAAGTTGCCCATTTGCACTAGATTTTCTTGTCTTGTAACACCTATTTTTTTTAATGTAAATGTCATGGTTTTATGCAGGAAAGATTTTGGGGAGAGAAACTCGTGGATTTTCTAGCATAAATCTAGATGTTTTGTATTGGCTCAGCTTGGTCCTTTGAGAGTAAAGAGCAAATGAGTAATTGCTGGAGTTGCTCTCATAACCACACAGATTTGCTGTCTTTGGGGATTTCCCTTTGAACGTGCTGGTCCTTTGGGAAATTGTAATGGGCTGTAATTGAAAGTAGCAGGAATAAGATGAGCTTTAAGGGGCCTTCCAACCCAAACCATTCTGTGGGTTTAGGATTTTATATTTATCTGTAGGAAAGAGGTGTTGCATTACCTGTATGATGTTTAACCCCCATGCATTTTTTTTCCTTATTTTAATACAATTCCAGGATCCTGGGGAAAATTGCCTGCTGAAAACATCCACTTGTTCCTCTGTTAACCCCTCTGGTATCTTTGTTTCTCCTTACACACTGAACTTGAGCAGCTTTACCAAGTTAGTAAAGAGACTTCAAGAAAGGCATCCAGAGTTTAGCAGGTGAGATATTTGGGTTTCTTTTCAGCCCTGACTTGTAATGGAGCCAATATCCACGACGACTAATTGCTAAATGTGAGGCTAACAGTTACTTAATTCCCACAGAGATGAGATTGTGGAGGCTGTGCAGGAGGTGAGGAAAATCAACAAAGGTGTCCTGAGTGGCTTGGCCATCAGTTCTATTGAGGAGAAGACCTCTGCCATCCTGAGGAGATCAGTGTGCTGCTCTCAGCAGGAGAAGCACTGAAAAAGGTGAATGTTGCATGCAGGGGGATAAACCCACGTGAGTTTGTGCAGCTCTACAGCCTACATTAGCTCAGCCTAAAGCCCTGCAGGAGTAGCAGGGTGAATCCACTGGAGCAGTGTTTCTAGGGACTGGGAGCTGTAGAACTGGTCACATTGCATAAGGCTTGCTGTGCTGTGGTTAATTACTGACCTGCTTGTGATGAGCTGTGTGGAGGGCGCTGTCTCTCATGTTTGGTGCAAAGCTGACACCCAATGGCCAGGCCTTGTGTAGCCTCACAGAAATCCCAGCACTGCCTCACTTGTGGGTCAGAACACTGAATTCTGTCTGGGGGCTGGAAACCTGACAGAGCCAGACTGTCTTGTAGTGTTCTCACTCTGATCCCTTTGCACAATCGTGTGGCACTGCAGGAAGCTGAATGTGTTAAAAGCACAGCCCAGAATTCCAGGGATGTGTCTACCCATCCTTGGTCTCCTACTCATGCTTGCTTCAGGTACTTCCTAGCAGTGCCACTCCCAGGTTTCCTGCAAAAAGGAAAAGTTCATAATCATCCCCTGTCTGACTTTCACAGAACAAGTATGTGACACATGTAAGAGAGAGTGTTTCTGCTCAGAGCTCCCTATACTCACTCAGTCTTTGTTGTGCTTTGTTCTAGATCCTGCTGCTGGAAAGAGCAGCCCTGTTTACCATCAATAAAGGTTAACATTTGTTCTTCAAAAAAAGTTGGGGCAGTGCTGTGCTGTTTCCAGATCTCTTGTGCTCCCTGTCAGTGGCAGAGCTGTGGCTTTGTGCTGTGCCCTTGGTCCCGGTGCTGCAGCTGAGGCCCAGCTTTGGTGTCTCCTGGTCTGTCAGGGTGGAAGCAGTCCCAGGCTTTGCTGTTCCACGTCATTCCCAGCAGCTGATGCTGTTTCTGTTCCCCGGCCTTGGCTCTGTCATTAGGCAGGTGATAATAGTTGGGGAAGAGCCTGCTCTCTGAGCTGTTCTGTTCCTCTCGAAAAGCAGACCTGTGCCCGGTGTGAAAGACTGGAGTTAGCACACTCTGGTGTTCCTTCACGTTCCCTTTTTAATTGATCTCTTCCCTTTGGAAGAGCCAGCTGAGAAGCGATTTGTGGGGCAGTGACCTCGCTGCAGGCACAGTCCTGCCCTGCTCCCAAGGGTTTATCCCGATCTGGAGCACCTGAGGAGCCCGGGCCGGCTCTGCTGCTCAGGCACAACTCGGGAACGAGCTGCAGGTGGAGCTGTAGGAGCTCTGGAGCGAATAAAAAATAAAGAAAGCACAAAACATTTCTCCTTCAGTCACATTCCTTGTACGTTCAACGCTCGAAATGGGGAAGGCAGGATGTTTTAGCTAGGGAGAAAGAAGCTGGGTTAAGGAAAGGTGTGAGGAAGCAGGACTGCTCCGTGCTTTCCTTGTGGCCGTTCGCTCCCTTTGCCGCGGCTGTGGGCTGCGAGGGCGGTAAGGAAAAGCTGTGCTCCGTCCCCCGGCAGAGCGGGGCAGGAGGAGCCGGGCGGGGCCGGGCCCGCCCCTCTGGCAGCGCCGCGGGCGCGGAGCCCGCCCGGCCCCGGGAGCGGAGCCGCTCCTGCCGCGGGGCCATGGCCCTGCTCCCGCGGCGCTTCCTCTGCTTCGTCCTGGGTAAGTGCTGCCGCCGCGACACAACTTCCCCACAGGGCTCCCCTCTGCGCTGGGCTCAGCCGTGCAGCGCCGGCCGCCACCCCAGCGCTTACACCGCTCTCCCTGAAGCCCGGCCAGGCTCCTGCCTGGCTTCGCTGGCCACAAGGCAGTAGGGAATCAAAAGGAGAAATTACTGCAGGGCGCGTAGCCTCAGGAGCAGTGGGGTGGTGATGCTGTGGGACACAGCCTGCTTTGTGGGTGATTCCCTGCTCGCCGGGTGAGATGGGTCGAGGCGAGTTCTGCCTCCTTGTCCGTGCCTTTCATTGCAAGTGTTTAATTACTGCTTTTGGATTTGGAGCCTGTCTTCCCATTCCTGAGCCGCAGGGAAGAGGAGGCAGCCCGAAGTGCCCCTTCAGGGAGCTGAGGTTGGATGTTCTGGGGTTTACCGGTGGTGGGGTTAGAAATGCGTTGTGTGGTTTCCATGGGATGTAGCCTGCCTCGGTCTCTTTGCTGCTCCTGGCATTTCAGTGCAACAGGTAGAGATTTGTGCTGTGTTTGTCACCTCTGTACCCACAGCAGAAGCTGTGAGGGACACTGGTGCCGTGTAAAAGTGTTTGTTTAAGGTACTCCAAAGGGAAACAGCACAACCTCATCCTAACGCTGATCTTCCACAAAAGAAAGTGCTCTTTGAGGAAGCACAAATTTCTCCTTCTTTCCCTTCCTTCCCCCGTGCTGATTTTCTCCCGCGAGCCCTGGTAAATAATGCATTGAGCCGTGGTGCACGTAATGTGCTTATCAGCACCACGTAATTAACTATTTACTACTCCTCAGCTGTGCAGGGGCAGGAGCAGTCCGTGCCCTTGGAGCAGGCACATTCCCCGCCTCTGGCTTGCAGGGAAAGGCTGCACGTTCCTGGCTGCAGAACGCTGTGCAGGGAGCACTAACTCAGTGAGCTAGGATTGCTCTCTGCTCTGCTTTCCCAGCCCCTGGCTCCTTTTCCTGACTCTCCCTTCTCTTGCTTGGGGAGCTGTAACTTTTAAAAGTGCTCCAGGCTGCTCCTTTCCATCCCAGTAGGCTCAGAAGCAGCAGGATGCTGCCTCTTGTGTGAGCCAGGTGCCCGGTGGCAGCTAATCTTGGTGCTGTGGATATGTTTTTCGCTACGTTCTCCTCCTGGGATTTTTTACTTTGAGCACACTTAACAAAAAGGTCCAACCTTTTTAAGCCTTGCAAGTGGCAACTGTGTGCCCAGAAATCGCCCTGATTTGCACCTATGTGGGTGTTTGAAAGTGAGAATTTATTTTTTTTAAAAAGGGAGGGGTCTGAAAGAAAAACCTTTCTCTTAAAGCTCAAGCTTTAAGGAACTTCACCACTGGCTGCAGTCTTCAAAAAGCAGTCAGGGAATCAGCCATCCTAAAAACCCCAGTCTCATCCAGCAGGCAGGGATCCTGCTGTACCCCAAGATAATCGCTTTCATTAAAGTGAAATGAGGCTTTTTCTGGGTTTTGGCTGCAGCTTCCTGCAGAGGCTGCTTGGGGAGGAGGGGATGAGCCAGGCTCCAGCGATGATTGGCACCACACTCAGCTCTGTACTGTATTTTGGTGTTTAAGGGCAGTGCTGGGCTACTTGGATTTCTTTTGGGTGTAGATAACTACTGCTGTGAGAGGTAAGAGGCAATTGCAAATAAGGTCAGTAAAACATTAATATCTTCTTGATTCCCTGCACCTTCTGTCTATGCTGTGCAGCAATGTGTTTGCACAGAAAATGATGCTTTCTTAAAAACAAAACTTGTGGGCACTGTTTATGACCTCTCCTGGAAATCAGGAACTGAAGTCCTTTGTGTCTTCTGCTGCTGATTTCAGCTTGAGTGCCTCCTTTATAAAAAGCTAAATCTCCCTTTAAAGTCAAATTTAAGACTTCTACTTCTCTGAGAAAATCCTCCTCAATATTTAGAGAGTGCCCTGTTAGAAATCCCTGACAATAAAGTAAAACATTCCTCCTCCCTTCCAGAGCATCTCTGGCATGAAGGGGACTCAAAACCTCCTATGCATCACAAGAAAAGCGTGTGGATAGGGACAACAAAATTGTTTCCACCCTGCAATTTCTTGTTCTGCTCCCATACATGCCAGTTGTTTTCCTGCAGAAACCAGTGGCACATGGATTTGGTGGGCTGGCTGAAGGCTGTGTGATCTGGTCAGGAATCCTCTTGGCTTTGAGAAATGGGGTTGCATTTATTAACTCTGAAATGATGCTGTGAAGCCCCAGTGCCATAATCTGTTTGTGCTGACCCAGGAGGCTGGGAGTGATGAAAATTCAAATGCCACGACCTGGATGGAATGAAATGAGAGCTGAAGATGGGGTTGGCATCTTCCACATTTCCACAGGGCTGGAAATCGACATTGGGGTTATGGCAGAGTTGAGGGAGAGCCTGGAAAGCCGTGGGTGGCAATCTGTGGGGGTCACTGCTCTGCTCTGGCAAGTTTGTTCTGCCTCTCTGACTGGATGCAGAGTCTGGCTCTGTCACTTTTTGGGGGAGGTTTGGGCCCCAAAACCGTGGCTGTGGTCAGAGCCCTTCCCAGCCCTGACCTGCAGCGAGCAAGGACTGAAAACATCAGCGGGTTGGAGCAAGAGGAGGATTAAAAGCCCATTAGAGGGGGAAGTGCAGCGTTTCAGCTCACTCAGACAGCTAAATGCCTTTTTCTCCTCTAAACTCGAGCTTGGCTGGGGTTTGCCAGGTCAGTTCCTGCTGTGGGTGGGTGATTACCAGGGAGTGAATCTTGGTCCCTGTCTGCCGTGTTGCTGCCTACAGAGCTGGCTAATTTTAATCATCAAATCCACTAATGAAGCTACTTCATGCTTTCAGTCCCTTGCCTCTGTGCAACAACATGAGGTTTTGGGGATCTGAAAGCACATCTTGACACCTCAGAGCAGCACTCCAACGGCGAGGCAGGCAGCAGGCTGGGTGAAAACTACTGATTTCAGCCAAGGGTGATCCTCCTGGGCTTCCCTTTATCCTTTAGGTAAAGTTTGCTGGGAAAGCAGCAGTGCTGTGTGGGTGAGCTGTAGAGAGGTGCAAAATCTCTGTGTGCTCTTCAGCTGGAAGGGAGGAAAACCACATTGAGAAGTCTCTGTTGAAAAGGAAAAGAAATGTTTCTGGTGATTCCCAGGCTGCTCACGTGGCTCAGCAGCAGATTTGAGTCTGGAAACTCAGTGTTGAAAGTATTTAGTGAAACTGCCGCTGTCTGCAGCCTGTGATGGGTGCACCAACATGACACTGAGGTTATTTTGGTTCTCTCCCTGAGAAATTTTTGTATTTACTCATTATGTGCTTCTTCATGGGAAACCTGTTAGATTGCCCAGCAGTGATTTTTTTATCTTGAAGGTAATTCAGTAAAATGTTTGCTAGCCCCATGTAGTAGAAAATCTGTGTTTAACACACGTTGAAACCTGAACCAGCAGGATCACAGTGTGTTGTCTCCAAACCAATGCCAGGCACTTTTAACCTTGGTGTTGCTTTTCCCTGTTCTTATTTTAGCCTCAATCAACTGAAATAACCAAAGGAAAAAATAATCCCGGGGGTGGAAGGAGAGTACATTTGCCTTTGGCACATTCCTGAGATCTGGAGTGTGGTGGCTGCTCGTTTCTCCCTGGCTTTGTGCAACAGGACCAGCCTGGCTTTGAGACCAACATCTATGGCATCCTGTGCTTTGTTGATGTTTTACAAATAACTCTAAACCCAGCTCTAAGGTTGGATTAAGGTGTTGTCCTTCCTGGGAGGGAAGGAAGGATGTGGCTGCTTCCCTTCAGCCCCTGGATTTGGGGTGCACAGAATCCAGTGGGGATCCCTTTTTTCTTCCACCTGCTCTTGTGAGGTGATGGTGGCCACAGCCAGAGATGATTTGAACTCAGGATGAGTGAAGTCAGGGCTGTACAGTGCCTGCTTAAAGCCTGTGGTTTTCCTCCATTAATTAAATCAAGAAGAACTATTTTCCAAAAGACCCCGCTATTAATCAAGAATATAATTATCTTTATAACTAACAGCTTGTGGCAGAGTTTTCCCTCCCCTGATGTGCAGTCAGCCAGCAGTTTGGTTTCAGCATGCCTGGCTTTTGATTTACTTTCTCCTTCTTCCCTTCTCAGCTGCTTTTGATTTTATTTTACCTAGTGAGTGAATTTTGGTGGGTAAATAAAAGTATTTGTCATGCTGTCCTCTGCAGAATCAAGTCTAGGGACATGTAAGAGAAGTCCTGAAAATGTGCTTGGCAGCCTCTGTTGGATAACAAGGCAATGCCATAAATTGTGCTAAGACAGGTGGGAAGCTGAGGCAAGGAGAGAAAGACCCTCATCCAATTCCTTGGAGCAGCCTGTTTCAGTGCATTTAGTAGTTAATATTATTTAACAGCATTTTCTTTTTATGGCAAAAAGAAAACCCCTTGTGACCCAGCTAAGCGGGACTGCCCTGCACTGGGCTAGACAGTACAAACCTTTATTTTGCATTTTCATTTTAATCCCATATTCTGCTTCTTTCAGGAGCTGTTACGGAAACATGTATGGATTGGAATGGTGTTAAATCATCTTTCCTTTGGGGATGGGTTGGCTGTTGTAGGTGCTTCCTGAAGGAGGAATAACAGAGTGGAGTGGTACCTCTGAGCCCCCAAAAGCCCCCAGACAGGCTTTGCTTTCAGGCAGCTCCTACCTCAATTTCCAACTAATATTTTCCCTGGCAGTTATTTTTAGGCAGTTTATTTTGTGCCCTTTTATAATGCTTGGAGTAGCTATAGAATGGCAACAAAAACTCAAGTATCCCCAACCCAGCAAAAAGTAAATGCCTACAAATCATCCAAGTGCCAGCTTGAGGGATAAATCACTTCCTTCCTTTGCAGGCACAACAGGATGCCAAATTTAAAACCTGGGAGATCCTTTTGGGTTTCATGATGATGTTCAGCTGTATGCAAAACACCTCATTAATGCTGGCTGGGAAAAAAAAAAAAAAAAAAAAAAAAAGGCAGCTTTCTCTTTATTTTGCTTAGTGTAATAAAATGAAAGGAGCAGGGATGAAGTCCCTGAGTTAGTAAGTCAGATTAAAGGCCTTTAGGATGTGGCTGCACTTCCCCTTAATGTGAACAAGGGGTTTGTGGGGTGTGCCCCACAGGGCTCTTCAGGCCCCCCACATTTCCTGAGAGGTGGAAACCTTTGGAACCTAACAGGCGCCTGTCCCCAGCTTGGCTGAGCAGGGAGTGACTTTCCCTGCTGCCTGTGGATCCATGTCTTCATCCATGGCACCATGGGCTTTATCCTAACCCTGCCTCTTCTCATTTCAAGTTTTTCCCCTACCACGAGACTTTTTTTCCCCTCTCAGCTTGAGTGATTTCTCCCCCATCCCAGTTCCCTTGAGTCCTTTTGAGGTTTTGTGCTAGTGAAGCTGCTGGACGGGCAGAATTTGAGATGAGCTCTCTGTGTGCAGAGCTCCCAGGGGAGCTGTCCCTGTGTCCGTGCTCTGTTCAAGCACTGGTCATGTGCTTTCCTTCTGCTGCTCCATCTGCAGCCCCCTGGAGCAGAGGGCAGGCAGGGAGAGGGGATCCTTCTGTTCTTAGTGACCACTTGCAGCCTGTCCAAGATATCCCGTCATCAGCCTTCCTGGTGCTTGGAGATGGGCAGATTTGCTCCCAACATCTGCTCTGCCTCCAAAATCCTCGCTGTGCCACGGTTTAGTGGTGTGGTGGAAAATCCCCCAAATCCCATGAATTCCCTTTAATTTACATCCTGAGTGGCTGTGTTGGGAGAGAGAGCCCTGCAGATGAAGGGACAGTGCCCCAGCAGTGCCTGGGGAGGCAGAAGCTGCCTGGTTTGGGGACTTTGGGGTGCTCCTGAAGTGTCCATGAGTAGATTGGGAATGGGATGATCCCGTGCACCTCTCTGTCTCCCCCTGATCACCTGCAGGGCTCGGACCCCTTCACCCATCCCCATTCCTGAGCTGCTGCATAGCCCCTGGAGCCGCTGCGGGATCCCAGCCCCCATCCTGAGCCAGCCGGGCAGGGAGGGGAGACTTAAAAATCCATTCCCTGTGCAAATCCCGGACGGAAATAGCCCTGCCGGGCTCAGAGGTTCCGGCTGCTTGCGGGGACACAGCCGGGGCTGGCAGCAAGGGGTGCTGGCTCCTGAGGAAGGCACGGTGCTGGGCCAGCCACCCTGCTGTCCCCAAACCCAACACCTGCAGTTTTCTGTCCAAAAAAAGTGTTCCAGCTAAACACCAGCTTCGTTTTTTCCTGGTGAACCAAGCTTTGAAGCCTCTGCCAGAAGCAGCTCCAGTGGAAGGTGTTTCTAAACAGAGGGTACCAGACCCTTCCCAGCCTTCTGCAGATGTTGGAAGGGACAATTTTTCCATTTTTGTGGCTGCAAGCTGGGATGTTTTTCACACTCCTCTTCTGCCTCCTGCCCCGTGTCCTCTCCCCAACCTCCTATGAGTGTTTTGTTCTGCAGCCAAGTCCAGATCTCGAGGCTTGTTCTCAAACAGCAAAACCACCGCCTTCAAGAGGAGGGGAGAACAGCCTCTTTCCATCTGGGGCTTGTTGAGAGCAATAATCATTTCACAGAGGAGGTCTGAGAATTTGGGAGAAGCCCAGGGGAAGATACTGGGGTGTTTGTTCTCAGAGCCCAGAGCTTTGCTGGTGCCACATGTGCCAGTGCCAGCCCTTCTGTGTCACTTGGCAATTATCTGCCATCTTTGGGGTTCAGCCTGTTTCCTGCTCTTTGCTAGGAAGCCCTGAACAGTTTCCCCCCAAAAATCCTAACAGTCCATCTGGATGGTCTGGTGAATTCCCTGCACTTGTCATCAGATAGTTTCATCATTCACTCAGCACCATCAGGGGTACTTGCAGAAATGCCTGGGAAATGGGAACATGCCGTGCTGTGCCACTCTGAAATTCTCAAATCTGTTCTCAGCCTCTCAGTCCTCCCTGCCTCTGCTTCCCTGTGGGGCTGGTTGCACATCCCAGCAAGACAAGCCCAAAAATTGCCAGAATTCCTGGGAACACTGAGGAGAAAAAGGCCAGAGACCAAGGAGTTGTGCAGAGGCATCCTGATGTGAAGTGCAAGACGTTTCTTGCAGAGAAAGCTCAGGGATTTTTGTGGTGAACCAGCACTGTGACAGATGTGTGGGCTCACAGAGGGACGGTGTCCCCAAAGCTGTCTGTCCCCAGAGCTGTTTCCAGGCTCCAGCTCTGAGAAGTGCAGTGTAGGAAAGTCCACTTGTCTTCCCTCTTCCTGAAATTTTTGCACCAATTAATAAGGACCAGCACTGTTTTTCTGCTGAGACAGATGTGTGACAGGCTTTTTGCAGCTAACCCTCAGTAAGCCAAGTCCTGGTGGATGCTTGCTGGGACTCTCCAGGACATCAATCCCAGGGCAATCATGAGGATCTGGGATTGCCTGCAAAAGCCATCCCTCCAATCACCTCCTCACCACTGCTCTCCAGGTGTTTCCTGTGAAGAGGCAAACCAAGGGTCCTTCATATTGCATCTTTTAACAGGCAATCAGGGATTCTGTCAGCAGGGAAGGTTGTTCATCAACAATTCTCGTGATAGGAGAAGAGGGAATGGCTTCTCACTGCCAGAGGGCAGGGTTAGATGGGATGTTGGGAAGGAGAGGTCCTGTTGCCCAGAGAAACTGTGGCTGCCCCTGGATCCCTGGAAGTGCCCAAGGCCAGATTGTTAGGGCTTGGAGCAACCTGGGATAGTGGAAGTTGTCCTTGCCCATGGTAGGGGCTGGAGTTGGGTGAACTTTGTGGTCCTTTCCAACCCAAACCATTCCAGGATTCTGTGATTCCGCGTGAGCGTGTGGCACCTTAAGGCCAAGCACGGCTTTGGAGGCACTCTGGGGGATGCTCCCAGAGGAGCACTGCATTCCTGCAGCTCTCAGTGCCATTTATCCTGAGGGAATAGCAGCAACAGGGGCCCATGAGAGGGTAGCTCTTTGGAGGCAGCTCAGCCTGGAGCTCAGTTGTTCAGCAGCTCCTTGCAGCCTTCACAGATGGATGCTGCTGAGTACAGAGCCGTGACTGCTCTGGAGCTCAGTTATTTACAGCTCACTGCAGCTGACTGACACCATCTCCATCAGCAGGGCTGAGGGAGAAGAAAAACCTTCTGCAATGAGAGCCAGGAGATACAAAAATCCCTCTCTACGTTTTTCCCCCGTTTTTACAAACCCTGAGCCTGTCCCAGTCTGAAGTGGGGTTGGGGGAAAATCTGTGAAGCAGCAAGGATCTGTGGGGTGAGGTGGGGACTGTGTGGAAAGGTGGCAGGAGCTTCTCACTTCGACCTCAAATTGTGCAGTTACAGCTGAAGTCAGTTCTCTGGGTCGGCTGGAAACAAAAGAGCTTTTTTTGCCTTGCTGTGCCCAGCTCCATCCTCACAGCACTGACACTGACCCTGCTGGGCCTCGCTCCTCTCGGGGCTGAAACAAAAGAGCCCTTCACCATGTCCAAAATCAAATGTCCTTGGCAAAGGTCACTCATGGCTCTGCTTTTCCCAATCCCTGGGGCCAAGGGATTTACAAAGCCCACATGGAGGTGTGGGAGATGCAGGGGGAGAAGCATCTTCAGGAGCTCTGAGGAGCCACCAGCGGGGACACCAAGGTGCTCACCTGCCTCTGCATCTGCTGTGATTGGCAAGTGCCTAAAGCTCCCTAGGGTTTGGTTTTCACTTGGTTTGGGTTTTTTCTTTTAATAGTAGGGGTGGTTTCATGTTGGCTACCAGCTTTCTGTGGCTTGCAGCCACTTTGTGGTTGCTTCCTCCCCATCATGTACTCAGTGCTTCTCCTCTCTCCACTCAAGGTTAAGGTGTTTTCCTCCAGCATCATTGTGCATAAGCAGCTGTGTGGCCATCAGGAAACATTTGGGCATCCCTAAGGATGGTTGTGGTACAGCTTGTCTGGGCTCATCCCAAATGAGAGTGGGGAGGAGCCAAGCCAGGCAAAATGTAGCCTGGCTGTGCTTGCTTCACTTTGCTTCTCTCTCTCCTTGTGCTGCATCACTGCTGAACTTCCTCAAGTGGCTTTCCCTTCCTCAATTTCTCTCTGTGCTTTGCATGTCTCACTCATTCCTTCCTGCCTCTGTTTCCTCCTGTGCTCCTCAATCCCCTTGGCTGCTCATCTGTCTGCTTTTCAATCCCTTCTCTCCCCTGCCATCCCTTATCCTTTTGCTATGCTCTCCTGCTCTGCACCTGACACATTCCCCAGAGCATTTTCTCTGCAAGCTGCCTGTCCAGACAGGTGATGGCTGTGATATTTACAGGGCACTTGTCCTTCACAGTCCAGTGCACGGATGTCACCAAGGGGTGACCCCCAGGGTGGCTCCTGAGCCTCCCTGGGATGCTGGTGCTCGCTCAGCCGTGTCACTCCTTCACTTGACTCATCCAGATGGGAAGGGATGGGAAGGGGAGAAAAGCCTTCAGGCCATCAATCATCCTTGAGCCTGCCTGGACTGAGATTTGCAGTCTGTAAATCATTTACATTTGCCTTGTGTAAAATTATTGCACCTTTCCTTCTTCCTTCTTCCTTCT